>RJWH01000622.1:117415-660868 GCA_004363575.1 Solenodon paradoxus | reverse complement strand
TTCCACCCATTATGAAAACATGGATTAAGCTTAAAACAAGTAACTATCTCTATCTCATCAGAAGTTGTAATGAGGGGAAGCGTGCATGCAGAACTATGGCCGACTCCTCCTCCAGCTCAGCTTCCAGTCACAGCTCATGCCATTTTGCCGGTTGAAGCCTGGGAAGGAGTGTACTATACAAATAATTCTTCATCACGTGGTCATAGCCATCTGAAGTGTCCTGTGTTGCTTTGCTGAAGTTCAAGATCTGTGCTCCAGAGGCAGTGCTTCTGTTTAATGATAATTAGATGTCATCTACAGTCATTGGTTCCTAAACTACAACCTAAGGTAACTCTTAAAGAAATACTAGAATCCTAAGTTTACTCCAACATTCATTAAACAAGAAGAAAGGTAATGTAATAAAATAAGCCAATTAAGAAATAAAAGTAAATATTTATTGTTCCCTTTCTAGTTGTCTCCGTTATACATCCTACTACACAATTCTATGGCTTTGTTTATCTTAATATATGCTAATTATATGTTTAATATTATCTTTATGTACTAGGCTGTGAACTCCTTGAGCTATGGACATAAAGATCATACAAATGAGAACAAGCAACGATTATTTATTCACAGCTTGTTATAGCAAAGGAGGCAGCAACCATGACTTGCATTTGGTAGAAACTCAAATGCAGGCAAGAGTATAATGCCCTATGTGGAAAGTTTCAGGTTAGCTCCAATTAGAGATTGTTGGCATGGGAATCATGTGGCTTGAAAAGAAATGTTCCATCTTACGAGATTAGTTAGGGAGGACATTTGGCTTTCTGTTTGTATTTGGAACAAGAGAAATCATAGTCATCATCACCATCATCATGGTAAGGACTCTTACCATAGTCTGATCATTTTTGATCAATTGCTGCAGAAATTGTGGTTTATAATTTTATTTTCATAAATTGTGTGATCTTTGTCCATTTGTATAACAGTCTCTCATCCTTCCATTTTGCCACTATTTCTCTTACAAGAAGTAGAACACATAACAGT
Source organism: Solenodon paradoxus (assembly GCA_004363575.1). Lineage (NCBI taxonomy): Eukaryota > Metazoa > Chordata > Mammalia > Eulipotyphla > Solenodontidae > Solenodon > Solenodon paradoxus. The sequence goes on along the minus strand of RJWH01000622.1, from coordinate 659,848 downwards.
TACATATCAAGATCTCTACATTTTGGGGATTGATCAGGTACCTCCATAGTTAACAGTATCACAAAATCATCTTGACCTTTTTGTTGCTATATCATCATGTCAATCATCTGAGCAGGCTGTGCAGAAGCATTTAAAACTGCATACAATTCCTCAAGTCAGCGTTGTGACTACTATGACAAAAACAAGAATATAAAAACTCTATATAAGAGGCTTTAGAACTCAGAATCCCAGTTGTCTAACCCAGGTTAAGAACATAAATCCTATATGCTATGTATATCAGTTTTAGAGTATAGTTTTTTATTAGATGTGTTCCTTATGTTGTTTCTACCTTCCTTGTACCCATTTAATTGATCCAAGACAAGTACAGCCAGAAGTTTTAGTAATGTGAGAAATATCACCAGAACTAGTCAACAAGGACCAGCAATATACGTGTACCAACAAACTGAAACTAATGTTTTCCATTTCAGGGAGAGGTATTCTTGTTAACAACATCTGACAGAGAGAGATTCTTATAGTTTCTGTTTGTCTGATTCCCAACATTGTAAATACTGCTCTAATTGTTTGTTTTCACAACAAGTCAGTAATTCTCCTAAGTAGAACATTTGAATAATTATAGGTGCCCTTGATTAGGAACACTCAGATGATTTATGAAACATAAATAATATATAATTGTAATAATAAAATATCTGCTATCAAATCTTGGTGATTTATAGAATTAATAAATACAGAGTTCTCAGAATACTATTTCCAAAGTACATCAGATATCAGTGTAACACAAATAGTCTAGTGCCCTGGACACAAAGAAAATATTAGAAAATATCATCCTATAGGAGCCTATGAAGATTCAGGGAAAAATAAAACATTTGTAGCACAAAGTTAGAATCAGGGCATTATGCAAGTTTGTTACATGTTTGGATCTTTATTAGTCTTCTGAAGATGACAAGTTTGACCTATTGCCCTTTGGAGGTTGTTGAATTATAATTTAGAATTGTGTAAGTTCTGATCAAGAGATTACAATAACTAGTTCCTTTTCTGGAAGAGGTAGTTACTTGCAAAGTCTTAGGCTGTTTTTTAAGGCCATCTGATCATGTGGGCACAAGTGGAAACATCACCAATTGTATTTCCACCAAACTGTAAATTCAACTGCATGCAATTGGCATAATCTTCTAGAGCATTTTCATTACCATTCCAAATGCTTTCATAAGGTTAACCAGAATTAACCAGATGTTTTGATTATGGGAGTCTGATGATAGATGACTTACCAATTAGTAAGACTGAGGGAAGTGGATAGTATTTGGGATAATCTAAGAATGGAATGAGAATAACGACAAGTATTAGGAAGGAAGAAAAGAGAAAGAAACATGGGTATTCAAAAACTGGTGATCTTTAGAAAACAGAAAAAAGAATGAATATGTACAAGCACATCAAAAACAATGCAAGAATTGGAGAGGTGTTTTGGTCGAATGTCTTGGGTAGAATCTGTCTACCACCTGAGGTCATCTGCTTACTTCAAAGTCCTTGGGTTAGTTTCTGTTTCTGAAGGTAGGCTGCACTAGAGGATTTCTGAAAATCCTGTTTGCGTTCCCCTGTTGAGTAACCTTCTAATTTTGTGAAATTATGAATTGTCTTTTTAGTTGTGAAATATGAAAGCAAAGATTAACTTCCTGGAGTTTCACTATTGTATTTATTATTAATGCTATATGATAATGTCACTTTCAGAGTACTTTTTCTCTTTCAGTAGATGAAGACTTCTGGTTGAATCAAAACCATGTTATTTAGGATTATGTACAAAATGCTGTAGGAAGATGATATATGAAAGTAGCCATAATCTATGGATAATAAGAATAGGTATAGTATATGAATCCTTTGAAAAATGTTGTCATACTTGCATGGAGTGGAAAAGACTTTCATATCAAATGTGAAATCACTAAATGCATGTATTTTCTGGATTCCAGTGTGTCCCTGGGGAATAAAACAAGACCACAATAACTGACAAGAATACTTATGACCAAAGGAACTTTGGGATTTATGAAAATTCTTCTAATTTTATGTGAATGAAGACTTTGGTTCTTTCAAGCTTTCCAGAAAATTGTTGGTGGTAGGGGCACCGCAGGGTAATGCTTTGCAGTCGTTTCATGATGTTTCCCATATTGTGCATGCTTAGATCACTTGATATCAAAGCTGACATGCAGTAGGTTGGAAATAAAAACAAACAAGCAGTTTTCAACAATTGTAGGGCACGATAGTTTCCAGGAAGGAAATACTTCAAACCATCCTAAAAAGAGACATGCAATAAATGAGGGATATTCAAATTCACTTGAGGGTGTTCAAAAGCCCATGAAGCTTTGGTTTCTGATCATGTACTACCTTTATAATTATTGCAGATTATGCTGCTGTAAGGTGACATATGACTGAAAATAGCTCCAGATGCTTTTTAAAATTCTCCCACCAGTGTTGATTTAAGATAACAAACAATTTGTCTACCATAATGACTAGTTTCATACCATTTTTCTGGGACCACAAATTATGTGGGTAAAGAGAGAAACCAGATTTTTCCCAACTCTCCCTTATAAATCTGGAACTAAATGTTGGTATTTTATAATTACCTATTTAGGTTCCTCCAAAGATTGATCCTTTCATAGATTAGATAGAATCATAACTGTGGTTATGGCTTCTTATTTGGCATAATCTGCTAGAGCATTGCTTTTCGCTTCCATATTATGTCTTTTTTTCATAAGCCTCAATCTTCATAATAGTCACCTCTTAAAAGCTACCTGCTTTTTCACATCCAAGAGACTAGCTATAATCCAAAATTCTGGAAACAATAAATATTGACAAGGATGTGGAGAAAAGTGAACACTTTTATACTGTTGGTTGGAGTGCAAATTGGTGCAACCCCCATGAAAAACAGTATGGAAATGCCTCAAGAAAATGAAGATCGGAATCCCTTATGATCCTGTCATTCCATTTCTGGATATATACCCAAAAGATACAAAACACTCATCTGCAAAGATTTATGCATCCCCATGTTTATTGCAGCCCTATTCACAATAGCTAAGAATTGGAAACTACCTAAATGCCCAATATCAGATGAATTGATAAAGAAGATGCGGTAAACAGCCCTTAGAAGAGATGAAACCTGACATTTGAATCAACATGAATGGATCTAGAAGGGATGATGCCAAGAGAAACAAGTCAAAAGAGTAAAGATAGATACCGGATGACCTCAGTCATAGGTGGAATGTGAATAGACAAAACAAAGGAACAGATGAAACAAAACCAGCCCTTGGATACATGCAACAGAACTGAGGTTACCAACAGGGAATGGGGCTAGTGGGGACAAATGGTGGTGGAGCACACTGGACAATGGGGAAGAACACTTGGTGATTTGGTGGAGGGTGTGGTGTGTTGGCATATATCTAAGGAATGGGAAACCTATACATAAGAAGTTATGTTAATGTGTAGAATAATTACGATAATAAAAATATGATAAAAAGCTACTTGTGTTTCATTTTTAATAGAGGTTCTAGTAGAAGTGAGAGGCAGCTTTTATTAACAAAGTATTCCAAAAGCATACCTGCTATTGGAATATATGCTTGCTTTATATTCTTCAATTAACTGAGAAGCTCTAAGCATTATCATTTAGATTTTGTCTGTGTATACAGCACTATATTCTAAAGAAGTGACTAAATTAGTGACAGCATATCCTGTTTGATAATTTTTAGTGTCAGTTTTGAGGGGTAACTCATCAATAAATAATTAGGTCAGAGTTCTCAAGGGGAGTCTCCATAAATCTGGGGAAGTTACAGAGTTCCTTACATGAGGTGAAACAACTGCAAGGCTCCCCTTCTTTTGGTAGGAACAGGTGATGAGATTCAGGGTACTACAATGGAGTATAGTAATGTGAGAGAGCAAGAGTAAAAGAATTTCATTAGAGGAGTTATGTCTTAGGGCTGGAAGCACCATAAAGTCAGAGTCCAGATCTAACTCAACAGAAACACTGACAAGCTTTGCAGTAGCTACTACCATATCGAGCATGAGGTTATGGTAACATGGGGTTTTGGTGGCTCTCATGAAGTCGAGTTTCAATTCCAAAAGTTTGCCAGGATTGTTCATGCACAAATAGACAAAAGGGCTCTTTGTAAAACGATGCCTAAGGGAAACTCTGGAAGAACTCTCTTTAGAACTATTAACGTTCGTGCTCCCTGAAGAAAGTGTGTCCTATGAGGACACAGTTAATTCCTAAAGAAGTTTGCAATGTCAGAAAAATTTGGCATCCATTGTCTACATTATCCAATTAAATCTAGATATCTTCTCAATATGTGGTATCTTTTTAAAGAGACTGGGATAAATTTAGATTTTTCTTTAGTTTATATGGAGAGTGGTTTTTTGTTTTGTTTTTCTCCCTCTCCTTTTGCCACCTGTACCCTAAATAATAAACTGTATTTTAGCAAAATTATAATTTGTATTTTGAAACTTTATGTCCCTTTTATGGTAAGGCTGAGAAAGAAACAGTCCCTCAGGTGTACATTAAGAGTTCAGTTAATTTTCAAAGTAATTTCTCCTCATTAAGTTGATAGGGGTGCTGTCGTAGAACAGGAAGGAAGGTTTTTCAGGGTTCAAGAGTTATCATTTAGGACTGAGAGACAGGGAATAGGTATGGCTATTTGAAACACCTACAACCTGAGTGGCTTGTTCATTCGGAGGAAGAGTTGAACAGATATAACAGAATTTAATGTAGGAAGAGAAGTGTTTATATCTGACAGTAATTGATGAGGTTGTCATCTATATTTATATTTAATTCACCTTGAGAGTTTAAGGCTAAGATGAAATTTGAGATTCTTTTTCTTTCTTTGAAGCATTCCTCTTTTTAAATATTAACTCTTCATATGTTGAACTATTGTAAAATATTATATGCCATTATGAAAATGATAGTTTTATATCTTCCTTTCCAATTTAGATGTATCATTTTCCCTCCCCACTCCCTGCCTCCTTCCCTCTCTCCCTTCCCCTCTCTCTCTCTCTCTCTCTCTCTCCCCCCCAACCCCCCCGCCATCTAATTGTGGTGGCTAGGACTTCCAATACTATATTGAATAGTAGTAGTGACAGTGGACATCCCTGCCTTATTCCTGATCTTATTTCTATATGTTGAAGCAGCCTTGCATTGTTAGAACAAATCCCATTTGATCATGGTGTATGATTCTTTTACTGTGCTTTTGAATTTGATTTGCTAATATTTTTCTGATTTTTGCATCTATGTTAATCAGTGATATTAGTCTAGTTTTCTTTTTATATGGTATCTTTGACTTTGGATTATGTTTGGAAGTCTTTGTTGCCTTTGTAAAATTTTTGGAAGTTTTTTCTCCATTCCAATTATTGGAAAAGTTTGGGAAGAAGAGGTATTTATTCCTCTTTGAAAAGATGGTAAAATTCACCAGTGAAGCCATCTGGCACTACATTTTTGTTTGAGGGGAGACTTTTAATTACCGCTTATTTTCTATTCATAATTGACCCGTCCAGAATTTCTATGTCGTCCAGATTCAGTCTTGAGATGTGTGTAGTTCAGGTTGTAGGTGTTTCAAATAGCCATAGCTGTTCCCTTTCTCTCAGTCCTAATTTATTCAATTTGTTGTCAAGTAACTTTTGATAATACTTTACTTTCTTATGAGCCTTTGTATTTTGTTAATATCTGTTAAGCTTCTCTTTCATTCACGATTTTGCATATTTTCCCTCATCTCTCTTTTTTTTTTTTAACAAAATCTTGCCATTTTATACAACATGGATGAACCTAGAGTTTACCATGCCTAGTAAAATAACTCAGACAAAGAAGGCCATACATTGTATGATTTCATGTAGAAACATGAATGACTTGCTTTGTCTTCTTTGGATTTCCCAATAATCCAGGTGTTTTCAACTCAGTCTGGAGAGGTTTGCCTCTTTCTTCAGTCTACTTGTCCTCCATATCTAAGTGGCATTTTCTAATTGCAGTCAGGAAATTCTCAAGACTGTGAACCAACACACGTTCCAAAATTCCACACACTCACAATGGAAGTAGGGATATCATGATCAACACCCCTTGAAAAGAAAGTCCAGTAAGGAATGGGACTCTTTGCTCTGTCATGACTTCTAAAGGGACGGTCTTAAACTCCCTCATTTATCTCAACTAAGGGATGTGTCTTCGCTCTTTTTCTTTTGCGGGATTGTCTTTTTTCCCCAGTGCCTTTTCTCTTTATAATTACATACTTGTGTCCTTGTCAGTAGTCTAACTCTTCCAGTAAGAAAGTTGTTCCCTTATTTAACCTAAAATGTCTTTTTGTTTCCATCTTATTTTTGTTCTAAAGTCCTTTCAAAATGTTTTGTCAGGTGTAATTCAGATAAAGGGATTATTTGCCATCACAATATCTGCTTTTGAATTTGATCTCCAATAGCAAGTTACATCCATTGACAAAAATGAGATGAAGGGCTGCACCTTTTTTAAACTCCAAAATACTCTTGGAAGGTATTTTGTAATCCTTCCAAAAATCTATTTTTTATCTCTTGTATATTTTCATGATTAAGTTATAGCTCAATCAAGCATTTTTATTAATTTTGAAAAAAATTAATTATGGTAAAAATATAACAAAATTCGCCATCTTAATCATTTTAAGTGTGCAGTTTGGTGATGTTCGCTACATTCACTTGGCTGTGCAACAGCTGTTTATATTTATTGGAAATGTTTGGAGTATGGATTTCAGGAGACTGTCATATTTAGGGAGCTTTTTTAAAAAATCTCAAGTTTATCATGGTAAGTAAGATACAACAGTTTTACCTTTGAGGTCAGACCAATCAGTTTTTGCTAGCAATAATTTAGCTCTGATATTCCATCACCATGTGTACGTTAATATAAAGAAGTAACCTTGAGTTTTATGCACCCAAAAGAATTTAAAATTATTCGATGAATATTTGATCATCTTGTCTGCATCCAGGGAAACACTCAATCACAGCACTTAATTATTCTTGGTTCAAGGTTTAAATTCTACAGTTGCCTCCATACTTGACTTAATGGAGAGATAGATCTTTATAGGAAACAGGAATTCTAAAAAAAATCCTCACAATAGATAAGTAACCTGCACAATGGGAAGAGAATTGTCAACAAAGGGGCAGAAGGAGAGATCTAGAGGGGAAAGGAGAAGTTAGATACAGGAAGATAAGAATAGACATGAGGGCAAGGATAGGGAGGATTTACCTTGGAAATAAGTCCAAACTTTTGTTGGATAAATTGTTTTTCATGATTTTTGACCAAAAACTGTTTTAGTGAATTTCGTTGAGAATTTTATTTGGAGTCCTCTGCTACCAATCAAAAAAAAAAAAAAAAAGAATGCTGCCCATTGGATCTGAAAAATATTCTTCCTTTTCTAAGGCATTGCTCAAATTGTGTTCAGGACAAATGTTCCCCAGAGTGACCACTGAAGGCAAATCATCCTCAATGAATTTATGTCATGAGAGAGGTAAGCAGAAGAATTAAAAGAGTACATATAGGAAGCAGATGTTTATTCCAAGAGAAAAAGAGGACTTCTTTTTAGACAACTCCAAGGTAGCTAGCTATGGTCACTCAAAAGTGATCTCTTTTACCCATGCTTCACACCCTAGAAAATGCTTGATTACCTCTAAACAAAGACTTGACAGATTGTCTCCCTCAGCAAACGCAAGACTCTCAAAGTCAAGCTTTTTGATTAAAATTAAAGATGCCAGGAGAACCTACCCAGTTTCACTGTTGACACACAATTAAAATGGATGCTTGTATGGTGAGAACCATGAAATTACTGATCTGTGAAGATAACTTTTGAGCAATAGACTTTGAGTAACAAGGTTGATGACTACGTTCTAATCAGTGGTTCTCATTATCACAAAATAATATTTTAAACACAACACAAAATTGAAACACAAAAAAGAAACACAGATAAAAAGCATGACCTGATTCCACCAAAGATCAACAAATAGGAATAAACTTATTTTGAAAATAGGTTCTTTGCATATATGATCAAGTTAAAATAAAGTCACATTGTATAAGGGTGAACCCTAATCCAATGATCAATGACCTTATAAGAAGAGAGGATTTGGACAAAGGGAAGAATTTCATTTGAAAACAAAGACACAGATTGCAGTGATGCATTTACAAGCCAAAGAATAACAAGGATTATTAGTTACCACCAGATACAAGGCAAATCAAAGGAGGATTTTCCTCCAGAGCCCTTTGAAAGAACATGACTATGATAATACCTTGATTTTGACTTCTAGTTTGCATAAACATAAGAAAATAAAGTTCTGCTGCTTTAAGCTACCTAGTTCAGGGCTATTTATTATAGCAGACCTAGGAGACTAATAAAGGTTTCAGGAGAAAAGTAGATGAAAAGTTCAAAAACAGATGTCAAGTAAATTCAATAGTTATTTATTATACATTTGTTATGCCCCAAATAGGAACTGTAAATACAAAGACACTTATGGTTACAATCTGTTTTTGAGGCGGTTAGAACTGAGTAGGTTTCTAGAACAGATTAAAACTAAAATCATTTTATGATTATGCAATAGACATTTTTTCATAAGATTGATGGAAATTTTAAATATTGCAAATTTACAGTGTGGGTGATTGCAGGTGATAATAGTCATGATCAGTGGTAATGTCATTTGGTACAGCAGATTTTAAGAATAAGTCAGCAATAGCTTTAACATGTTCTAATCTACCTTCAAAAATGTATACTATTAAGAGAATTCATATGTACAGACAAGAGTCTTTTCATTCATTGACCACGTGCTCTCATTATGCTAGGAGTCAAATAAAAAAAGATTAACAATCTTTGATATCATAGGAGCTTATATTCTAATATGGCAGATGAGCAAATAACAAAGAGAATGCTTAAACAAAGAGCTAAAAGATAAAATTAAAGAATTATTTATACTAGTAAAAAAGTAGAGACAACTTGAATAAAATGAGAAGAATCTTTGTATAAACCTAATATATCCATATCTCATATTATATTCATATACTATGAAGCATTTTACAAGTTTCAAAAAAGACTGAGTATACTTTCTATTGTGGTTAAACTGCATTACTTCAAAAAAATTATCTCATATATATGTATTTATATTTATATATTATTTTATATATTATATATGTATTTTACCTTATTTGGAAATAGATTTTCTGCAAATATCATTAGAATGTACATTAAGATGAGGTAATACTGGACAAAGCTTATGTCCTTATAATAAGAAGAAACTCAGAAACAGACATACGCAGAGGAGAAATGTCCTGACAGACATAAAAAGAGAAAATTGAGCAGAGACTAGAGTTATACAACTGAAAACTGGAAAGGCCAAGGGTTGCTAGCAACCACTGGAAGCTAAGAGAGCAAGTGTAGTTCTGCCAGCAACTTGCTTTTGACTTCTAGTCTCAGAACTGAGAGAAAAGACATTTTTGTTGTTGTTGTTGCAATCCACTCAGTTTGTGGTACTTTACCATGGCAGCCAGAGCAAACTAATACACTAAAATAACTATTAGACTATCTGGGATTTGATAGATATAGATGATAGATTGCTAGATATGGAGATTATTTATAGATTACCTCTCTATCTATCTCTATCTAGAAAAAGCAACAGAATCAGCACTAGAATCCCACTGAAGCCACATTTTAAGACTCCATAAACACTGGCATTAATAGCTAGCATTTTCACTAGTATTAGTAATATAATTTAGTATATAGCAAGGTTTTTTATTTAGAAAACAATTGACTGGCTTTTTTCTACAATAAAAACTCAGATTTAACCCCAGCATGAAGGAGAGACGGGTGCAGAAAGGAGTTTACTGTCCAGAATACCCTGCTCATCCTCAAGGGCAGGCACAGTACTGCCACCCGCAGAACTAAGTCCACCGCGAGTCGGTGCCATTCAAAAGATTTCAGTTTTTTTGCTTTGAGCTTCACTTGCCAGAACTCAGACTTTTCACTACCTACAAGTTGCAAGTCACTGAAGGAATCTTCTTCCAGGCCCCTGCCCATCCTGCCTCATTGAAATATGGTCTATTAAGCAGGCAGAGAGGCTCACATCAGAGGCACAACCTGCATAATGAACACCCAGGAGCACATGCAAATGGGTTTAATTCCACACACCCAAAATGCTCTCATCTGAAAAACTCCTACTGTCTCTGCAAAAAAAAAAAATTCTTCCCTTTCAATGCCCTTGTCGGGTTAGCATGACCTTGTCTGGTTAACAACATCAGTCACAGAACAACACAACAGTATCAAAGTTGTGGGGCCCCAACTTACCGTGAAATGACTTGTAACTCATTGCAGAAAAATACTAATGGTGATGATGTCTTGACCTGGTCTGTGGAAAAAGAAAAGTAAACCTTGTGTACTTTTTTCCCCACCCCTCTTTCCCCTGGATTCCTTTCTCCTCCATAATTAAAAAACCAAAATGAAGCAGCAGGAAGGAAAGAGTTGATGGGGAGGTAATTACTAACAGCAATACCAGAGCTGACTCTTGCTGGAATAAAACCTCTGGCATTTTTACCTATAATAAAAACCCCTTTGTCAGTGAAGCCAGTTAGGAAACCTTCCTAGCTAGTCTTGAAAACACTAGAAAAGCAAGATAATGTAAGCACTTAACAAGCATTTAGTAAATGAAAAAGGAATGTTTCTTCCTTTCCCCAATCTCTTCTGGAATTAGTGTTTTATTCCTTGGGGATAGAAATCGACTTCTCTTTTCCCCACAATTGTCAAATTAGACCAGTTCCATCTCACTCTAATCCCTGAAATAAAATTTTAGAAAATGCTTGAATTTGCAAAGCCTGGAGTGATCGTTAGTGGGGTGAATCCCTCATGTCCACTTGCCACCATCCTATTTAGACCTCTTTCCAACATGGTGTGGATCTCGGATATGTCAAAAAAAAAATTCCACCGGATGGAGTTAAATAGGCAAAAAACTATTCAAGACTATCACAGGCAGTCAAGATGATTAAATGTGGTCGATTAAATGAAAGAGAGATGAAATGAAACTCAGACTATACAAGAGGCAGCTAGGGATGTGCAGCCAATGGGCAAGGTGAGGGAGCGGAAGGAAAATGAGCAGGAGGCACTTGGTTTGGTATCAAGGACGAAGGAACTCCTGCTACACTGACTTGGCAGGAGGCATCTTGCTAAACTAGACTGAGATACCAAGTAAGAGACCTAGCAAAATGAGGACTGAGAGGAGTCCGACTAAAATTTGGTCATATTGAGAGTGGTTGCCAAATAATATCCGCAGGTAGCATTTTCACTAACAGAGATTGTGTTAGAAACGGTATGAGAAATGGACTAGATTTATCCCATTTTTATTTTATTTTATTTCAGTTTATTGGTCAACCATTCAAAATAGTACAGAGTATAAGTTAGAAATCACCTGCATCATCCTTATTAATTGGTATTTGTGAATTTAATGAATGGCTACACTTTAAATAATTGGTCATCTAATACTAGTAAAAACAAAACCATTGCAAATAGTTTTCATGATAAAGTTGCTTTGCTTCTTGTTGCATGGTTTTGATACATAGCAGCAAAGGAATACACAGAGGGAATATGAATCAGAAACAGGGTCTATCAGGAGCCCACACTGTGCCCTGTAAGTGATCCCTCCTGTTCCATCGTGACAGCCTCGGAGCCGTCATCGGACTGGCTTTGGTCAAGTGTAGAGCCCAGAATGTGAAGCCAGATCTGTCACACTCGAAAGGTAAGATTCTTTCCAGTACCACCAGCTCTTTCGAAACGCCAGCCCTCAGAGCCAGGCTGGCTCACAATGAAGTTATGAGCTGTCAAAAGCAAAACAAAAAATACATGGACAATGTAAGTGAGGTTTTTATAAAACAAACAAAGTGAATTTTATTTTAAAGCACTATTCCTTTCCTGAGATTAGGGCCATATCTAGTGTCAAAAAAAGTTGTTTCTACTATTAAATGACAGTGATTATGGTGATAATTATTTGGTGTTGATTTCTTACTGGACAAAATTTTTTATTTGGCCAACTGTAATGGCACCTGAATGATTCTGATGTTTGGTCACTCATGGGATTCTAGAGTCTAAGACTACAGAAAAAAATGGTCCTGTCAGATGTCGAGGAGCAAGGTAACTGTGTCCTTGTTTAGTTACTCCCCACCTTTGAAATTTGGAGAGAAGTCACCTGATTTAAGGAAATCTAACATCTCTTTATAGCCTCCAGGGAAGCAAGGCACAGGTGGAGGGCAGAAGAATTAAGTTGATTCTAAGGAGGAGAAGAACACGAGCTAGAGGAGAACTTAATGGCAGGAAGAGAAGGCAAAGGATATAGTTCAGACGGAGCAGAAGAGTGGACATTATTGCTCCTGTGGAAAGAAGAAGCAGAGTCACTGACTGCTGTGGGATCTGCCCACTTTCACCTCTTGGACTTTTACCTGTTGGAGGGACACTTTCACCTCTGAAGGCTCACCTTCTGCAGTGGAAGGCAGCCAGACTAATGCTCCTGTAGGTGCAGAGACCTCCCTTCTCAGGTCCTCAGGCTATTTTCAAAGGAGACCAGACATAGCTGACAAAATTGGAAGAATTCTGCCTTTAACTTGGGCTCTTTCGCCTATTTGAATAGGAAAAAAAAAAAGCTTTTGTTTTCTATCTAACCAATGGAGGCAGGATAATATCATGTCTAAAAATAAACAAATCAGAAGAACTGAACTATTGGTGATAAACTCACTGTATTATATACAGATGTTGATTACAGCGATATATGCCTTAAACCTATATATAATGTTAAGATGCAATGTTCCTTCAGTAAAATTAATTTTAAAAAGAAAATAAAAGCTTGAAAAATTGATGGATTAGTAATTAATTAACAGTTTAAAAATAAAAACATATACCTTTCTAAGCTTTAGTTTTCATATCTTATAAAATGGAGATAATGAAACTAGCTACCAGATATGATTGTTGAAGATGATGATTCAAGTAAGTGCTTAGAACAAGTGTCTGATTGTTTTTAATGATGATGATGATGATGCTCATCTATCTGCCCTACCTGAGCTTCAGAGGAGATGAGTTGCAAGAGAAAAGCACATTATAGCTAGTCTAAACTGATGAATGTGATTCAATTTATTTTACAGTAATACTTTTAGACAGAAACATATTATCCACTTCTGCCCAATGAGTTATAAAAGGATATCAGACCAGGAGACTTAAAATGAGTTGTGAGGACAACCTTCTGTTGCTAATGGATGTTACTCTTTCTGTGGAGTTACTGAACTCACATACATCTGGGGATCATAAAAGTGAAGCTTGAGGAAAATACTTTAAAAATGAAAGAAACTTGTTTGTGATAAGGTGCTGATTTAACCCTAGAACTAACTCAATATGTATGTTTTGGCAAACGAGATAATAAATCTTGCTGTGTAGAAGTAAGAGAAAATTGGGTATATAATGCCTTATATTCCCATGTGTAGCCCAGCCCAGCTCTCTAAACCTTTGGTACCTCGGTTCCTCACTTGTAAAATGTGAATAATTATATTCCCCATTTAATAGCCTTCTATAAGAATTGAGAAATATAAGCACAGTACAAGGACCTACTGGTATATTCAATAAATATTAGCGATTATTATTTGGGTTATATTTGCTGCAAGTAGCATAGCTGAGCCTATGTCAACCCAGACTAATAAGTACATGCAACTAAAGAGAGTCTGACTAAATTTGATATTCAAAAAGTGTTCACTTATATCAGCACCATACTGAGGATACTACCATCACTTAAGTTTCTTGCTTTGACTCTCCCACTCACAGGCAGCTATGAAGAACTAGAAATGATGCCCACCCCAACCCCATTTCTCCTCACTCCAGCATCTCAGTCTTCAAACAGTCCCCAGAGTTCCCACACTGGAGTGGGAATCCTGCAGTGCTGACTGTCTGCCTCATGAGCTCTAAGGATGTCCGGTCACTCTAGGCAGTAAAAAGCAACCTCTAGCAATCAATAGCTCTGTCCTTAGATTGACTCAGAGTCTGAGAGAAGAAATGCTGTGACAAAATGAAGACTGGGAATAAATTTTATTCCTGAGAACAGTCAGCCACTTGAATCCCTGTGCTAGGTTTTTGTTGGAACTAGTGGAAGGAAACCTTTTTCCAAAGTCCTTTCAAATTCTGGGTAGCTCTTCCAAGTTTATTTCTTATCATCATTGTCCTTTATTTTTACTTCTGGATTATCTTTTACCCAAGCTTTATTTCTCTTTAAGACATCTGTTTGAGCTCATTTAACAAGTTTTCTTTTCCTTGTTGTGTTTTATTTCATGGTGAAGTTGGTAATCCTATTAGTGTTAGGAGACTTCTGAGGCAAAATTGGATTACTGTTGGATGTCATCTGAAGTCAGAACCCTGAAGCCAGGGCTGGGCAAACTACTGCCAACTGGCCAGGTTGGCCTGCAGCCTGTTTTTATAAATATACTTTTATTGGAACACAGTCACCCTCACCCATTGACACATTGTCTATAGCTGTTTTCAAACCACAAGGACAGAGTTAAAGAACTGGGATAGAGACTGTGCAGACTGCAAAGATTTAAATATTTGTTTTCTGACTCCTTACAGAAAAAAATGATATTTTCCTGCCTTATAGAGTAAGGTCATTGCAAGAAAAATTAATTCACTCTAACAATCAAGTAATTAGTTTTGACCACAATTTTCCACCTATAGCCATATGTCCTCAAGAGATCTGACACTTGAAAAAAAGTGTTCTATTTGATGGTTCAAAATGGGACCACTCTTATTCTGATGGGAATCACCCAAGTTTGTCCACATTAAACATCCTCTCCTAACTCCAGTTAGAGCCAAACACCTGAAATGTCATTACTGGTGATAAACTGGGTAGGAAAATACAATATAAATAGTCATACTCTAGATTAAATCTGGTGATTGGAGAAAAAAAACACAAATGTGAAAATCTTTGGAAAAAAGTCTTAAAAACAGTTTAGTGAGAATAAAGATAAAGTTCCCCCATTTTTATTAACTAGAAACTAGTCTATAGCAATATTCCTGAGACAAATCTAAAACTAGTCATTAAGCACTTGACATTAATTTCATTAGCAAAGCAACATATTCTGGCTAGTTTGCTCCATTGCTGAGTAAGAGACAATGTTAGGAAAACTGAAAAAAAGTAAAGATAGAGAAACGACGGCTTCTCTGCTGGCTCTTTCTGTTTAGGCATTTAAAAAATCTTTAATGTAATAAGACTTACTTCATTAAAAATGTGAGAAATAATCATGTACCATTTTTTTTTAAAAAAGCTTCTTAACATATTTTTAAATTTGTTTTGTACCCTCCGGCACCCATGTCATGCATTGTCCCTTCCTGAGTTGGGGTAAGTAAAGCTAAGTCACATACATTCTGAATGTTTCACTCTCACTGACTTTCCTTAATTCAATCATCAATAAAATTTGCCACCTAGTTAAAATTGTCATACCCTTCAGGGAAAGCAATTAGGAAAAACATTTTAAGAGACAGAAAATTTCACAATCCTTGATCCAGTTAATTCACTGCTCTGAATTTATCTTAGGAAATGAAAAGGAAAAAAAAAAAAACACTTTTAAAAAAAAATTAAGTATCGTGACAAAAACCTTTTTATATTAAAAAATTAAAGACTAATTTAACAAATTATGATACATTATCTGAAGAAACTCTTATAGAACATTTAAAATAATTATGGAGGCACACCCTGGTGGAGTAGCAGTTAAGTTAGGTTAATCGCCTCTGAAAGGAGTAAGCAAAGCAAATACCTCTGGGTTCAAGTCCCCAGCGCAGGGGAGGCACAACCAATGTGAACAACTAAATAAAAATAAAATAGAGGTGATTCTTTCTCCTCTCTCTTCCTACCTGCTGCCTACACCTTTCCTTTAAAATAATAAAATAAAATAATTATGGAAACTATGTAACACAGAAAGTTTTAATGTTTAGGGGAAAGAGCTGAATGTAAAATTATACCTGCATTATTATTTCAATATGAAAAATAATGCCTGCTGATAAACTAAGGCTGGAAGAAACACAAAAATGATGTGTTAAATTGAAATCTAGGATTATTTCAGGTTCTAGAAGATATATGTCTTTCTTTAACAAATCTTTATTCTAGCAGTATTTATAAACTTAAAAATGGAGGTAGATGCTGCATTTTTGTCCTCTTTACTATTTAAAGTAATTTAAGGACTATACTGGTCAGGATCTACTTAAAAGGAAGAGAAATCATTTCAACTGGATTAAGTAAAATGGTTTTTTATTACAGGATTGAAACAATGGTTGAAGAAACAGCTTCAAGACTGAGTTTCCAGGGATGAGTCTAAGGCTGTTCCACAGAGCTGAGTAACTGGAAAAGCTGGTCTCCTGCCATAGCCGGAAAATATCTGCTTGCATCTGTGTGATCTGCACCACTGAGACAGAGCTTCATGCCTTCTTTCTTTGCTGTGCAATTCAGTTTGGAATTTAATTCTTGGAGAACTGCATCAGACTGATAGCACCTAAGTCACATGCAAAACACTTTACATGGCATACAGCACTCCTAAAAGGAGAATGAACTATTTGAATTTCAGATAAACAGCTCATCATTCTTCATATAATTATTTCCCAGATATTACAAGAAATATACTAATACTTAAATATTATTCATTATTTACCTGAAATTCAGAATTAATTGGCAATCTTGTGTTTTTATTTGCTCAATATGGCAATCTTACTGCCATGGCAACAAACAGAAATTGTAGTTACTTCCAATTGATACAAAGTTTTAGTGATATTTAATCTCAGATAAGGATTCTGGCAATAAAATGACCTCGAATATATAATGGAAGCATTTAATTGTTTTTTAAACCAGTGAACACTCTCTGGATCCTTTGTGATTTCTGAAAAAAAGGAAGCAAACGAGTATATGTGGTTAGAATTTTGCAAACTACCAGAAGGCATCAGCGCCAGATGAGATCATAGAGAGAATGCATTTCTTAAATAATTTTTTCTAGCTCTTTTATTTAATAGATAAGAAGTACAGTTAGAACACAGCATCAGAATCAGAACACAGAACTCTCACACTTAATTCCTTTTAGTTAGGTGTCTTTGAAAAGATTGAATTCGCTTTCTCAGTGTGATTTTAATTCAAACTTAGTTGCTTCCACACACACACAAAAGGTATAAAGTTTTATTAACCTCTCTCATGATAGTTGAGTATTAAAGAAAGAGTCAATTGTCGAAATGTGGCAGAAAAATTTCTGAACCAGGATGACATGGATTTTAACCCCGAATGTCACTGCTATACTCAGTAAGCTTGGGGATATGGTAATATATCTGAGTCACATTTCCTCATGCCCAAGTTGAAGTCATTAATATACCTCCTGTTTCCCCTACAAATTTTCCATAAGGATCAAATAAGTTCACATCTGCAAAATCAGTGTCATATTCGAATACTGGCCCAATCTCAAGTTTGAAGATATAGAAAGTTTAAAACAGTCAATATTCAAACCATCATCCATCTCTGGGGAGCTTGTGATATGCAATAATTTCAAGACTTGTTTATTTTACTCTTGAGCAGAGTAGATGTAAGTAATGACAGAAACCCTGAAGTAGAAACGGTTTAACAAAACAAAGTTATTTCTTGCTCAAATAAACTCTGGAAGTAACTGGTCTATAAGATTCAATGATCTTTAGGAACTCTCATTTTTTTCTATGTTGTTCTTCTGTCATTCTGATCACATAGATTCCACTTAATTTCCCAAGGTGGTTGAAGAACTTCCAGCATTGCATTCTACCCATAAGAAGGGGAAATTTTTTCAAGAGGACATACACCTTCCTTTGAGTTGAACTTACTTCCTAGAATGTTGGCCAAACCATTTTCACTTGCCAGAGTTTCATCAAGTGACCACGTCATTTACAGAAATTAGAGAAATGAATTTGTAATTTTAGGCAGCCAGGTGCTCATCTTAAGTCAAGATTGTTTTTGCTAAGTTTATCAGAGGTCTCTATCACAGTAAGTGAAAAATAATATATTCTCATATGAATTATAGGAAACCTTATATATGACATTTGATAAAGTACCAGAGACTAAGTGACATATAAGCAATAGAAATATCTCACAATTCTTGAGGTCAGAAATCCAGCATCAGGAGTCCGTCATAGTCATATTCTGGTAATATTCCAAGTTCCAGATAGTCTTCTTATTAGATTTTTCCACTATGGTTAAGAGATTAAGGGAGCCCTGTAGGATTCTTTAAATAAGTGTACTTAATCTCATTCATGAGAGCCACAGTCTGATATTATCACCTCCCAATGGCCCCATCTTTTATTAATATGTCAATAGGTAGATTTCAATGAGAATTTGGGGGGAAACACATTAAATCTATCTCAGAAGGTAATTTAACTTGAATCAGTTTTTTTAGAATGTAGACACAGTGCCTTTGTCGCTCAGGCAGCTGAGTTGCTGCCCAAAGACCTAGATTTAAGACTGAGGACCAGGTGAAAAACCAAAATGAACAGCTAAATAAATAAAGATGTTTCTTCCTCCTCTTCCTTCCTTAAAATGAGCCTTCCTCCTCTCCCTTTCTTCTCTTAAAAAAAACATGGACACATACTAGAAAAATCAAATTACAGTTGCGTCATAAAATAATTGTCTACTTAGATCATAAACTCCATGTAACAGTTGCACAGTAACTGCCATATATCTGATCATAAATATTTGAAGAATGAATGGAAGGAAATGGCTGTAGCAGATTAAAGGAGGAATCACAAATATCTCTACAGAATCAAGACTGCTGACAATAAAATTATTTCAGGATTGAGAACTGAAACAGAAACAACAGCTTGCAAAATTGTTCTCTCACTTATAAAACCATGACATGCAAGCAAATTACCTAAGCTCAAAAATCCCACCACATTCAGATCCATATGTTCCAAGATTAATATAGTTTAGCTTTGCTTGTATTTATAAGACCCCTGACTCTTTGAAAAACTCCCTAGTTAACAAATTCTGACCAGTTTCTGAGAACCCAGTCCAGCCCGATTAACTTCAGCTTGCAAACACTTCGCCCTAACTCTTACACCCAACAGTTATCTTACTATGTGTTAATAATAACACTCATGACTTTAACTTTGAATAGTTGTTTTACTTTGGTCAATGGCAATAGACCATGTTTTATTGTCATTCTTATTACTATCTGTTTGCACATGTTTTTGAGCAGTACATGTGTACATGTTATATGCTAAAAAGCTCAAATCCTTTCTTGAGAAAGATATGGTCTAAACATGGATAGATAACCAGTGTGAAACTTAGACAAGTTTTTCTAACACGATGACATGTTATCTAAATTCTATGTGGTAAAAAAGACAAGAAATAAGCTAAGACATGGAATCTGTTAAAATACAAAAGGTCAGGAGAGAGAGGAGGTACAAGAAAGACATATTTTAGAATTACTATACTAACCAAATATCAGTACTGAAAAACAAGTTGGAAAAACTTCATCTTGTTGAAAATTGTTGCACTCCAGTGCAAGTAAGTCTTTAAGTCTTACAACTAGGCAGCAATTGACACCAAGTTTGGATTCAGAATATGTTAGCATATAATTTAATTTTGCTTCTTACATGACTTATTGCATATATTATCTGAGTTTTAACTATCTATTTTGTAAGTGGAGATATTATATTCCATTTAACTTTGGATATTCACCCATATGACAGTCTTTTACATAATTAAAAAGGACTATAAAATTGTGTTTTATATCTGTGCACTTTATTACATATAATCAGATTGCATATATTGTGTATCAGTGATATTCATATTACCATGTATGATTGCACATACAAAATCATGTTTATTATGCTTAACGAGCAGTTCAATTTTTCTCATGTAGTTTTGATTTTAAGCATTATTTGCCTGATGTGCTGATTCCAGAAATGAATCATCAAGCAGTTTTTATTCTACTGCAATACCTTCAACACAGATGGGTTTTTATGAACACTAAAAGAAGAAAAAAAAAGATAAAACGGTTGACACACAGTTCTCCATTTTAACCAAAGCTAATTTCTTAATCCTGAAACCTGAAACAGATATATTTTAATGACATTAACAATCGCAATCTAGTCATAATACGTGACTATTATTGATAGTCACCTGACCACACTGAAGGCCACCAGAAGATGTAGTCTCATTTCTTTAAGGGATAGGATGACTAAGACAAATGGTTGGAATACAAGATGACAGGTAGTGTGGAAGATGAAATTGTTCAGGTCACTGAGGGCTGCTGCCTGTCGGCATAATTCCTTCCCCAGTTAAAGCTGGTGACAACACTTTGCAGGAAATGCCAGAAATTCAAAGTCTAACTTTTACTGATATGGATTTCTCCACAAAAGATTATACAAGGAGAACTAGAAGGAGTTCACAGTTGACCTGAAAACTTTTCACTAGTGGTTTTTTCTCATCTTTCTTGGTCTGCTCCTCTTCTTGCTGCCTCAGCACACATGAGTGCCAGATTAAACCTAGGGTAGTCATCTGCTGTTATTTTCTAGACTGGTTAAAGAGAAAGTGGACTTTCCATGGTCAAGAGATGATACTGAAGCCAATTATCCGGTTATATATTTAACATACCCTTTAAAGAAGGTATCTCAGCCTGAAATGTGTCTAAATCCAACAACACATATTGATTAACCTCCTTCCCAGTCACAAGGAGTTTAGTCATTAAGGTAGCAGATTGGTCCGTCATGTTATGTGTCTTCTAAAACCTTCTTGCTGATTTTTGTGACTTTCAGATGCACCACTGTGAATTCAAAACTTCTAAATTGAAATTATATCATAACTACTCAGCTCTTTTATTTCCTGTTTGTTTTTGTTTTTTATAAATAGGTTTTCTCTCTATCCCCCCCAACCCTCTGCCACTCCTCACCCCAGGCATATAGAACAGAAACTATTTGGTTTGCCCTTGAAGAATTCCTCCCCCACTCAAAAAAGAACACTGGTATTATTTGTATTTTCCCAATGTGGATTCATGTAACGCTATTTTTTTCAATTCAGTTTTGAAAACTTGGAGAGTGGTAAAAGCTCACATTAATAAGCGTAACCATTTAATTTAAAAAATTAATGAGTAGAGCTCAACATATTAGATGCACAGTATAAGAATATTTGATTTGTTCGGAGTTGTTCTGAAACTCAGAGAGGATATAATGACCAAATGGTGCTAAACTAATGATGTTTTCATATTAGGATATAAAAAGAGGGAAGCAAATATTGTAGCACACACAGACAATATTGTTTCAATTTGTTGATGACAAAACACATTTCATCTCAATTAGCAAGTAGATTTTGTTATGAAGTGTTAGCCAGATTGTTAATAATTAAAAACTTAGCGTGTCTTTGGTTATTACAATGGAACAGTGATGAGAGGTAGTGAAAAAATATTTGAATTCTGTTTGCTATATTTGTTTGGGGAAAGGAAACACTGCTTAATAATGATGAATTCGGAAATAGCTCGTATTTTCAAATTAGTCTTCTAGAAAAGTTAAGATGTCACTTCTCAGGGTTGCGCATCATGGCAATGCTATACAGAAATGGTTCCCAAGGGATTCTAGGCCAATTCAGATACCCTCCCTCAACTAAGTAACTCAGTTGCCCTTATTTCAAGTTGCTATCTCTAGAATATATTTATAATATTAAAATGTAAAAAATTAATAATTGAGTTAGGTCTCACTGATACATTCAAAAAGGCATCCCCAAGACATGCCATTTGGCATATGTATTATTTTGAACTGAGGTCAATTGAGGCCCTGCAGTCTCCCAAGAAATTTTTACCATTCCCTTAACTACCTAAAAGAATAAAAATTGGGAATATTACCTAGAATTAGGGTTGCTACTTGAAATAAACTTTCTATGTGAATATCCTACCCATATGAAAGGACAAACATCTAATTATATAGAATTAGTTCTCCATCCTCTGAGTCACCCTCTCTGTTATGTAAATCCTTTTTCTCTCTCCCTGAAGCCCCAGGCCCTTATCTCATTCCTTAGCTTTGCCTATAGACGTCAATTTATTTTTTTTTTCCTCAGATACCTCATGTTTATGTGAGGCACAAAATTAATTTTGTTTATTTTTTCTCTAACTAGTCCAATGTTAATTTGATCATAGGATCAGTCAGAGAGGAACCCAGAGGGACGGGGAAACTTCCACTCCTCTTCCACAGAAGTATACTTTCCCCTACTTGTTATATCTGGAGTAACTGGCCATTTAGTGTGTTTGTTTTGATTTAGGCAGTCTAATTGCTTTAGTATCATGTGTTGAGATTACTTTAATCATCTATTTCCTCTTTCCTCTTCTACTACTTAGACATATAGACGTGAGTCTATGCATTCGAATTACTACCCACATCAATTTTTCAACCCTCAAATCAATTTAAGTTCTAAAGATGTCCATTTTCAATACATTTTACGCTGAAGCAATAGTTAATAATCCTTAATATTTACTGAAAATCTTTTTTATCCTAAAATATTTAAATTGCTTGCTTCTGCCGATAGTAACATTTGCCATTTCAAAGTTCATGATGCATGTGACTATCTCTTTTAAATGAGCTTTTATTCAACACTATCACTGCAAACAAAAAATTGGATTGGATCTCCCAGTGTCCCTCACCATGCTATGCACAAAAAGATTAAGAGTACTCTTGGCTCCTTAGGACTTTCTTTTTGAGATTAATTAGATCTCTAGTAGGATTATAATACAATCATTCCTGACTGAAAAATGCAGACTAAATTTTCTGGTACAAATATACCTTAAATTTACTTTATTTTATGCTGATCTGAAGCTTATCCTCTTACCACAAAGATGAAGAGATCAGCAAATGTCAAGGAATTTTTTTAATCAGAGTTATATATTGTATTTAATTTTCCTTTACATTATACACACTGTATTAGTCATTTAATCCCAAACACACAGAAGGTTTGCCAATTCTAACTGACTAGTATTACAAGACTGGGTTTTCTGTACTTATGGTGATATTTAATAAAATTTAGTGAAGAACTAATTCAGATCATATAATTTAAAACTATAGATTATTACAGTTCAATTTATTTGTCATTCAAAGACCTAAAATATTTTCCTATATTCTAGTTTATTTATTTTTCCCAATCTGTTAAAATTTAGTAAGGAAATGCAGTTGATTTCAATTTGCATTATTTGACAAGTCTTATATAGTATGTTAGTTGACTTGTAGTCATCCTTCATTCTCAACATGAATGAACTAGACTAGTTTAATTGGTTAACAGAGGTTTCGCCTTTGCTCTCTTTTCTATTTCCAGCACATGAAACAGTGCGTGGAACATAAGAGACACTCAATAAATATATTTTTAGTAACGAATATGGCCACAATGTGATAGCAAAGGGCCAATCCTTACCATTTAATTGAAAAAGAAAAACAATCACCTGAAATTTTAGTGTCGAAAATTTTCGATCGTTTTAGTCTAACTTTCATTGTAAATTAAAATGCATTAGTACTTAATTCGACCAATTTATCTGAGTTTTCTGTTCTGATTTCATGTCCTGTGGGAGCACAGTGAAAATTCTTCCATCCTTCTGAGGTTTTTTTCAGGCTAATAGAGCAAATAAATTAACATCAGACAGTATTAACAGGCAAAAAAATCAAGTTTAATGACATACATGTGAAGAATTCACATAGATGTAAATTCTAATGTAAATGAAGCAAACCAAGTAGTATCCTGGACCAAAGAATGGGAGAAGGACCAAGGAAAGACTCTCCCATTTCTCCAATATTCTTCGCAGGTTGGATGAACGAATAAATTAATACTAGGGGCCATTAGTAAGAGAAAAACCCACATTTAATAACGTAAGCATGGACAAATTACATGGCAATCAATTCTGAGGTAACTGGAATAGACCAAAGACTTATTTTCTATGTTGAACCAGGAAAGGAAGCCTGGAGTGTGAAGGAGAAGGGACGGTTTCTTCATGTGGCCAAGGAGAGACGAACTGCTTTGTTCTGAAAGTAAAAACGGGTTTCTTAGATAGAGAGAACACGTTGACAGATATACTAACTTCTGTGTTAATATCTTCCCAAGCTACATTCTTCTGGGGAGTAAGGGAACAATAATCACGTCTTGATTAGGAAAATGGAAGAGGCTTAGGAAATGATGGTGGGTTGTTTTTTTTTTATTAAGGGAAGGTAGAAGGATTAAGAGAAAGGTAGTCTCTTCTCTTTGCCTCTAGTATTGTCCTAGGCTGGAGGTAATCTTCATATCAGAATTGGACATCTATAGGAGATCCATTTTGGAGACTTGGGGTGATCAGTTTTAACCCCTTCAATTTCGTGTAATGAAACCTGGCTTCTGGATATTTTCCCTGCCTTAAGATAGCTTTCTGTGATTTTTCAAAAGAAAGGTTATTTCTAGAGATGATTCTATATGTAGGTGATCTTTATCATTAAAGTTTCTCCATTGGCCTAGATTAGCTCCACACACCAGGTGACATGTATTGAAAAACTTACTCTGGAAATCTTGGAAGGGTCTATCTAAACATTAGGATAAGACCAAGCTTATAGTTTTAAATATTCCCATCATCACCCCACCCTTATTTTACCTTATTGTTGAAAAATCCAATGCCTGTCAGTGCCTTAATTGTGACCTTTTTTTCCTATTTTATAGAACTGGTTTTAAAGTCTTTGGTGTTCTACGATTTCATTAAAAATTAGTTTATAAGGGGATTTCTTAAAAATAAATACACCTTGTTTTGTGGATTCATTATCTGTAGTGAACGCTGCACCAGAAAGTGAAATATGGTGACTGTATTACATTTAAAAAACAAGATGAAAGTATCAGGCTAACAAAAACCTAATGACTACTGATAACCACACATCTGCTACCAGTAGACTAGCCAAAGCTAACTGGAAAATGACCATAAAAACTGAAACTAAATACATGAAATAAGTCACATGGCCTTCTATACCGCCACACACATGAGCCATGTATGTTAGCATCTTTGGCACCTGCTGTTGAGATAGCACTGGAGATTTCCCGTTGTAAACTGTGCACTCCAAGTGAGTTACCTTGTCACTCTTTGAGATTATACCCTGAACTGCTGAATGAGCTTGCTTAGTTCGGCTTTCTGTATGTTCAGAAGCTTGCCTTGCCATCACTGATTACCACAGCCACAGATTTTACTTGTGAAGATTGTGTATGTCATGTCATGTGTGCTATGTCAATAAACCAAGAATTCAAGCAACAACTTAACTTGTAATCATTGACCATTCACCACGGATCATGACAATATCTGTCTTCAATTCTGGAAAATCCTCATTATCTCTTTGAATATTGTCTCTCATTCTATCCTTTTTCTCTTTTGGGATGCAAGTCAAATGTAAATGAGAGGTTCCCAGTTTTACTTTCCATCTTTTAATCTCCGATTTATGTTTTGTCTTTTCATCTCTTTTGCTACACTTTGGTGAATTTCATTATATCTAGCTCTTATTTCACAAATTCTTTATAGAATCTATTCTTTAACTTACCTGTTTTGCTTCATTACAATAATTATATTTTCCTTTTTCATAAATTATTTTGATTCTTTTCCAAACTTGCCACGCTTGTTCTAAGTTTTGTTATCTTATTATCACATGTTTATCATTTTTCCATAACTACTTGTACCCCACCTTTGAAGAAAAATGATATAAATCACATTTTCCCATTATTTAAAATTCTTGAGAGGCCTAAATTTGCTTTTTGTTACTTCCAGTGCTCTCCAACAGTGTAGTGAGCAAGGTCTTACAGAAAAAATTTGCATTAGCTTCCATCGAGCCCCACCCCACTCCCCTGGGACTGTGCTAATGCACTTCCCCTCAAGGATTCTCAAAAGGTAAATACTATCTTTTCAAAACTGGGAATGAGATGAGGCCAGAGGAAGGTTATAAATTCTTGGAAGTGACTTATTTTTGTTCTTGCACACTCCACTAAGGCCAACATAGTTTTTCTAAGAATCCACTTTTATAGGTAAGTCTTTTTTTTTTTTTCTTAGCTCTTCCTATCCCAGGCATTAGGAATCTTTTTTCAAATGGAAAAGTTAATTGACTTCTCACCTTGTGAAACCCAAATCTTTGTCTCCCTGCTAAAGGGGGATTAAAACTGAGTTACTAAATCAAGCAAATGCCCCTAAGACAACTCAGCTTCTGTAGGTCCGCTTCTTCTTAATGGGGATTTCCCCTTTTTGTCTTTAAAATTCAGCCAGGCAATTAAAGAGACTTGTAAAATTTTGCCTAACAACATTTTGGGAGGTAGTAGTATACCTCATAGGTCAGATTGCTAAAAATAAGCCTAACTTTTTAAACGCTCTTTGTTACCTTGCCTTAGGTTCTGTCATGCATTTATTGAAACCTGCCATTTCTCACCTGAGTTGCTGGTAACCGGAAGACATGTGAATTTCTCTCTTCCCAGGTGTAGGGACAGCTGCAATCCTGCCAGAAGAGCCTGAAATTTTCAGAGGCTCTCCTAGTAGTGGTGTTGTCTGTCTTACAGTGTGTGACTGAAGTGAAATCTATACAAGAGCAGTGTGCCCAGGTGAAGTAACGGTTAGGTCAATCACCTCTGAAGGAGCAGGCCACATACCATCCGGGCCAAAGGGAAGCAACCAGTGTGCACAACTAAACTAAAAAATAAAATAAACATGTTTCTTCCTCCTCGTTCTTCCTGCCTACCTGCCTACTCACTTTCATTCTTGCTGCCACCTTTCCTTAAAAAAAAATCTGTACACAACCATAGATTAATCCTGCTTTCTCAGTTTATATGATGCTGTCGAATCTTTATTTCTTCCCTTTTTAAATCTCTGTCTGCCTTTCTGGTGTCCCCTTGACTCACATTCAAGGACTTTGAGTCAAGGACTTCTTTTCTTGAGAAAAAGAATTGTATCTCATCCAATCTGAGTAGAATAGAAATACTTATTACCAGACCAAACCCACAGATGAAGAGGACCGACTTCTAAGTCTTTCAAAAAGAAGCAAAACAACCCTGTTTTCAAGCACCTGCCCCTCTCTTCAACCAATTTCCAGTTAAAGGCTTACTTTTTGTTGTTTAATTGGAATGTGCTTTAAAGATAGGAATAGCTGTGAAAAAGGAAAAAAAACAATACTTAAAATCATCTTCCTGAATGGATGTCTCCCACAGCACATGGAAGTCATTCAATGATTCTAACAAGTTAAAGCAGTGGCCTATTTTTTGTAGAGGAAAGAAAAAGGTGATTTAGGAAGCATATAAAGAAGGCTTAGAGAAATCTGCATATTTATCTTATTCTTAAGTCTACTCCTACTCTCCTCATATTTATGCTCACAGAAAAAGGTGAAGAGAGGATATAAAAGTCCCCATGATATGCAGGCTGATTAAAAGTGAAAGCCAGATCTACCAACAATTGACAAAAGATCAGGCAGTCATTTATTTAATTGGACTCTGAGTGACAAGAAGGTGAGATGATTATCAAAGAGAGGGGTCCTTTGTTCCAGCCTCACTATTTATGCCATTTAAAATAGAAAGAGAACTTTTTCAATTTCTCTAGGACACCAACCTGAAGAGGATTTTCAATATTAATCCAAGTAATTAGGATCAAGAATACTATTTGCTTCCTTCACAGAAAGAAAACATTATGTCCACTAAAATGGATGGACTGGAAGGCTGAAGGTATAACTCAGCAGCATGTCAATGAGATACAGGGAAGTGAATAATCAGGCTGTGAAGCTTAACTCTTACAGTTTTATTCAGTCATAACAATATGGTTCAATAGACAAACCCCTAACTTCTTCCCTGTCACAAGTATAGCCTACAGAAGAATTTAGCTCACACTTTACAATGGCTAGAATTCAGATCTAGAAGGATTAACATTCTGATACAGAAACTCTGGATACTGGAGACAAACATACAAGCATATTTTCATTTGCTTTGCATTGCATGTGTGTATGTGTGTGTGTGTGTGTGTGTGTGTGTGTGAGAGAGAGAGAGAGAGGGTGAGAGAAAGAAAGAGAATAATTAAAACTTACTGAGTACCTAATATATGCCAAGAAATATGCAAGGCACATTATTTGTTTATTACTTTCTATCAATAATCCTGTTAGAAGAAAAAAAAAAATCCTAATTCTTTATAGAGCCAAAATACTTAGAAGACACCTATTACTCACAATCTTAATACTTTTATATTCAATTTAAAGATAAAGAAATAGCTCCAAATCAAAATGATGTAATGCTCTCTGATTAAAGTTTAAATGTTGACCACTCTGAGCAAAAATGGTTTCCCAAAAGAAAAAGACAAATGCCTCCAAGACAGACTGAATGACTAGCAATTCCTAGCAGTGATGGGGCTCTTTCAAGAAAGGGGGAAGCAATGACCCATACGGTACTCCTCTCATGATAGATAACACTTCTCATCATGCTAGATTAATTCATTACATGATGTACAGTTAGATTCAGAATGGAAGCAAATACATATTTTAAAATTGCTGTTATTGTCAAATTAAATCTTAGTTACCTAAAATTCATCAATACAGACTGCTCTGGAAAAGTGTGCGAGAATTCTGTCACTGAGCCTTGAGAGAGAAGACTGGTGTTGCACAAGCTGAATGGAAGCAGCTAGTGTCTGGAAGGCTCCCTTTCATTCACTAATGCCCTTATTTCAGATGAGCATATTTCTAGGAAGCTGTAAGTCCCACAGTATTACCCCAGGAACCCTACATCACCAGGAGAGTGGACAATTCCCAAATAGCAGACTCTGAAAGGTAAAGGCATGGAGGAACTCTCCTTCTCTTTTCTTCGTAAGTCACCTATTAGACCATCTGCAGAAGGGGAAGACCAGATGGATCCTCACCAAAAGTCTGTATCTCTGTTACTGCAGGGCATTTTTGTTTATACTTGGAAAGTGAGGACATCCACTAGCCAAAGATAAGAACTCTGAACATGAACTGTCTAGATGATAGAAGTACATTTTCTCTTGATCTTAAAGTATGTCTTGTCATGCAATGTATAGATACAGGATTCCTGGAGGGGAAGACAAATTACTTTCAATTAAAAAAAAAAAAATAGCAAGTGTTGTGTAAGGATTTTCCAGGGGATGAAAATTGAAGATAATCTTGAAGAACATATGAATTAGCCTTAGGGCCCTAGTACAGGCAATAGCAAGGAGCAGATTAGGCAGTTGATTGATTTTATGCATACACACACACACACACACTCATGCACAAAAGCATGAATAAGACTAAGTTTATTTTAGTCAATGATTACCAAACTTATCTAAACTTAGCACCATTTAAAAATAGCTAATAATATC
This sequence comes from Solenodon paradoxus, assembly GCA_004363575.1. Classification (NCBI taxonomy): domain Eukaryota; kingdom Metazoa; phylum Chordata; class Mammalia; order Eulipotyphla; family Solenodontidae; genus Solenodon; species Solenodon paradoxus. The sequence continues at coordinate 630,522 of RJWH01000622.1, read as the reverse complement.
TCTTGGAACTTTGTTTATTATAATTTAATAAATAGTCATCAACTGAATAAGAGTATGATTTATATTCTCCAGGATATAAACCAGAAACTCAACCTTATCTCATTGTCTTTTGAATTTTGGTCATATATTAATTCACCAAATATTTATCAGAGCAAATTATAGGTCACATAGTAATAGCTGCTGTAAACTAAATAGGTATGTGAAAGAGACAGAGGTCCTGTCATTCAAGAAGAAGAAACAAACCAAAAAAATCAAATAATTACTAATATTATCAAGTTTTATGATGAAAATAAGCAGAATACAGTAAAAAAATGCAGTCAGTGAAGGTGTGGAATAGGATGTATCCTTAAAGAATGAGAGAGAAATAACCATGAGAAAGCAAGGAGTAAAGAATCATACCTAAATAACTAAAGCTGAATCAGGTTAGGTAGGATACTATTTCCTATACCGAAGTCATGAAATTATATTTCTGTCTGTTGAAAGGAACTTCAATGAAATTCTTCCAAATTCAAGAAATTATCTTCTTATTATTCCACAATGTGGAAATAAAAATTGGGACATTTTCTTCGTTTCTTATATTGTCTTGATTCTTCTCATACTAGTCATCAAATATATTTCTTATTCCATATCCATCGCCTTATTGTATTCTCTACTTAAAAAAAAAAATACTGTGAGCTGAAGCAGAAGAGCTGAAATCTGCTAAAATTCCAAGATGGCAGACTAGCAAGATTTTTTTTGGCTCACCGCCTCTCCACAGAAACAAAATAATTGCTTCTGGATACTAACTACAGACTTCAAAAAGAAACTGAGTATTGGGAAACCAGAATCTCCACAGGAAAAAGTCATCAAAAATATCTGAAAGGGTAGGAAAAATCAAAATATGATCCTTCTAGGATCACTGTCCAGGCATTGCAACCCAAGACTGAGAGAGACACTAGTGATACAGAACCACTCCCCAAGGACTGAAGGGTTTACTCCACATCAGGACACCCAGCATTTTGCAAGTGAACAGGGGGAAGCATGTACATACTGATGTGGATAAAAGAGGGATTTTCCTTGGGAAAGCAATAGGATTCTGGAGAGCAGAGATCTCAGGACAGAGAGCAGGGGGAATTGCAAGACAAAGTATACACAGATCTAATTGAATGATTTTCATTTGTTGAACCAAAAACTTCAGCAGGAAGAAGGAATAAGAAAACAGAATAGATTTCCAATGAAGAGAGATGCTGCTCGATATCTTTTCATATCCTCTTTTGTCTGTGTAGTGCTGACACTAGCAGACACCATAGAGATTTAGGGTTGGTACAAGGGGACAGCATATTGGAATAGGGTCAGAGGTAAAATCCTTTTTCTTCCACCATCAGAGATGCTTGCAATTAAGGGACAGTTTGTTGTCCTGTTAACAATTCTCATGATTGCCAGGGCAGCAATTACCTAGCATAGCAGCAGTCAATCAGAGCCTGCAACTCCAGCACCGGCAACTGAGAGTCTTTCTGCAAGGCTTGGATTGTGGAGCTTTCAGCCTTGCTGCTTTAGCTCTCTAAGGGAGGGTTACAAAAGCAACTCTGGGATTTTAAGAAACAGTTTCCACTGCCTGGGGTTACTGCTGACCTATCTGCTTGCCTATTGCCTAAAGATCCCAGGAACTGGCAGCTGGATCTACTGCCTGAGGCCTATAGTCTGCAATTTGAAGTCCTAACAAGAATATCACACCAAGACAGAAAAATAAAGTCTTTTAGTTTAATCTATAGAAATAAATATAGACTACAAAAAGAAAACATGGAAGAGACAGAGAACTATACCCCAAAAAAAGATGGATCAACAAAATCCTAATGCAACAGAACTAAGTAAACTACCAGAGGGACATTACAAAGCAACAGTTTCAATGTTAATAACTAAATTAGGAAAACAATGGGTGAATAAAGAAGATCCACAACAAAAACAAAAAATATGAGAAAGTTGCAAACAGAATTCATACATTAAAGAATATAATAGCTGAACTAAAAACACAATATGACGTACTTACCGGTAGACTGGATGATTTGTCCTATTAAATTAACGAGGTAGAAGAAAGGGCAGTGAGAAGCACCCAAGAAAACTAGCAAAGAGAAAAAAAGAATGAAAAGAAAGACAGTATGCAAGACTAATGGGATAACATGAAGAGGACTAGCATTTGAATCATAAGGTTTCCAGAAGGAGAAGAGTGAGATAAGGGGGAAGAAACTTTAATAAAAAGAATAATAACTGTAAATTTAACTAACCTGGGGAAGGAAACAGACCAAAGATTCATGAAGCTAATAAAAGAGTTCCAAACAAAAGAAACACTAAGCTATATTGTACTAAAATTACAAAATTCAAGACAGAAAATTTTAAAAGCAGCTAGAAAAAAATACCAGGGAAGCCCCATAAAATTTTATGAGAATTTTTCTGCAGAAATTTTAAAAGCCAGATGGGAGTGGCAATGCCTGTAAAAGAAAAGGACTTCCAACCAAGTACACTCTACCCTGCTTAAGTATCACTTAAAATTGAAGGAATGGTAAAGAGTTTTCAGGAAAAACAAAAGTTAAAAAAATTCATCACTACTACATTGCTGTTATAAAAAATACTAAAGGAATCTCTATAAAATAAATGAAAACCCACATAGAAGCAGCATGATATCAAAATATATACAATGTGGGGGTGAGGAGAGTAAAAATGTAGACTTTTAGAATGACCTTCAGATTCATTTGCTTCTATTTAAAATAGGTTATAAGCAAAACAATGAGAGATCATCTCACACCTGTGATAATGCTTATTATTCAAAAGACTAAAAGCAACAAGTGTTAGTGAGAATATGGAGAAAAAGCAAACTTGTGCACAGTTTGTGGGAGTGTAATTTGATGCAACCATTATTGAAAGCAGTATGGAGATACTTTAAATGTTGAAAATACAAATTCAATATGATTCTCTTATCCTATTCCTCGGCCTTAAAAACACAATAACAGTAACACTAATTTGAAAAGATAAATGCATCGCTATATTCACTGCAGCATTATTTGTAATAGCCAAGAACCAAAAGCAATCTAAGTGCCCATTGACAGGTGAATACAGCAGTGTGCTATATAATCACAATGAAATATTACACAACGAAAAATAAAGACGAAATCCTGCCATTTAGAACAGGATCACTAGAGTGAATTAAGCTTAGTGAAGTACATGAGAAGGAGAAAGCAAATAACATGATTTCACTGATATGGTATATAGAGAAACCAAATAAATGAACCAAATAAAACAAAAATAGACTTTTAATATATAGGACCAAATTAGCGATTATCAGAAGGAAAGGGAAAGAGGCAACAATTTGGGTAAAAGGAGTCAATTATATGGTGAAGGACAGAATTGGACTATTAATGGTAAAGGTAATTTATCATATACAGATATTAATTTACTGAGTTACACACTTAAAACATTTGTAATGTTATAATGCAATATTCCTTCAACAAATTTTAATTGAATAAGTAAAGAGACCTTGTCTGTTCTAGTCACTATGTTGTATAACAGATGTTCAAAAACTGTTAGATAATTTAAAATAATATATTTTTATGAATAACTCTTAGATCTCTAAAAGGAATATGAATTCACATCATAGCATCTACAACAAATATCTTTCTTTAGTTGATATCATCTTTTTATTCAGGGAATTTTATTTTGTTTTTAACTAGGAAACTTTTATCTGACATTGATTTGGGACACATAGCTTAAATAGATATAAATGCAATCCCCCTAACTTCCCTCAGCAACCTTAACCCTCTCAAATCTAGTTTCTTAGGCTTTACATGGTTTCTTAGTACCTTGGTGGTGTTAGATGCCTGAGCTACAAGGGTACACCACAAATACAATTTTTTTAAGTCAAATATCTATTCTAAAAACTAAGATGATAATAACTTGTAGGTTTATTCCTTTGTTTAATTAGAAAAATTCAAGGTGATTTTTATTATCTCTAATGTTTAGCATAGGATCAAAGCTGCATTTATGTTATAAGCTGAGTTATCTATGCATAAGAATTGTACAGTTTTTCAGAGAAGGATCAAGGATTGAATAAAAGTCATTAATACTTGGGAATGAAAGGAAAGAAGACCATAAAAACAACTGATTAATATAAAAATTACAAATTCAAGGGAATCTAAGACAAAGTCAAAAAAGAACAATAGAGAGGAAGTTTAATAATGAAACCAGATAACCTCAAGCCAAATAAACTTCAAATGGGTAGTTTTGGAAAAATGAACTCTTTTATTCAGTGGCTCCCTGATAGCATAAGTGCATCTGAGCTATAGTCAGCCTTTATTGAACTGCTGTCCAACAAGACATTTTTTACTCATTTGCTTGACCCTACACTTCATAGAAAGTACTCCTCTCAGATCCTGCATAAAAGAAATCTGAAAATGTCTCTTGGAATCTTTTTGAACAAATTCTTATCTTCCTAGAATGGGGTTTTCTAACACAACAGTTGCCTCTATCTCTTCAACAACTGAAGCATGAGAAGGCTTTGGGAAAATGAGGCAGAGAAGCAATGCATTTAAGATATGGCACCCACTGGGCTCTGACTAGGATTTGAGGAGGTTCAGTGTATTTGATGCTTTATCATTGTTGTCTCTCTTTTTTAGATTTCCACAAATTCACTGTAACTCACAGGGTAGGAAAGCAAACAGGGATTTGGTACCATGAGTAAAGTCTAGGCAAACTGCTAAGTTACGAGCAGATGGTAGGAAGAGGCACAGTCGCAGACAAAGTGAGGGAAACACTGACTGTGTTCGTGCTGCCTCAAAAGCTAAGCTAAGAAATCCACAGCCAGTTATTGTGCTCTTTCTCCTTAGCCAAGTAGCTGAGTGAATAATAAGAGAAAGAATGAACACTTAGGGGAAAAGATGTCTAATGTTTAACAAGTCTCTCTGCCATATTAAATTAAACAATGCCATTGGATTTAAAATACTGCCGTCTTGTAAAATCAAACAAAAGTTAAGTGAACATACTTGGGATTCTCAAAATAAACAGAAATAAATCAGACAAATATCTTTAGGAATAGGACTTTCTTCTTTGATTATGTGCACCTCTATGTGAAGATATGTCTGCATTTATGCATAACTTATACGGGGTGTCTGCATGTATGTGTAGGCAGGTAGATAGAGATATACAGATATATACATATATATACATATATATGTGTATATATATGTATATATATATGAATGAGATGCATGGAGTTAGAACCCAGATGTGGAATTTTAATGTGTTCATGTCCAGAGAACCTAGAAAACCTGTGTACTCTCTCATTTTCCCCACATACCTCTTCAGCAGGAATGCATATAGAAGAAATTAATCTGACTCAGTGTGACTCATCCATTCCAGCAGTTAAATTAATAACTCCCAGTGGTTGGATAATAACCCCTACAGCAAGTCTGCTTTTCTACGAAACTATTGAGCACACAGCTCAAGCCTTGAGGGCCAGGTGTGGTCTTTTACTGCCTTCTTTAAATGTGACTTTGGAACTACCAAGCTCATTTATGTCTGCAAAGAGAGAATGAGGTTGCCCTGGTCAAAGCCCTGACTAGTCCTCTAACTTCTTAAAGAGAATGAACAGGAGGTACAGAACCTCGAGAGAACTACAAGGTAGTCACATATTATTTTAAATTTCTTTTTAGAAAAGGTGCAGGCCTGAATGAAGGCAAGCAGAGGCAGGCAGGCAGGAAGAGAGAGGAAGAGGCATTTTTATTCATTTTATTTAGTTGTTCAGCTTGGTCATCCCCACCAGACCTGGTACACGAAACCAGGACCTCTAGATGTATGTGGATTGCACCCAACCCTGCTCCATCAGGATTTGCCCTTTCATGCATTTTTTAACACACAGTCACCCTGATTGTCAGTTGAAGGTGGTTCAGAATGCTGGTATTTGGCAAATCTTTTAGTGCTATTGTTGTTTTTATAGTAATATTATTATTTCTTTAGTTCACAATGCTAAATTCCATTTAGGATATTAAAATTGCATCTCCCTCTATATTTCACACCATATCTACCAGCATCTTTGGCAAATCTAATGCTTATCTACCTTAGGAAAGCTACCAGAAAGGTATATGCTTATACAGAAGCACAAGATTTACAAATAAAATATTGAAAGTGACTTTCCTTTGTTGGTGAAATGTTATTAAGATTTTATATTTGAGGGAATCTTCTGTATTTTTCTCAGTAGATTTATATAATTTTCATATAAGAAAATTTTTTTAATCAATTATAGGTTTTAATATGGTTTTGACTTTTAGTTTATCATCATGTTAAGATGATATTTTATGGAACTTAGGAAAGACATTACGGTCCTTTAATTGGAGTTTTTATTTTGAAACAAAAGGAAAACAAATTGGGGAATCAAAGATTGATGAATTCTTTAGTTCAATATTGATGATATAAAGCTTTTATAGGTACAGAAGGTATGATTTCTTCAGTCTTATTATTAGTCTCTGGTTATATTAACTAAAATTTTCTTTCTTTTAAGAATATTTTCTTGGCAAGAAGGAAAAGAATTCAAAATTTTTGTATTCTGCCACTGAATTTATTTGATTGCTGCACACTGGGTTTTCAGAGATGTGCAAATATAATCTTCTACCTCAAGGAGTTCACAGTCTAGTGGGAAAGACTGAAAAATTAATCATCAGAAACAATTGCACTCACATACTTATATGAATACCTATGACATATATGTGTGCATATGTATATGTACACAAATAGACACATATCCACCCATGTATATACATAATTGCAGACAACTTTAAAACATATGTATTTGGGTATATATATGTATGTATATATGCAAAAATATATATTTCTGTATGCAAAATGTTAGGAGCAAACTAAAAGGAAACCCGTTCCAGAGAAAATGTTCAAGCTAAGTCTTAAAGAATGAGCGTTAACTCACCATTCTAGAAGGAAGTAGAGGAAATGATCTTTCCAGTGGAAGTAAGGATATGTGCAAAGCTATCAAGCTGTGAAATATTTTGGTACATTCAATAAAATTATAATAATTTAGAAAGCTATAATATACAATATATTTGAGTATGACAGAAGATAAGCCTAGGTTTAGATCACAAAAGATTCATATGTCCATTTTGAAGAGATTTGATTTAACCCTTCCAGTGATGGGAAACCATTAAATTTTCAAACTTAGAGATCTCAAAGTCACTTTAAACAAGCTTTCGTATGGTGTTCTGTATTCCAGTGGATGTCACTATCCTCTGTGGCATTTCATCAACTGGAAATATATACAGTATCTTTGATATTAATCTTTTCCCCATATTTACCCTGTCACCAGGTCACTACTACAATGTCTCCCCAATCCATCAAATTTTCTCCTCTCTCACTGTCACCACCCCAGTCCAAATCATCGTTATCTCACATCTGGACTACAATAGTAAAGAACTATCCCATTTCCCCAAGTGCACTTTAATGTGATACTCACATCCAAGCCAGATTCATTCAAAATGAAATCCAATACTCTCTTTACCACTTTTAAAACCTATTACTTCACAGTGCTCATATGATAAGAAGCAAAGACCTTAAAAATGGCCCACAAGAAGCTGCATAGTTTGGCCCATGTTACCTCTACCAGTTCTTCTCATGTCACTCTCTGGGCTATAGCCATTTTAACTTTCAACTCTTCAAACATGTAATCTTCCCCCATCCCCACCCACTACATGTGCTATTTGCTCTGTTCTACCGTTCCCCTCCTTCTACTCACCCTTCTCTTCCATTGTCATACTAACTTGTTATTCCTCATTTCCATTATCTGGCTCACCTTCCTTTTTTGTATATTCAAATATTTTACTGTATGTACATGATTGCATGTCTTTCTCACTAGATATTTTAATCAATATTATATTTCCAACATTAAATAGTGTCTGCCAGATAGTTGGAGCTCAAACAATTTTTTAAGTAAATGAATGAATATTATTAACAACTTGTGTTTAAAATGTTTTGACAGCAATTAAAAATCAAATTTACATGAACAAGATTAAAGATAAGGAGAAAGTTAAGAGAGAAGTCTCATAATCAGGCTAGAGATGATGGTCTTAGAGCCACGCATGGCAGTGAGAATAGAGGTGAGAGCAGAATTGAGTTCAAGAAGACAGAATCATCTTATGTGGCTATCTCTTTGTTAGAAAGCAGAAAATATTCAAAAGGATCTTTTTGTAATACTGAATACAGCCCCTACTCCTACCTCTACCTCCTCTTCAATGATCCCTGATCTAAGATGCAATTCAACATAGCTCCATTGAGGTGGGAGATGACTGAAACTAAGATTCCACCTATAGCTTCAAGAACATGCCAACAATGGGAACTAGAGATTTTTACATTGTAAAGGGCTTAACCTAGATGAATAGAATGATGTCATGTCATATACATGTCTATATATACATACATATATTTATATGTATGTGTGTATATATATACACAGATTACAGATTTGGCCACTCTAATGTAGTTAGGTCACAATGAATTCCTGGGAGAACATGGCAGTGCAGTAATCTATTTCAAAGGACTTGGAACAGAAAAGTCATCTTTTAGGAAGATTTTGAAGATTTGACTATAATCACTCCATGTTCTCACTTTCATCCACCCACATGAATCAATTCATCTTTTACATAGACATCTGTAGGAATTTTCATTGTGCTTTGTAACTCATGAATGTGCTTATTATGCACCATTTGCAGAAATTCTCTCTCAGTTAGTGTGCTTCTCTGTGAATGGACTCATCTTCTTAAATGTGGAAAAACATTAGGGCCATTCAAAGCAATTGGCAAGATGTCTATTAGGGATGCAAATATGCAGAATGTGGACAAAACCAGTAGTTGCACTTGTGAAAAGTTTGAGTTAGGGGAATTTAACTTAGAGAGAAAGCACTGCTACTTTTCACTGGAGAAAAGATTTCTAATTTTTCATATCTGCATATTCTGACTCCATTTCCTCTCTCATCCCCAGATGTGGTTATGCATTTAGTCCTCAGCATTCAGTTTTCTTGTTCTATTCTATTTACTCAGTTCTCATTCACTTTCTTAGCTATACAATCAGCTCTTTCCTATAGACTTCAAATTTACATTTGCTTTCTGAGATATAGTCTGACATTTCTAACACCATGCTACACATTTTCAACTCAAACCTAAGATGCCATACACCAAACTTATTATTTTTCACCCATCCCCACCCATAGGAATATATTCTAGCAGTGGCAATAAACTTGGAATCAGTCTTGACTTGACACTTTTTCTGTTGTTTAATTCAGTTCATAATCATTATGGACTCTCCCATCTTTCCCTCCTATTCTCAAACCTATCCTTAGTCACAGTGTTCCTTAATCTTGTGCCTTAATCACTTTTTCTGCTGACATGCTTATTTTTTTCATTTCTTTGTCTCTAACCTCAGTTTCTCAAAACTGTTGATTAAAATCTCACCTCCATTACTCTGTCTAGAGGAAATCCAGACAAGATAAGATTTTGGTTATCACTAGCTCCTTAAGCTTTCCTACTCTCCAGCTCCAAATCTGCTATGCCATTCATAGCATTTGTTACTGGCTCTTTCTAAATAAGTATATTTTATTTTCCCCAAGTGTATCAATTTCCCTGTATCCTAATCCGTTTTTTTCTCACTTTTCTCACATTCTATTCTATCATTTATCCTCTGTAGCTCTTTCATTCTAGTTCAATGACTATCCATTAGGATTTTCCCTTCATCTAGATTTTGCATTTCCAAAAAATGGAACCACCTATCTTAACCTTTTAAACTACTATCCTAGATCTTTCATTATGAGGAAATCTTTCTAAGCAAATTTTCTCTATGTAATTTTAATCGTTTCTTTTTTCACCCACTTCACCAATGGGCAACTGGCCATTACACTACTAATGAAACTACACTTTCATGAAGTTCAGTAACCTCCCAATCACCAAATTCAAAAACCACTTTCTTACCTAACTACTTTGTATTATTTGACATTTAACTATTTTCCCATTTTTACTCTTTTATCTGGTTTTGATGTTGCTCTCATTGCAAGGTAGATCCTTTCCCTAACTTTATGATTAATCTGTCTAATCTTTTATTAGTTCCCTAATATTCTGTCTCCATGGCTTCTTAAACTTTTCCCATAACCTAGTATTTTTCTTAATCTTCACATTTTCTCTTTTAAGTTTTTTTCTGTTGGTATTGCTTGTACTTTAGTGCTCATTTCTATGGAAACAGATCTCAGGTTTTATGTTCTCAGTCTCAATCCCCTTCCCACACTCCAGTCAAAAATTCATTGACACCATATATTCCCAAATTCTTCATGTCTAAAACCAAATTCATCTTCACCCAAATGTCTTCAATTCCTTTGTTTTTGGTTTGTATTCACCCCAGAATTTTCCAGTTCTCCATTACCAAGTATTACCATTAATCAATCTCATATGTGCTGGTGTAAGGATCAAAACAAAGTCAGGAACCGCTCAGTAAGCTGTAAGAAGAGGTGATGCCACCAAACTTCCAATTCTCGTATGGCAGTGCTGAATGAAAAGCAAACACGAAACTTAGGAGAAAGAAAGGGATCAATTTATTTTCTGCAGAAAATGGAGACACGGGAGATCTGACTTTAAAATCCTCAGTCTCACTGAACAAAACTAAGCAGAGATTTTTAACAGGGAGTCTGAGCTTGGGAGCTGTATGATAAGGGAGTGTCAACTCGGCAGGTGCCCATCTGGTCACCAACTTCAGTTCCAGCAATAAAACTCAGGACCCAGATCAAAAAGAATGTTGGCATGCCATATGTGACTGGTTGCCAGTGAGTCCTTGGATTCTCCAGATTTGAGACATCCATGTGCCAACCTCGGTCAATCTGACACATAAGCTGTTAAGCTGTTTTTGAGACTCACCAAGACTCAGCAATGGGGAGCAGAAAACAGTAGCATATTAACCCATAACAGTCAGGGAGCAAAACAAAACCCATTAGTCATACTTTTAATGAGCTACAGTTTGTTATTATGGGCTGTGATTTCAGGAACTTAACACAGGAAATTGGTTACTCGGGTGATGGAAGAGCTGGAAAGTCCAACGGGAGATGGTGAGGCAGCACATAGATAAGCAATAGCTAACCTTGGCCAGAAGAATGAGGACTTTGATAGAAAGCTAAAGACAAAAGGTCACCTGAAGAAGCTGCACTATAACAGAAGTTGTATCTACAGAGAAGATGCAAACTTTGCCAGAAATGCTGCTCAAAACAGGATGAGATAAATATTGAGTTTGGATTCTTATTCTCTAGTCCCTGTTAGTGAGTCCTACTGATCAAACAAATCCAGAAATCAGAAGGCATTGTAATCTGGACAATACAATCCATAGAAGCTACCCTACCACCACCGCCACAGCCTGGGGGTGGGGGGCCTTCTGCAGAGTCGAGTTGGAGAAGAAGAAAGAATGGATCACTAAATATCCATGCTTACCCAACAACTATATTTAGCCCCCATAAACCACCATCAAGCTTATACCTAATATGGTGCAACTATCTTTGTAACAACTGTTCTTGTACCCTCTTCAAATAAAGGAGTCATTATTTTTGTCTCACTAGTTTATAAACTCCACATCTATTTATGTGCAGTTACCTACATCTGTTTTGGATATGGCTTCTCATTTGTTTGGTTGACTAGTGAATTAAATTGTCAAGTTAAGAAACTCCCCTTTCACAATAAAATGGGAAAGAAAAGGGTAGTATATCTGCATCTTCTATAGCTGCAATTTCTATAATTGGTAACAAGATGATAGTTTTTTTAAGATCTAGCAGCTTTATTATGAAATAATTCACATAGTATATGTATCGCCCATTGGAAGTGTATGTATAATTCAGCAGTTTTTAGTATATTCATAGAGATATGCAACTGTCAGCACAATCATTTTTAGAACTTTTTTTTATCACCCTCAAGATAAATCTATTATTCATTTCATTAATAGTCACTCCCCATTTTCCCTACCCCTTGTTGAAGATTCCCCTCTCATTTCTTTGAAGATCATTTCAAGATCCCAGCAATCAGGCACTACTCTGAACTCTGCAATTGGAAACATTTATGTCTGGGATATTCATTTGGATTGCCCATAGTGCTGTTCATCTTTTTATGTATATGTTGTCTCCCCAATTAGATTATGAGTCTCTTAAGAAAAAGACTTGTCTTGATTAAAAAGATGGAAAACCTATTTAGAAATGTAGCTGCCTTGTTTAATTTAATCTTCTTTTATTTGTACTTTGATTAACTCATATTACTGAAAACTTTTCCTTTAACAGAGATTCTTCTCCTTAATCATTTCTCCCAAGAAAATAATTCAAAACCTATGAAACTGATTTAATCAGCAAATTTTAAAAGTTTGCTAAAATATGAAAATGGAGCAGTGAAAGAAAAACACATCAGAAATTATTTGGTTATTCTCATCTATTGCCAATATGCTTTTAAGATGTGCTGAAAATGCTACTGTTTCTTTTGTTCCAGCATGGCAATAGTGTTCCTTCACTGTGGCATGTAACAAAAAGTGATACTAACCAACAGGAGAAATAAAATCCACACATTTATTTTATATTAAATGTATAAGTCAAACATGGTGTTGGATCTAATGCACTTGTATTTCAAATTATATATATTTGCATGGGTTTTAAATATGCATAAAGGTACCTTAGGTCTGTTTTATAAAACGGAATATTTGAATACCTAAATCTTTTTAAAAATTCTCTCCTTTTAAGTTAGATATAAGAACTCTTTTTAAGTCAACTTTCCTTTCTGTACCTGTCTGTCCTTTTCTTTTTCCTCCCCTTTCCTTCACTTCCTTCATTCTTTGCTTTTCACTTTTCTATTCTTACTTTCCTCTTATTTCTTCTATTTCCCTTTCAAATACTGTAGTATAACTTCTTATGTTTATTAGAAACAATCTTGCAAAGTTAAGAGAATAAAAATAACTCTAGAGAAGAAGGTCCATATGAAATTAGTATCAATTTCCATACCATATAGTCATCATTAAAATAGAAACGAGATATATTTCCTGCTTTATATTAAGCTCGAAATAAATTCTTGCATGGAAAATTATTTTTGAAATATGCAAAAACTTTCAAATTAGATGATATCAGGCAATATAGTTATAGTACTTATTTTGTGTCTAGAGTTGCATAAATGTTAGAGATGTTCCACAATCTACTAGAGAAAGATACATGAAGATATAAAGGTATGAAGTGCCATGGAGCACTGAAAATAATCCTTCATTTCATCAGTGTTTCTGAATGCCATGTTTGTGCTAGGCACTATTTCAAATGCTCAGAATATAAAGTATTTCCCCTCAAGCAATTTATGATTAAAGCAATTACCTTACAATGTGAGAATCAATTGCCAATTTAAAGGTGAATGCAGACTGTTATGGAAACCAGAGGATGGAACTCGGAGAGAGGGAGATTTCAGAAGTGTCAGAAAACTTTTCAGAAAAGCTCATTCCAGAGTGGAAACTCAAATGATGAGTAGGACTTGATTATACAAAGCCTCATGAGAAAAACGTGTGTGAGTTGGGAAGGTTAAGAAAAATGCATGTCATGCAGAAGGCATGGCACAATGTGGTTCCTTACAGGACTAAAAATGACATCTCTAAATTTCAAGGTGCTCTAAAGTCTGCAAATAAGACTAAGAAACAAACAAAAGTAAGTCCTAGAAATTTTCTGTGTCATGCTAAGGACCTCAGAATGTATTCTGAAGACAATCAGGAATATTGAAGAAAGGAAACAAGAACCACATGATGAACTTCGTGTTGTAACAGAATAGAACTACTTCTGTAGCGACAGGATGTATTGGTGAGCTGAGGGTTGGAGGATAGTTAAGAAAGATAGAGAGAGACTCATACATTTCTCCACATGAGAGGTAACGGCTGCCTGAATTAAAGCACTGGTAATAGGGATGGAGAAGAGAAGAGAATAAGAAAGCTAGACAGAGTTTAGAAAAAAAAGTGCTTGATTATAATTGTGTAGAGTATAGTAGAAGGGAAACTTAAGGATGATTCTCATATGTCTAGCTTAGGCAAATGTAGGGAATAGGTAGGGCAGAAGAATATTTGTAAGGTGAAGAAATTAGTTAAATTTTGAACAACTGCACTGAATAACCTAAAAGAACTTTAAGGAACATTAAGAAGGTTGGTGCTGTGTGTGAGTGTGTGTTTGTGTGTGTTTGTGTGTGTGTGTGTGTGTGTGTGTGTGTGTGTGTGTGTGAGAGAGAGAGAGAGAGAGAATACAGTCATTCACCTTTGTAGTGTATAATCTTTGCATTCCATTCTAGACATACTCTAGTAAGGGACTGGTGATACTCATCACTCATCAAACATTATTTTGTCTCTCCCTGGATTTAGTAGAATTCTCCTTCTTGACCATACGTTGGATGGGTGCAATATATAAATATTGAGTATATTTATATACTCAATAAATCGTGAGCAAAGCGAACCTGGATGATTTGGATTCTTGCTAATGAGACCCTCCAAAGATGGTTTCCCTTGGACATGGTCCATGTTTGAGTTGGTGATTTTCAGGCAACCTGAATTTTCAAAGGATAACAATGAGCAGAACTTTTCTATTGACATGCAATGGACACATATCATAAGTGAGAACAAAACTCTGTCACTTATAGTTATGAAATCTGGGGGACATTATCTGAGCATAACCCAATCTATCTGGATGGCTATATATAGTCCTTCAGTGATTTTATAAACCCCATACCTTCAGCTATCAATTATGCAGTCATGAATTCTAAGGTCACAAAACCAGGTTTTACTCCTGAAATCTAGACCTTATTTCTAGTTACCTTTGAAATGTCACAAGTATTTCAAATAAACCAATCTAAAATTGAACTCAGTTGAAACTGAAACTGAACTGGAGAGCTTTTTGTTTTTTTTCTGAGCATTTACTCTGTTCCAAGTGCTTGCTATACATTTTATATAAAGTATACCATTTCATTCAGATAATAATCCCAAGTGCAAGGTACTACTCATAGTCCTGATTTAGACTGCATGCACCAAGGAGAAGAAGAAGTGAGAAAGGGGACGGAGAAGTTACACTTAATGATACAGAAGAACCAAGAGCAGTAAGGGGGAAAAGAGCATAGCATTGAATACTACAAGAACATCAAAAGACATAGGAATAAAGTGTTTCTGATGTTTTTAAATCAAATTACTGGTGGCTTAAGAGTAACACTCATACTGCACTAAGTGAAGGAGAACAGGAGATGTGAGGAAGTGAAGAGAATGAGTATGGAAAACTCAGAATTTTGATGATAATTAGGGAAAGGAAGTAGATCAGATATTAGCTGGAAGATGGTTCAAGGTTGAAATGTTTAAGTTGAGAATTGTGTTTAAAAAGACGTAAGCATGTTTATAGGCTAAGATAAGAATTTAAACATACAAAAGAGAATGAAAGAACAGTTGATGCAGACTTCAAGAGGCTATAAAGTTGGCTAGGAAAAGGAATTTCTGTTCTTCTGAGATTAGATAAGAAAGTGTTGGGCTACAGAGTTTGGGAGGGAGATTTGGGATTTAAAATAATTCATGTTGGTAGTCTCCAAACCCTTATAAATTAGCAAGGCTATCTACTCAGAGTTCAAGAAGAATGGAGCAGAGGGGTGCTTAAGACATTTATTTGAACTTAGAAAAATAATGAGGTCAAATAAAATAGTAAAGATGCAAATTGGAAAAAAATGAAAAAATTTCAAAACTCAAAATGAGTGAAGAGTAATGAATCTTGGTCATAACCACCTTCTAGTAAATCATTCATGAAGCTATGTATAGCAAGATAATTGGACAAATAATAACCTACATTGTTGTCAGTAGTTTTAATTGTTGTCAATAGCTTTAATTTCCTCCAGGAATAAGCTTCTTATTAGAACTTCTAATTTGTCCTTGGTATGTGATTCAAGTGATTGTCAAATTGAGGAAAAGATCAGTCAAGTAAAAATATCACTCAAAAAAGAATTAGCAAATTTCACCCCTAAACCCAGTTCTACTGCCAGGTAGTTATCACCCCCAAACTGCTTTGTTTCTCCATCCGTGTAGTAAATATTTATAAATCCATTCCAGTTCTAACTCTTTTTATTCTACCTCCTCACCTACACATTTCCATGTATAGCAAAAGGGCTCCTGACCTTTAAACAAGCTAAGACTCGAGGGATCAAACCATTTTGAGTAAATCCCAAGCTGTAACATTAGTCTTTGCTAATTAAGAATTTGCTCTAACTGTACACATGATTGTAACGATCCGAAGAGGTCATGAAACCCATGGAACCTCCTGGCACACATGCTAGCCCAGCAGAGAATTCAGAGAGGCCGCCAGTGGAGTATAAGGAACTGTGTTATGTGTGTGTCTGTAACTATGAACAGTATGTGGTGTACGTTTGTGCATGTTCATGAGGTATGCATATACGATAAGTGCATTGGTGTGGTACTAAATACCATTATAAACAATTCTTACAATAGAGTAGCATAACAGAAAAGGTTTTTTCTTACTCATGTAACAGCTAAAGCTAAGCATTTTTCTCCTATGCACCAATTCAGGGACCCTCATTTCTGCCATCTTGCAGTTCTGCCATTCCCTAAGGTCTCAGAGTTTACCGCAAACAGGCAGAAGACAAAAAAAAGGGCAGAGAAGGTATGCAGACTTCCTAAACCAGAAAGGCTACATATCACTTTCTTTCACATTTTCTATATAAGTATTAATCATGTGGTTTCCTTTTGAAATGAGAGGACTGGCAAGTTATCATTTCCCAGGGACAATAAAGAAGATGAAGCATAAATCTTTATGGACACCAAGCAATAAGCTATTTCTAAAACAGTCTGTCCCTTTGGTATGTCCTTCTTCCCACAAATAAAGTACATGCAGTGCCTCCCCAATAAACTTAAGTCAAAGTCCCATCCAGTTAGTATGCCTGTAACCAAGTCCATGATCCTTGGTAGTACATGGCGTTTGGTATCAGGGACAAGTGTGTCTCTTGTGGACCATTGACTCACAGTCTAATTAAAATTTCCTTTGTGAAAAGAGAAAAATGGGAACTATTTAGTCTCCCACTAAGAACTCAGAGTGAGAGAAGTTTTAGGGGTAGAATTCTGAGCTCTGTCCTTAGAGAAACAGAGAATGTTATCCCAGCCCCGTGGCCATTTTATTAAGGAGATAAAGTGAAGGAGTAGCCTGGGCTCTGTGTAGAGGGGTCCTGGGAGAACAACTGCTTCTTGCTTATTGTCTCTATTTTGATAAGGCAAACAAAAAACTGAGATGTTCATTACATAAGGTTGTCTTTGTTATAATATCTTGCCAAACAGATTGAGTCTTTAATGCGCTGTATGTTGCCCGTCCCCTCCCAAACTTGCACTATCAAGAAGATGCAGTATCAAAGGATTGCACACACTCAATTTCACGAACCAATAAACAGCATTTGCATTAATTACCATTTTTAGCTCTTGGAAAAGAGTGACGAGAGTTATCAGGAAGATGTTCATTACTGCCAGACTTTATCCGATAGACATGAAAGCCTTGCCAATCACAAGTAAAAGATTCCCAAATGAGGAGCAGCTATCAAAGGAGGAATTGGGCTGATAATTCTTCAAATATTTTACTAACAAGAACAGACTACAGGTAAAATTTCTCCCCTGTGCAGCTTTTTTTTTAATAGTGGCTTCTGACTCAACAGGATGCCAGTGCTTCTGGTTCTGACCCTAATGGTTGAGATGCCTTTTAGTTATGACCATACCACCTGATCTGTGCCTTCTGCTGACACTGGAATTTCAGACAAGAGATCAGTCTTACCCGAGATGAGTTGGAACCTGACTTCTTGCTATAGTTAATATTATATATGAATAAGATGGTTAATATTACTTGTCAATTTGACTGAGTCAGAGAGACAAGATATCTGTTGAAACAATACTGCTGGTTGTGTCTGCAAGACCTCATTGGAAGAGATTAGCATTTAAAGAATGAGTTAGATAAAGCAGTAAAACATCTTAATAGGGGTGGGTATCATCCAATCTGTTGAGAGTTTGAATAAAATAAAAAGACAGAGGAAGGAAGAATTTGCTCTCTACAGGAGTACTTGAGCTGGCACATTAATTTTCTCCTGTCCTCAGTGCTCACTCTGACTTGAACTGCAATTTTCACCATCAGACCTCTGTCTCAGGCCTTCAAGCTGCAATACTGGCTTTCCTAGGATTCCACTTTGCAGATGGCAGAATATGGGACTTCTCATGCTCCATAATCTTGTGAGTCAATACTTTACAATGAATCCCATATACATACATACATACACACACACATATACACACACATACTCTTTGTTCTTTTTTCTGGACAATCTTGACTAGTACGTATCTTTAGAGATGAGGACCCTGAAACTCAAATGAGGTAAATAAGACACCTAAGGTCGCACAGCTGTTAAGTGGAAGAGACAGAATTTGAACAACACTTCTGTTTAACTACAAAAACTGTTTTCCAAAATCTGGAGATTCCCACAACACACATGTTTCCTGGAGCAAATTATTAGGACAATTACAGATTTAAGCTTCAGGTTTAATATCTTCTAAACCAGTGTTTCTCAGTTGTCTGTGGGAGGATGTCAGTTTGTAATCTGTTACTTAGATGCGATACAAAATTGAAATATTAAAAATGAAAACTAAGCATGTAGAAAATTTTACACTGCTTACCAAGTCCCTTTTATTGTGTTTTATAAAAGCACGTCTACAGCAAATTGACAATTAAAAAACAAAATGACAGATTTCTTTCCCATAAGAAGTCTTCAAAACCTTCGGTTCAAGTCCAGAACTGCTCTTTGAATCACATGTTGAAAATCTCTGATCGAGGTAGGGATAAAAAGAGATTAAAGCTGATGAAATTGCTGCAGAATATAAATACGCAATGAAACACATGTGAGATTAATCATTGTAGCATAGCTTTTCAAAGTATGCAGACCTGTAGAGGATCATACACCTTTTTTTGACGGCACAATATTTACCCACATTAGGTACGAGCACCAATGCATTACCTCATAATTGTCCTAACAGTTAAATAGGCAAATTTCAATTTAGCAATCTAAATATAAAAAGCATACTGATGTTTTAGCAATATTATGATTTTATTCAAGATGTGGTATCACTATAATTTAAAGATTATAATGTGAATATTATATATGTAAACATATATCTTAATATATTTCCTTTTGTAGTTTCCTCATAAGCTTGGCTTTTAGCACATTAATTGATTTTCATACATTTATTGAATGACAGCTTATACACAGACTGATCTAGTCAATGTAGGTAACACAAGTGCAATAAGAAATAGCCTTCTGGTGTCACTCATCCACCTATACTCAGTGCTATGAGGAACAGAATGGAAAAGCAGCAATGGAAGTGAACAATGAACAAGGATAAAATTCTCTGGTATAAACAACAAATATTCCAGACAGTCAGAAATCACAGAGATCAGAAGGTGCAGATATGAGCAGGCCACAGAAAGGAAGGCTCTGTGTTGTCACCTGGCCATATACTGTGGCTAAAGCAAGCTGATTTGAGAAACAGCAAAAGCAGCACAAAGCTACCCAGCTGTTGAGATACTCTAAACCAAGGTCATGTCTCAGAAAATACCCTGGGGCAGCTCATGCAGAGTGCTATTTGGAAAATAAACACTGGGGTCCACTTGATCATCACTCACAGCCTTTCTGCCTTTGCTTTAGAGTCTAAAAGATTCACCAAGGAAAGGAGTATTATAGTTTTCTTCTGCAAAAAATACGAAATAAGACCTACGGCTAGTAACTGTTTTCTTCGGCTAGGTCTCCTTGACTGCTAAGTAGAGACATGATTATAGAAGGAATGGGGAAGATATTTTGCAGAGGACTGAGGTAAATTAATCTATAATACAGCCTCTCCTACAAACAAGTTACATTTAACAGAATTCCCTGGAAGAAGCAATAAACTACCCATATAATGAGTTTGCCCTTAAGTTTCTTTTTTAAACTTGTTTAAGTGAAAATAAAACATATAAACACATTGCATATATCCTGTCTTCTTAATTAATTGAGACACTGAAAATAACATTTCTTTTGTGTGGGGAAAGAATTAAGGAACACTAGATAGAATACATGCCCTATACTCAATGGAATGCTTTGGCTTTTCTTTCTTTTTATGTTTAAAAAAATTTTATGTTTCAATTTAGTTCATTCTGCCCCTTTTCTTACCATTGGACTCTTTTATTTTTAATTATAATTGATGCCTTTGCTTTTGCAACCGTAAGTTCTTTAACCTGATTCCTACCTCTTTTCCACTGATGCAAGCTAATAGAATTGATAACCAAATGCATTAGCACTGGGTCTCTAATAGGTGAAAATAGCTTCTGAGAGAAATGTAAATTAGTCTTGAAGAATTTTAGACCTCTGTTGCATACCTTCATCTTGTATTTGTGAAAGGTACAAACACCTTTTCAGAGATTATAAAGAGAATTTATTTCATTAATTTCATTTTCATAGGAAGTTGAAAATATAAAAATAGAAGATAAAATCATCAGAATGCCAGTTTCTAGGGCCAATTTGATTTCTGTGTCCCAAAGAAGACAAGGTTGTCAGACTGAACAGCTTGGGTGGTCTTGTCATCCTGTGTCTGTTGCTTCTCATTTGACTCAGGCCTTAAAGTCTCTGATTACCTGGAAATGGGACTCCTCATATCTATATCTGCAGTTTGTTGTCTTTAAAGCAAATTCTTCTCCACTCAATACTCAGCCTCTCCCATCCCCAGGGGATTCAAGTTTATAAGGACAATTAGAAGTCAAAGAGGTCAGTTTATTTGTTGTTCCCACACTCATTTGCTGATCTTCAAATTCTGGCACTTTTCAGATACATAGAACAGTGCTCATTTTGGATAAATGTATTATGTTCTATAGAAAGGAGAGTTGTTCATTACAGCCTTAAGGTATCAGTTAGATTACAGTCACTCCTTGATCAGTGACCCCTGCGGAAATAAAAACTATTCGAAAAAATTCTACAGCCTTTGTTAAAAGAAGAGAAAATGTAACACTTAATGGTATCTAACAAACCTTAGAAGAAGCATCCTGCTAGCATAAGTTTATTATAGTTATGTGCTGAACAGATAAAGGATGAAAGTTAGAAAATAGTAGCCCTCCTTGAAAACAGGATCACAAGGAACAAAGGGCACTGATGAAAGATGATCCCTGCAAAGAAAAGGTCTCTCATTTGATATCTCTACATGTCCTTTCTCCTTATCTCTACTGTGAGCCACAGCTGCATGAGATACTTAACTTGTAGACATGAAGCCAAGAAACTCTCAGAGGTACAGCCTCCAACCACTAAGCATATAAAGATCACAGCATTCATAAAAATTTTGAATTACGCAATAAAATTAATTCCATAATTTTCAAAAGCCTACTCTCCACCTTATCCTTGATAACTCTTTTTATTTGGACAATATTCACTGCCTGCTGTTAATCAGATAACCACACACTTTTACATTTGGTTTTCTCTTTGAAGATGCATGAAGTACAAGGTGGCTGCATAGTTTAATCCAAATGCACAATCAGAGCCCATTTTCCTCCACCATCCTAAGTACTGACATGCAAGCACAAACACAGTTTCATTGGTCTGCAGAAGCTGGAGATAAATGGGCAAGGAAATAGTGCTTTTATTCAACAAATAATGTTTCAGTACCTATTATGTGCCAGGGGAACATAGTTTATTTTTACAATACTAAATGTGCTTAATTATACAGACTCATTTATTCTGATATTTTGTGCATCTTACTGTTTGGGGTTAAATTATAATGATAGCAAATAAAATCGGCTCTTGTTAACATCCTTTCTCGGCAAAATAAAATGCTGCAAACCTATACCAGTCGCCAAGATTTGGGTTTGCTGGTTTGTTTTTAATTTTACTGATCCATGAAATTCAAAACAGCTACAACTACTGGTCTTTCTCTTTCTCCTCACTCCAAGATTATGTCTTTTCATTATTGAATCTCCAGCATCCAAATTTATGTTTATTAAATAAATGACAGAAGATGCATGGATAGATGGATGGATGAATGGGTGGATGGATGGAAGGATGGATGGAGGACAGACTAATCCATCTGAGTCTGAATATTTGCTATTAGACCCACAATTGAGCTAAACCAAGAAGCCAAGATGAGCCAAATGTGCCTACACAGACCACCTTTAATAGCAATAAGAAGAAGTAGAATAGTAATTGATATAGGAGACAAAAGGACTAAAAGTTGTCACTTTCCAGCCAAGCATGAGAAATGGAATGTTTCGCAATCTGAAGCAAGATCAGAATGCTGTTTAACTCCCCTCCGGTTTACCAAATTCATTGGTTAGCATATACAGGATGAAATGAATCAGAGATGGTAAAAAAATGTGCTTAGGTGACTGAGTCCTAGATTCTGCTCCTAATGACGACACCATGTTGCTTCTCTTTCACAAGAAGGAAGGTAAAAGTCCATAAAATTCATCAGTGACTTTCAGTCCTCTCACACAACCTCAGTCTCATGTGGCACATGCTGCAAATTCTAACTCATGGCAATGCTACTTTATACCAGTCATAATGTCAGGTAACATTTGCTTTATTTCCAAATTTTAGGCTGCTACATTTTCAGGCACTTGCCTCCATAACCATTCTATGGATGCCTAAGTAATCTATTAGGTGGGTAAAATACACTATATTGGGGCAAGGGGGGATAGTGAGGGAGAAAAAAAATGTCTAAATCCATAATTAAACAGCAAAAAAAATAAAACTGATTTAAAAAAATCTTTAATCTAAAAACAGGTCTCAAGGTGCCAAAGGTTTCAAGGTTGACCACAACGCTTTGTTACTTTTCCCTATTAATGAATTTCGTCCAATCGTGTGCTCCTGAATTCTTCATGCCTGTCTCACAGAGTTTTTCTCTTCCTTGATCTTTGCCAGCTTCTCTAAGCTGGACACAAGGGTGCTTCTGTCCTTGAAGTTTCCCTTTTCCATCTAATTTCCCTATATCACCTGATATCACTCACTCATCTTTAGATCTCAGACTAGGGGAGCATCACATGAAATTGAACCCCCATTACAAAGTAGCATAATTTCCTGGACTTGGCATTCATGAATTTATTTCTACCACAATAATTAGTGATTAGTATAGTTATGTGTTGAATAGTTCTTTAATCCTGTCTCCCCAACCAGATAAGAAGCTCCGTAACATCAGGGACACTGTCCTGGTCACCTCTATGTTCCTATTGCATAACAGTCTGTAGTCAATAAATAATTGTTGTATTCATGCGTTTTTAAGGCAATTTTCCTTTTTATTGATAAAGTGTAGCTCAGGTAAGTATTATTTTGACTTGGTAAATAAAGTTTAATTTATGTTATTTTTTACCTATTCTTCATCAATTTAATAATTTTTTTGTTTCATCTTCGAGCACCTTCTATGTTACCAAGTCCTGAGTTAGTTCTCAAAGATAGAAGATTAACAAGATACATGAAAACTTGTAATGAAAAACTGGATAAATAATTATGAGACACTGTCAAAGTCCTGCAATGAAATGGATCCAAATAAATAAGTCATTGCATGGGTTTGCCAAAGGAAAGAGGAAAGTAAACTGGTAGGAGATCTACCACTGAGCAGAGGTGGCATTTAGGCTGAGACTGGGGTGAAAAGAGTGTGTCTCCCCAACAGGCCAGGAAAGTGACTTCCAGATGAGAAAGGGAAGCACACGCACAAAGCGTGGAGACTATGAACCCTCAGTATGTTTGAGCAAAGAGAAGCAGCTCTCTGTGGCAGAGTAAGAAACGCACATTTTGGACCAGCAGCATGCACCTGGAAAACCCAACAGGCTACATCTTGGGGAGCTTTGCACATTATGAGTTTAAAATACCCTCAAGAGGTGCACCGTGGTGTAGCAGTTAGGTCTACGTATTCACCTGGCCGCAATCCACATACATTCCAAGGAGCCCGGCGCACATCCTGGGGGCTGGGAAATGTCTAAATAAAATGAAGTGCTTCTTCCTCCTCTCTCTGCCTGCCTGCTCACCTTCATTCCTGCCTGCAATTTTCTTTAAAAAAAAAAAAAAAATTCCCTCAAGACTAATGAGATTCAAGATCTTATTAAACAGTCTTTCGGAATATCTTATGCAAATATCCAACTTTATATAAAGTAGAAAATAATACAGCTGTTGTTAACAATAAGTAAACAAATAAGCTAGTACCTCCTGGTGGTCTAGTGGTTTAGTTCACCAGGCGTAGTCTAGCATCCAAGGTCTCCAGTTCAAGACAGGGTCTAGGGAAACAACCAAGATGAACAGCTAAATAAAACATTTCTTCCTCATTTCTCATCCTGCTTCCCACCTACTTTCTTTCATTCCTGTCTGTGCCTTTTCTTAAAAAAAAAAAAAATAATTAATTAATGAGAGTTACATGAGCTAATGAAACTTTCAGTTGTTGCTTTAATCCTGCTTTTGCACTGGCTGACGAACAGGAGATGGGGGCTGGCACAAGAAGAAAGCAAACTGATTAATTATCCAAATCTGGAAGGTTGATATAATTCAGGGATACAGGGAAGGAATACGTGTTTGCTCTTAAAACAAAAAGTGCGTGTGTGACCTTCTTAGTCAAAGCACAAGCCACAACTGGTTCCAGTCAAGAAGAAATCCCAAATCAGTGAAAAATGACTTCCTAATGAATGAAATCTAAGATGACAGACAGCCCAAGGGTTTAAAGGATCTGATGTTTCTACAATTTGAGGGGTTGTCTTATAAAAAATAAAAATTGAGAATAAAATTATAAATGAACTTAAAAATAAATGTAGAATGAAAAAATAAATCACAACAAACTACAATTCAAAGTAATTAAAAACAGAAACCATCACAAATCCATAAACACAAAATTACTGTGAACTGCCCTGCACGCCTATATCATCTGCTTTTGTTTATATTTTCAGCTACATGGTCTTCAGTGATTTCTTCCTACGACAATTGTGTATTTTTTTTAGAAAAGGTAGCTAATTCCGTGTTTCTTCTAGCATGATAGATTTGAATTTTGACATTTTATTTAGTTATTTCTTTAAAATATAGAAAAGATTCTTTCCACTTTCCACTTCCTTCTGGAACATTTTTAGAATTGTCAAACTCAGAAGAACATTTGTCTGGTCTCTTTTTTCATGTGAGCTGGAAGGTTTTAAGTCATTTCAAGTTTTCTTCTGCTGTGATTCAATCTGAAATACCCTTCCAACTGATGACACTCTTTGGCCAGTTTGTCATCGATGTCTTCACTGGGTATGCATATATGTATATACATATATGTCCTATGCATATATACTATGATCATTGAAGTCACTATTTCATGCCAAACTGGCAAGGAATTTAAATCGTTTTCCAATGTGTTCGTTTGAGTCACTTTTCTTCATCTATGGGACTGTTAAGAAATCCAAGGGCATTGCTTCTGTTTTATCACACCCTCTCACACAGTGAATTTTTGTCTGGCAAAAGAATTAAGCTACTTATGCGGTTTCAGCAGGAATAGTAGTGTACAATCATAGCCTAACAATCACATTTGGTGTGTGGACTTAGTTGTAGGCTCAACAATAGAGCAGTAATATTTGGAATCTGGTTTACTTACTTAACATTTCATTTTCCTATTATTTACTTTTGATCAATTATTTGGGGCAATTTACTTTTTTTTCCTTTGACATTTTCAAGGACTCAAGCAAAAATGAATCAAATGAAGTGATTTTTTCAATATATCCTATGATCTCAGAAATTATAACTATTTAAAGAACACCATTTTTCATTGTATCCTAAAGGTCAAATCATTTTCTCTTAAAATGTAGTAATATAACTACTCTTTTAAATGTTTAAAAATAACACTAAATCTTCACAATAACACAGCCTGTTCTCTGCTCTCTGTTCTTCAAGGTATAATTTTGTACGTTTTTATTTGACCAATGAGGAATTCATACACCCCTTTCTCTATGGGGGGTCTCCTTATTTTAAGAAGATGTATCTGTCTTATTAAAACACTTAAAATTTTTCTAATATTTACAGCTTGTTACTTGGATTCACTTGCTGGGATCTCAGAGTTTGACACTTGTTTGTTATTATCCTTGATATTTACTTGAAACATATTTTCCCTATCTATTGTATGTTCTCTTTAATTCTCTGTCAATATTACTAATATTGCTATTTTGGGGGGAAAACAGCATTCTTTTATTAAACAGTGCTGAACTAAATTTATCAAGACAAGTAGGATATTTATAAAATTCAATGAGTTTTTCTAATACAGCTGTAGTTGAAGGTCCTGGGTGCTCTGGTGACTATACAAATCTTTCACTTCAGCTGCAGAGAGTTTTTTTATGTGCCAAATTTGGTTTTTTGTGCCAAATCATCTTTTGTCAGAATTGTCTCTGTTACTTTCTGTGACTTCCACTTGAATAGTCTCTTTCCACAGTATCTGAATTTGTATAAAATTAATAATTCTGGATAACAACGTAGAGAATTCATCTGAAATGAAGGCATATAAATGCCAATTCAAATTTATTTTTAAACTGCTGTCCTGCTGTGAGCTGCACAGTTATTACACAGTTAGTAATACTTTTTTTCTAATATTAAATACATTGACATATTAATTACTATGTGTAGGAACTCTGGATTGCTTGTTTGATCAGGATGTTTTGCTGAGTTGGTTTTAATTTTGCATACCAGTTCATTTGGAATCCCCAGATTACTTTAGGACAATATGCTTCAGATATACTAAGATGTTATTAGCTAGTAGGTTGGGATGCATTAAACATTTAATTTCAAACACACACAACTGTTGGAGGTTTATGCTCTATAGATACAGAAATTTTGATACTATTTTTCACGATACTCTTTTAAAACAGAACAATCTATGTTATATTTATAATTGATTATAATACATCAATGTATATTTTCCTTATAAAGAATGTCATTAGGCATCAGTAGTGATTGCTTCCACAAGAGGCATCTGATGATAGAAGAGTTTCTAGCAGCCCAGCGTCAGGTTCTAAACTTTATAAACGTGCTTTTCCTCTTTTATCTACATATTCTACTACCTTAGAATATGTTTTTATCACCACCAACCTCTAGTGCTGCACCACTGTTTTACAATGCTGAATGAGTTGCAGGATAATTCCTGGAAAGTATTTCTACATTACACCTGGAGCTAGAAATAATATAAGCATACATAAAAACATGGAGCATGACCTAAACAAACTATTTCGTCAACTCAACTTTCATTTAGTGCGACTTCCAAGATGCCAAACCAAGGTCACCTAACATGAGAAGAAATCAGAGTGGAGACATTGGACTTCAATGATAATAGCTCAAATATTTTATTTAATATATGAACACATTGAATGCATGGTGAGGGGGCTGAATCTTGTTTTGAAAAATGTCACAATACAAAAGGTACATGCCTTTCCCAAGGAGTCACAAATGGCACAAATTAAGTGTCTGATGGGGCTGAATGCATGATATCAAAACCGTCCTTTACCCATGAGGAATAGAAAATGCATAGACACTGACTTTTCCTTTTTTTTTTTTGTTTTTTTGTTTTTTAAGGAAAGGTGCAGGCAGGAATGAAGGTAAATAGGCAGGCAGGCTGGAAGAGGAGGAAGAAGCACTGATTCCATTTGGTTGTTCACTCCAGCCCAGATTCTTGAGCTGGGAACCTTGAGATGTATGTGCGCTATGTCTACTGGCCTTATGCACTAGGCCACCAAGATGCACCAACACTGATATTTAACGACCTCTAAAGTTTGGGCAGTTGCGTTTTTACAGAAAATGAAAAGGAGCCACCTTAAAGTAATTTTTTATTGTTACAATTATTGCTTTTTTAATAAACTGGAAACTTTCTTGTCCCCAATAATGATCAGCTTCCCAGCAGTGGGAAAGAGGCAGCTCATGACAGACTTTATTTGACAATGCATGAATAGAAAACATCTTGCATTCCCAGGCTGAGGTTGCTGTTGTAAATTCAGGGCCATCATTTTCTCAGTATTCCACGAGGGATGCTTGATATTTCTGAATGACACCTCAGTAATCAGAGAGATAATAAAAGAAAGAAAATACATCATTATAGATGGAGTTATGACACTAACTAGATGAGTATTAAGGGCATTACTTTCATTAACAATAATTTCCAAGGAGAGACCTTAATACCCTAAAGGTATTTCGTCACATTTTTCTTTTTAGAAACACTATACAAAGTGATGGACTTTTAGTTGTAGTGATAATTTGCTTTCCACATTGTTTAGGTCAAAAATTAGAATATAAATATTTCATTGGTAAAGAGTAGCATTCTGTCTTGCACTGGGGTTTTTACAGTCTCCAGCTGCACAGTCATTAGAGACCCTAATTTGTCTTATACTCCAGGAAGATTTCTTGGTAGAATCACCATATTCACAAAACTCCCTGGTTCCAAACAGTGAGCATTGCATTCATGGCTTCTGCAAAGAACACTGTAAACTACTGTTAGGAAAACTGATGACTGACAAAAAAATCAGGTCCCTGGGAAATATCTCATTGGTTTGAGTTCCTTGCACTGAGTAAAACAGAGATTGCATGTCTGCTGGCCAACCTGAAATATGATATAATGCTGAGGTATTTCAGCATGTGTACATCATTTCACTCTGTGACTAATATGATGATAGGAATAAGTGTCACAGTGGGTGAGAACCTGGAGAAGTAAAAATGGGGCTGATGCTTATCCTGCCAGTCCAGCTTCAGGAAAAACAAATAGTGAGTCCAAATCAAAAAAAGCCATGCGGAAAACAGGATGGCAGTTGTGTTTATTAGAAACATAAGTCCCAGTTTTATTCTGCCACAGCATTAGCATGTGTTAATTTTTCATTCACATTAAAAGGAAAACTAAGAGTCCTTTTTTATGACTTAAAGAGCAATGACATCTCAAGGACATCTCAGGAGATCCACCTCTAGCACCTCTAAGAAGTCTACATTCTTGCAAAAGTTGTAGTCACTCTGAGCCTATAATGTTACAATGCACAATGGGTGTCTGGAAGTTACTGTGATCCTCAGCCTCTGAGGTCATTCATGACAGGTGGTTACTAACTCCCATTCCAATCTCTCTCATCTGGTAGCACAGATGAAGAGTATAGCTCAACTTAAACTAGCATTTTTTGTCAAAAATAGTACTGCTCACTTCTGCTGTGGGGTCACTAATCTGAGGTCAAGCCCCTCCACCAAGAAGGTAGGAGTGTCCACAGTGGGCCCCGTGTCTTATCTGACCTAGGATGCTCTCCCACAGCTCAACGACACCAGTTCTCACTAGGCAGAGTGGTGAAGAAAGGCTGAAGCTGAGATTAAAATCGAACTCACACCTGAGCTGTTACTTTGTGACTTTATGCAAATGGTTGTCCTTCTCTTATAGAGATAAAACTAGTGCTTTCCTCTTATGTTAGACAAGAAAATACATGTAAAGTGTCTGGCTCACAAAAAAATTTCAAAAAATGGGGCTAATTTTACATTCCCACTTCAAAGAGGGCTTGATAAGGCATTTAGTTTTGAGACATTCATTCACCCATTCTAAGTAATAGTTATGGCTATTTATCACCTATGTACTGAGCTCCATCCCTGCCTACTGTCCTGCCACGAAGGGCCAATTCGAGGAATGTATGTTCAGGATAAGCTCTGGGCATGTTGTGTGCCACTGTCCCAGTCAGAGACATCTTCAAGGAGACCTAAAAGGCAATCATCAGAACAATGCATCCACTTGAAATTGTTTATAACCAAATTGATCAGTTTTATAGATATTCAAACCTAATTTAAATAAAATGACTCAGATTTTGGAGTCAGGCAGTTCTTCAGGAGTCCACAATGTAAGTTAAGGCTCCTGCCTCCATGAGCTCTGCCACCACACATTTCAGAAGCTCTACTCACATGCTTCTTATCATGATGTTGTTAAACACTCAACTCATCACAAGCAACTCTGGAGAGTTATTTTGTGATTCATGCTCCTTATTATCATTCACTTTCACAAGAGCCTTAAGTACAGATGGAGCATTCACTCCTCACTTGGACCTGAATCCTGCAGGCTGTATGAGCAACTGGGATTTCTCATCACAAGTTAATACGTTCCCATTTTGTTTCTTAAATGTGAATTTCGGGCTCTCATTCAACAAATTTCACTGAGTCTTTATAAGGTTCCAGCTGATATTCTAGATGTTGGAGATACAAGAGTGAATAAAACAGATGAATTTATGTCCTGTAGGAGCTTACATTGTAATCATCAGAGATGGTAGTTTTTTCATTCTTCAAAGCTTTGTTTATGAATTTCAGACAATGACATGAAAAAAAAAAAATCCAAACTGAAACATCCTACTTCTTTAATTCTCCAATGCACTTTTTTCTCATCTTTAAGCTCTTGGAAATCAAAATGCATCTTAAAGCCATCAGAGTATTTGAGTTGCTGTCATTAGAGATGCAACATGTGAGGGAGGAAAAATCCCTTGATTATCTGAGATTAAGAAAGTAACTAACACACTAGCAATAATTCACACTAGCCAAAGAAACCTCAGATTTCAGTGACTCAAGAAGTAAGTTTATTTCTCTGTTGGTCCAATGCTAGTGTTCCCTTTTGGACAGCTTTCCTTTAAGCACTAATTTAGGGACCAGATTTAACTATGAAAGCCTAATCCAGGAATTCAACATTTCCTGGTGGGTCCTTTCCATTTAGGCAGAAAGGAAAGAGTATGGTTCTCTCATGTGTGGAAGGTTACTATGAGCCAGAGCAAGAAGTGGTCCACAGCACATCTGCCAACAGCCTTTGGTTAGAGACCTGGCACCTGCATCGCCTCCCTGCAAGGGAATCTGGGAAATAGTTTAGCTGCAGGCACAGGAGGCGAGGGAACCTGATGCTGAAAAGCAGCTGTCTCTTCCACACACATTTAGGATGATCCTCTACAATTCCTCTCTCTGACATCTTTGGATGGCTGAATGCATGGAGAATTGATTGCTTCATCTCAACATTTTCACTCCTTTTATAAGGAGTCACTACATTTACAGCAATGTAATGACAGGGATGTTTTCAGCATGAGAGGACATTCCTCTGGGTGTTCTTTTCTAATAAGAAGAGATCATTATTTTGCCCCGAACACCACAAACTTCACACATTTAAAACTATAACTCAATCACTCAACCAATAACTATTAACTGATTATCTAATGGGAGTTCAATTTTTCTGAGATTCTCTCAAAGATACTGAAGATGTGAATAACCCGTGCACGATGTCTAGGAATGGACCCTGTGAACATAGGATATAATGTGACTCATATGAGACAACCCAAGAACTGTGTGCTGTGGCTTGTAAATAGTATTGGTGTTAAAAGAAGGGAATGTGTCATCCTTTCACAATTTAAATAATGGGAGAACCTCAGGTCATTTTCTAACCAGTGGGCTGAGTCAATTTCAAAGACAAATTCTTCTCTCCTCTCTTTGTCCTCTTTCTTTAGCTCCCTCCCTCTATCAGCATGTGTGTTTCAAGATGGAGCTCTGGATGGAAAATGGAATTCCCCATTCCAGCCTGGTGCTTATTCAACCATCATCAGAGGTCTCTCTTATAACATCAAGTGCTTTCCCAAACTGATCTTACTGTACTAAGTTTCCTACTTCTTACTGTTTGTATCTAAATTTAATTGGTCAGCAGTCTTCTGTCAAAAGATGAGCAGTCTTCTGTCAAAAGATGAAAGAATCTGAATGGTGAGAGTGGCAAAGTGAAGGTATTCCAGAAAGCGAGAACATGTGTTAAGGTTAGAAGCAGGAATTAGGGCTTGTGTGGAGAGTCTTCCAGAGTGAAACAACAGGTACAGTACTCCCCTCTCTGAGCAATGACCAGGGAAGGTACCCAAGAGCAAGAATGAGGCTTAGCCATGGGTGTTCAGATCCTTGACCTTGATAACCACAAGGGAGAAATATGAAAAATAGGAAACTCATCTATCATATTATACTTATTTAGTTTGTAAAGCTCTTTTATGTTTATATACACCTCATAATGATGTCTGGAATGAGTATCTGTAGGCAAATGAGGGATAGCGACACAAAAGGATCGTTTTCGTGGTTATACATAGTTTATAAATTGGCTGACTATATCATTTATCTTTTAAACCAGGACACTTCTGTGAATGAAAAGCAATCCTCGTAATAGCTGCACTAGTAAATAGGTGGAAATCCAGGGCAGACTGGGATGCATTGTCTCTCTATGGGCTTAATCAGAGGACTTCAGAGTCCTGAGTCTGATGTTCTTTTCTTTAGAGTGTATCTGGTCTTTGAGTCAGTGAAATTAAGAAATTTTATTGTGTAAAATAGTGCTTAGAGTACTATGTTTAAATTGAATTGAGTCTTTAATGATTGCAAATAATATGCTTGCCAAATTTAAACCAATCCTAAAAGATATTCACTACAAGTCACAGGTGTTTAATCCATACAAATGGAAGAAACTGGGTTTTAATCACAGGTAATTTAGTTTTATAGTGAACACCAAGGGGAATATAGATTTAATGAATTCTGTTTTACACGTGATGGAAGAAATTGGACACAGGATTCCATGCTGTGGCCAGTGATTTGTATAAACAAAGGAAATCTGTCATCAAATCCACTTGTGTGTATGTGTGTGTGTAAAAGCTTTCCCCCTAGTCCTGTAACTGGAATAGCTTTATCCTTTATCATCCAAACCAGAATGCTTTTGAGAGTGAAAGGGTTTGGGTTGTTATTTCAGGAGAGTAAATATAAATTTGGACTCCCTAGGATAAACTGGTTTAAATAATTATGCCTTATAGGGAGAGGAGGAAGATTTTCTCCTTTACCTAGCCTCTACACAGGCTCTAAACAGAGAGAAAAACAAGATTCCTATCTACTTCACAGTAGTCCACCTTTCTTTTTAGAAGAAAATTGCGGTCAATAAGGACTTTCCTAGAAGATGCAAAATTTCCTTTTCCTTAAGTTACATACTGCCAGGAAAATTTTCTGGTTTCTACAATTGTAGGAAAAATTCTAGACGACAAAGCAATCACAATTTCTAAAAATGTTTGATAGCAAATAATTCAAATGTTTAATGTATATGTTAGTTATGTTTATTTACTTGTAGTATTGATGATATATCTACATTAGACCTTGCCAGTGTTGGACAAAATCAATTACTCTATCCAAAAACACTGCTGAATTATTCTTAGAAGTTAAGCAACTAAATATTGAGTGAAATGACCAATTGATGGAATGAACAAGTACATCTATTCCAAAGACCAATGCAAAAATTTTATATATAACAAAGCACAAGTCTGTAATATTTTCTCACTCTTTCAGCTCTTAAAAAAGTGAAATTTAACCAAGAATCCACTCAACAAAATTTAAATAAGGAACTGTATGTAAAAAGGCAATTAATTTTAACATTAATACAATTGCAAAAATTTAATATCCTTTGCATGTATTTTCAATACACAGCTCAATTTGGTAATATCATCTTGGATGTCTGAAAATTAAATACCCTGCCCCCAAAGAAATTTTCAACTACAGTTTTCCTGGGTCTGATCATTCCAAGAATCTGAGCAAGGGTCCTTTTGACCATTCCTGGATACTGGCTTCTGTGGAGGAGTCAGAGACATGACTGCTTGACTCTGTACTTGATTTGGGCCAGGGGCTGATTGTCACCTGTGTATCATGTTGTCATGTGGCACACAGAGAGACTTTCTGCCATGATGTACCCCAAACACACAAAGACTCAGGTACAAGTAGAATAAGATACAGAAATAACCCCAAATCAACAGGGCAGTAAAAAATTATGCCTAATGTCACTATAATAGGGATCATCCTATTTTTTTCATTGTGTTGATATTTTGCTTATCAATTTTAATTTGACTGTCAAACAGAGTGCCTAGAAGTCATTCTCCACATGACTTAAGTTTCTCATAGCATAGAGATTGGGTTTGGAGTAAGAGTTGTTCAGAAGAGAGACTTTCAAGAAGACCAGGTAGATGCTGCTCAGGTTTTCTGACCTAGCCTCAGAGATCACCTCCTGATCTGTAACTGTGGTTACAAATCAAAGAAATTATACATAGGAAGGACAAAGATTCTTTAACATTGTGATTTATAATAATAGATACATATTTGATTTTCTCTCCATTTCTGGCACAAAGCTCCTAAAACCACTGGAATTACCTAAGTGATGAGAGTGATCAAATGTATCTTTGTTATGTTGATGAGATGATTTTTTGAAAATACATAGATCATCTAATTGGGGACTGGTTGTCAGGGGACCCAACCCTGTGACTAGAGGGTGGAATGTTCAGTTCAACACCCTGCCCCCTGCATGCCCCAAGGAGCGTGGGGGCGATTGACTCTAATAACCAATGACCAGCGATTTAATCAATGATAAAAATGCAACAAAACCTTATAAAAACCCCCAAAGGATGAGAATACAGAGAACCTGGTGAACATGCAGAAGTCGAGGAGAGTGACATTCTGGAGAAGGCATGGAAGCTCTGCCTCCCTTCCTTGAACTTTGTGCTAAGCACCTCTTAGACCAGTTGTCCTGATTTCCTTTTATAATAAAGCAATAATCTAGAAAATAAAATGTGTCTAAGTTCTGTGGGGGCACTCTGGCCAATTAGTAGAATCCAAGGAGAGAGTTAAATAGTAACTCTGATCGTAGTCATTTGGTCAGAAGCACAGGTGACCACCTGGACTTGCAACGGGCATCTGAAGTGGAGGGCAGTCTTGTGAGACAGAGCCCTTCACCTGTGGGGTCTAATGCTATCACCTAGGATATAGTGTCATAACTGATTTGAATGGTAGGACACCCAGTTGGTGCTAGAGAACTGCTTGGTGAAAATACTCACACCCCCTCCCTCCCACACATACACATTTAAAGATGGAATCTTTAGAAATTTTTGAAATTTTGAGGCCATTTTAAAACTGCCATGTATATTATTAGCAAGTATATTCCTTTACCATCATACTGTTAGTTTTGCATCTAGGCTAGCCATTAAAACCATCACAGTGAGTTAATTCAGTACTGTGAATGTAATATATAACACAACAAGTATAATTAACAGTGCTATATGGTGTATTTGAAAGTCTCTAAGTGAGTAAACATTTATTTGTGTGTGTATTTATATGAATATGAGATGAGGGATGTTAACTAAACTTACTGTACTAATCCTCTCACAATATATATAACTCAGTCATTATGCTGTATATCTCAGTCTTAAACAATGTCTTATGTTCATTATATCTCAATAAAACTGAGAATTAAAACACCACAGTAACAGCTATAATACATTTTTTAAAATATTAAGCAAGCAAAGAGATGATTTGATAATAAAAAAGGTTATTGTTGCTGATAGTTTTGCCACCTTGATGCCAGTAAGTGATGCTGAGAATACAAGTTGTGGAGAAAATACTGAACTCAAATTACCAATTTCAGACAACAGCATGGTAGACCCATTCAGGACACACCCTGTGCAATTGTTCGACAGATGGTGTGTCCATTTTCTCCTTTCCACTCTGCTAATTGCAGAACTTCAAATAGTCACAGCCCACCTTGGCAAGACACGACTTCATATCCAGAGATAGCTACCATGTCTTGTTGCTTCTTAATTAACCCCTAACGACAGTCCAACAGCCAGTGGTCATTTGCCTCTGTTCCTCTCAGATCAGTTTTTAGGTAAAAATAATGTTTTATGAAGACAAATAATTAAGCGATTCCAAGAGCTCAAAGTAGACAAACTATTATTATAAGCTTCATTGCTGGTGTCCAGATCTTGGAATTTAACATGCTTTTGGTTAATCAAAGTAGTTGTTACTGCTGCTGATGATGATGGTGGTAAGAAAAACAGGACAGAATTTCAAACCAACTAGAATGT
The DNA here is from genome assembly GCA_004363575.1 of Solenodon paradoxus. Classification (NCBI taxonomy): domain Eukaryota; kingdom Metazoa; phylum Chordata; class Mammalia; order Eulipotyphla; family Solenodontidae; genus Solenodon; species Solenodon paradoxus. Next base: position 594,581 of record RJWH01000622.1, on the reverse strand, counting down.
GAGGACAATGTTCCTAAACTAGGACAATCCTGGTCAGACTGGGACATATGGTAAGCCTGTATTTGACCGAGGGTTTTAATGGTGTTAGAAATGATTGGGTAGGTCCTCTTTTTCATTCTGGTCATATGTAAGTTTTCCAGAGAACTGAGAACATCTCTCTTCCCCAACTTTCCCTTGGTTTTCTATCCCATCTAACCAGCAAAACATAAACCTGTTCTTCTTGGTTCCAATACAGTTAATGGGAAAAAAATCATACAACTGTATATGCTCATTATTCCATGCCTTGTGTATTCTATGAATTTCAACTTTGCCCTTTCCCCTATCTCTATTACCTTATGCTGCTCTCTTATCTAGTTTCCTTATCTGAAAAATGGTGAGAAATAATATCTATATTATATGGTCATGATGATTTTTAAGTGAAATTATGCATGTAAGAGCTTAGCATATTTTAAATATGCTGTAAATCAGTACATATTAACTGTTCTTAGCTACTATATTCTAGTTCCAGCAGGAGTTGATGATTTTTAACTCTTCCCAAACCCATTTGGCATAATCATAATTTTGAAGCTTCATTTCTTTTTTTTACCATTTCCAAGTTTCTCTCAGCTGATTGCTTCTGACTCATCAGAAAAATCTCTCCCTCTTAGGAGTACCTAGACATGGCCAAAGCTCCAGAACTGCCTTAGAGTTTAGAGTCTTGGTGGCAGAATGTTGCGTCCCAACATCTCCCAACATCTTCTTTCCATTCACCCTCAACATGCACAGGCACATAACATGGAGTGTGGCAAACAGACGTGGACCTAGGCCTGGCCCTCTGGAGTTGTCACTCACCTTCCAGGCTACCCCTTAAAAAGGACCAACTTATTTAGGGGATACTTTTACAGAGAGCTACAGTGCCAAGAATCTGGGAACCAGATCAGATTTCATTTTGCTGATGGAATCTCCTGTGTAATCCATAACACATCAGGGAAAATGCTTTTTTCTAGCTCTGGTTCCCCTTCATTTTCTTTGAGTTCTTCTTAGCTGTGGTGAATGATGTTCTGGAGTCCATCTGTGCAAATTCACAGAGACAGTTAGTAGCTTTTCAGGAATTTTGTAAGCCAATTGTTAAATTCATTATTAAAAATCACATTGTATAAATTTACATGCTCAGTGAATCATAATAAAAATAAAGATAATAAATACCCCAAACTCAAGATGTTATTGTATTATATTTTCTTATTATCTGTGCCTTAGAGGTCATTTATACCTAGCCTATCTCTATAGTTGGGATTATAAAATGATGATATGCTGCTGTCCATCTCCCCTCAACTCTGCAATCACTCATTTTTATTGGTAGCTTAGAACTGATTGTGGTGGTAACCAGAATTTGACTTATTCCTCTGTTGACTATCTAGACATGAAAAATAATGGATGAAATGCTAATAATGCAGATTAAATTTATAAGAGTCTATAGCCATTGTAATGTGAGTAGCACAAAACGTTTAGGACTATTCTCACAGTATTTGAAACAAAGAAGTCACTCACATCATTGACATACTAATGAAGTTTTTACATACATTATTGTTTCACTTTCATTTTCATTTTACTCATTAATGTACACTAAAATATCAACAGATATCTGCAGTTCTGGAGCTTTGGCAATTCATATCAACATTCCTATCAGATATGCACTCATCCATCAGCTGCAGCCATGATTTGGTTGCATATAAAAAAAGAGTGCAGCAAAAATCAACTCCAGCATTCTGGAAGAATCAATTGCCTATATGGAATTTGCAATGAAAAGCATTATCTATTTTTCATTTGTCAATTGTGTGCTACACTTTCTTTACATGAGTAAACTTACTTATATATACATTTGCTTATTTTTTAACACAGCTTGTTAAACATTTGCTGGTACATGACTGGTTCTGTGACTGTTTCTATTAATTCCTTTTATAAGATTCAGATAGCATTCAAAGAATCTGCATCTATTTTCAAATGTCAGGTATAAGAGATTTGAGAATTTCCAAGATATTGATCTTTGCTTCTTCAAATACTTTTGAGGGCATCTTTGCCTTACTAACAGCATGATTATGATGCAATGAGGCTGATCTAATAGCAAGGCAGAGTCCTTGAATAATCTGAGGATTTAGGATACAGTGAAAGCTCCAGGAAGAACCAGCTCCTGAGCATCTGCTTTTCTGCTCCATTGCTCGTGAAGCAATAGAAGTTACCAAAGTCTCCCCGAGGATGCAAAAGGGAAAGAGGTATTGGATCTGATCCTCCTTTGACCCATTCTACCAACTCATTAGACCAGAACCAATGATGCAAGTGGCTCTCTTTGCTCTTGCCCCACTATGAGGACAAAGTCTTGTGTATTATGTGGTATCTGATGATGTCTGATGGTGTCTGATTTAAGCTCCGGGTGTCAGAAGAAATATAAACTGGGGCTGATGGCACAAAGTACCTCACATCTCTCAACAAGTTGACCAATGTGTAATAACAAACCCAGAGATTAAAGGGGCACAACCCAGAGGGATTCAGTGGTCAGATGCTATGATGTATGTGGAGCTTAGGCAAGCTAAACTTATGTGATAGAAAAGAGGAGACTTCTTTAAAGGGAGCAATGAAATACCAGAAGAGAATTGTTAGTAGCATGGATTTGAGGGAAGAAATGAAGATAGTATGATGTAAAGGAAGAATTTTGTCTTTGATTAGAAAAAATATTTTGGAAATTTCATGGTTTGCCTTTTCAGGCAAACTATTTAAGATTCCTTAAGAGATATTAAATAATAGATCAAATAATTAGATTTCACTAATTAAAATGATGAACTTTAGAATGAGTGAGGAGTTGGTATGTATATATTTATCATGAATTTATGCCAAAAATATATATAAATATGTAGGCTAATATTGAAACTATAATTTTATTTCACGGATTTATTAGATTTGCAATTACATTTTTCCTAAAGATATTACTTGTACAGCAATACCAAATCAACTAGCATTTTTTTATTTTTCTGCTTTGTATTTCTCATGATAACAAACGCATCGTGTATAATTCCATTGTGTCACTTAGCTAGAAATACAGATGAGATTTCATTATGATGGTCTGAGTTACACAGTGTCAGATTTTTATCTACTAGCCACACCATTTAATAGGAATACCTCATTTGACAGATGTATTATGCATGTGCATTTGCTGTTTCTAAAAGGGTGGGTTCCAGAAGAATCTCTAACAGAGTATGCCTCTTTCTAAGACTTTTGCAGATAGGTTCCTTGTTACCAAATGGAAATGAGTAATATGTTTGATGATTTTTAATTAGTTGATTATAAATATGCCTCTTGATTTTAATTTTGAATGTCAAACTTATCATAAAATTCTTCAGGAAAAATAGTTCAGCTTGAAAGCAAACTGTGACTCTAAAGTAACTGTAGAAAGAGGATATTCTACATATATTATAAAATATTTAGCTATTAAAAAGTAAGAACTTGGTCATTTGTGACAATACGGGTAGAATAGAGGGGATTGTGTTTAGTGAGGTAAAGCCAGAAGGAGAAAGACAAGTCCTAGATGATATTACTCATACGTGGACTATAAAGAAATGAAGCAAATGGACAAAACAACTGTTGGACTCTGACAATAGAATTGAAGTTACCAGAAGGGGAGGTGGTGGGAGGTGGGAGGGGGTCCAATGGACAGTGGCTGAGGAATATTAGAATTTTGGTGGTGGGTGTGTTATATTATATAGTCAATGGAGAGTAAGCCTGAACATCCAAAACTTATATAATACTGTAAAACAATGTGCATCAATAAAAAGATGTGAAAAATAAAATTAATAAATTAAAATAAAAAACTTGTTCGATACTCTGAAACCTGTAAGTAGAAGGTGATGCAAGATGAATCCATCACTTAACAGACTTCCTACCCGTGAAAGTTTTGAACTATGGGAATACAGGGAGTGCAATTATGGAAGGGTGTGCGATTAAACTGTAGATCCTAATCACTTACCCTCAAGTGAAATATAGTCCAACATTGAAGTTAGGGCATTGTTCTTGCCATAAAACTAGTCCAAGAGACTCTACATTTTTAACAATCCTATTTAAACGTTTTTCTTGTTTTTTTAACTCAATCTTAGATGCTTTGTTTTGTACTTAATTCTTTGGCTTTATTTGCTTATGGGAGATATGAAAAGAGAGAAGAAACTAATAACCCTCACTTACATATGTCTTCTTGTACTTGGAGATCACCTATCTAGCTTTTCAGAAGAGAAAATACATTTAATTTTTGGTAATTGCATGGCATAGGACTACCATTCTCAATATGCAAACTTCTTGACATTCTATAACTTCACAGAGCCCTAAATGTGTTGCCTGAGGGCTTAATTTATTGCATGTGAGCCTAGTATACATTTTGTCACTATAGGCTGGAGCTTTAAATTGTATCAAACTAGACCTTCGTTTGATAGTGACTATCAAAATTCTTTTATAATTGCAAGAAATGGAATATTCATCCCCACTAAATTATTCAATTCACCAAAGTCAAATAATCTCTAAGATCATGTGTATTATCTATACTCAGGCACATGACCAGAATAGTTCAGTGAAGAAACCACTATACAAGGTCTAAGGTAATACTTGAAATAAATAGTCCTCCTGCATTGCTATTCAGAAGAAGATAATGAACTGCTGTGTAAAGTAGGATTCTAGCAAGGACCAAGGCCTTGAGCAATTATCGCAATTGATTGAAGCTGGATTTCCAGTCCCAGAAAACATTTTATTCTAAATGTTGTCTAAAAAGTTCACAAACATCTTTAACAAATGCCAGAAAAATCTGTAGTGGGTATTCAAATCTTCATTATTTAAATCAACAACAACCCTTTCTCACCATGTCACTCAGATTTACTTTTGTTTATATTTGTTTATATACTAAAGGGAGTCTGCCAGGGGGACTTCTCAACAGAAGCAAGTAAATTGGTGTCAAGTTTTGGCCAAAAAGTTTGTTGACAGATTTGGAGTAGATTTATTGGCTAAGTCAGACACAGTTTAGTTAGTATAAAGAGGAAAAACAAGAAACTAGAAATCTTTCTTCTTTCCTTCTTTCTCTTCCTGAACAATTTCTTGAACAGACTTCATAGCTTTTCTAGTGCCTGAGGTAATAAAACAGAAAAAATAACAGTATCCTTTGTAAGTATATAAATTGTGCTGCTATCTGGTATCTGGCTTCATCTCCCTCTCCTGATTTAAAGGCTTTCTATCTCCTCCAATATGACCCTAATTCAGGCTGAAGAACCTACAGAAGGGCCGGGTTAGGTTCTGCAAAGTCAGTTATTTCTTCACCTTCATCGCTCCTCCTCCTCACACTGTGCTGTCCTTGGTTTCAGGGGAGGAATAGTTACTGAAGCGGGTAACAGTGCAGCGGGAAGGTGGAGGCTGTCTTGACTATTACAGGGGTGATCTGTCATCAAATTACATCAAATGTTGTTTCTTTCATATGGCACTTTTTAAAAAATCTAAATAACATTGGTTCACAACATTTTATCAGTCCCGGGTACACCGTATTGTAATTGGACCTCTGTATACCCTACACTGTGATTATCATCAAAAGTGCAGCTTGCATCCGTCACCCTACCACTGACTCCCTTTACCTAATTCACGTATCTCCCTTCTCTCCCCACTCCTGGGAACAACCATTTTGCTCTGTCTGCTTTGATTTTCTTTTGCGCATTTGCTTTGTTTCTTTATTTTTAACAACAATAAAATTATATAGTGTTTGTCTTTCTCTCATTCACTTCATAACACCCTCTACATCCAATAATTTTGCTGTAAACAGCGTTTCTTTTTTACAACTGAGTAGTATTCCATTGTCTATATATACTACATCTTTATCCATTCATCAGTGGTCATTTAGGTTGTTTACATATCTTGACTTTAGTTAACAATATTTCAATGAAATAAGTGCATATGTATTTTCAAATGAACATTTTCATATTATTTGAATAAATACCCAGAAGTGGGATAGCTGGATCATGCTGATAATTCTATTTTTTTCTTTTGAGGATCCCCATACTGTTTTCCACTGTGGCCACACCAATCTACATTCCCACAACAGTGTTATAAAGCTTTCCTTGCCTCTACATTCTCTTCAATATTTACTGTTTCTTATCTTTATAGTAAAAGTCACAGAGCACTTCTGAAGACCCTTTGTCTCTTTCTTACATAGACCACTCCTGGTCTATCTAATATCTGATGAGACACTTTTATGCACCTCTCTCTACTGTCCTTGGCATTATCTCTTTGTTGAGAACTCCCTACCCTCTCTCTGTGCTTGTCTCTATATTGAGTCCTTCTTGGCAACAGGCAACCTGTTGTGGTTGGTACCTTCAAGGGGAAAAGACTGATCTTTACTTTGTGCTTGTTCTGGCTTTCAGAAAAAATACTCAGTATCTTTCCCTATAGATCTGGAAGTATAGGTCACCCTCTCTCTTCATGTGTCATCAGAGGCAATGTCCATCAGCTTATTGCCTAACAACTTTCCAGGTGAGTATCAGATACATCCTCTAAATTTCCAAAGTCTATGATAAACCAATGAAATTCTCCAATTTTTTTTTCTCCATGCTTTGCTGCTATCATAGTGTAGTGCCTCCAAGGTGCAGATCTGCAAGCTTCTCCAACTTAATGCATAAGGAAGGGACTCAACGGATTCCTGGCAGACATCCCTACCAACTTCAAGAGAGTCTTTTGAGGCCCCCAGCTTCTCTCTTGGTGTTCTGAGAAGAAGTCCTGTCCTCTCCCCAGTGAAGGAGAAGATCATTGAACAGCCATCTATCCTTATCTTCTGGTTGAAGTTGAGCCCCCTCTTCAGACACAGAGTACTTGCCGCATCTTGTTCTTAAATCTGAGGGCTGAGCTACAAGTAAAGCAGCAAGAAGAATCCCATAAAACCTCCTGTTACACATGTGTGGTTTATTCAGACTTCATGCTATAAAGATCTTTGTGGAATTACTGTCCATCCCATCCAAGTATCGACTCAGTGAACACATTTTTGCCTTATGAGGCTCACCTTTAACTATTATTGCCTGAACCTAAAAGTAAAACTATTGAATGCCAATCACTTTCTGTCACAGCTACCTCAGTAACCATAGGCCATACCCACTCTGTCACGCAACCACCATTCTGGAAAAGGAATATATACCTCTTCCCAAAAAGCAGAACTTCCTTCTTTAAAAATTTGGAAATATGCCCCAGGGGTGCTTAGGCTGCTAGAAAAGGTGAAAAGACTAACCCCAGTGCATAAGAATGTTGTTAATGTAATAAAAATTCACCAAGGACAATTCTACTTTGTAGGCACGTATTAAATATAGGAGAGAAAGTCTTAAAAAAAGAGTAAAACACAGAGGTGAGGGAGATTGTTCAAAGGTAAAATGAGACTTTGGAAGGAAACAAAGTGAAGAAGAGGTTTGTTTTGAAACTCAACAGTCTTTAGTCTTGACCAGAAAAATTGAATAGGGAAGGGAGGACAGCACACTTCTCTTAGAAAAGGCACTGCCTTCAAAATAGTGAGCCAGATTTTGATTTTTACCAAAATTGGAAATTTTCAAAAATAGAGGGAAAAATTGTTTTTAGATTCTTTTATTTTGTTATACACATTGCTTTTCATATTGTTTAGCTTTATTAAAAAATTCTGAATGACAGAGCAGATTGTCAAGTGTCCAACTTTGGGATAATTTTACTCAAACATTCACAAGAAAAAAAACACTCAGACTTCTAGCAGAGATTTTTTTGAGTTCTTAAAATGTGCAAGGCACAGGACTGGTAGAGGAGATAATTAAATAGAATATAAATGCTATGGGCATTAACTGTGGGAAATCTATTGAGTTATTGCATGAGGAATATTTAACTTCTGCCTTATTATCTTAAGAAATTTCTATTTTGCCAACTTACAAAAAAAACTTATCACCAAATCATCCTAAATCAAGAGATTTTGAATATATTAAACACTGTTCTAAAAAAAATGAGGGAGTTGGAAAGGAAAAGTAGAAAATGAGATCAACGAATAGATTCAATAATTTACCATCAGAAGTTTCCTCAGAGCTGCCAGTAAATCTCTTGCAAAGTACACAATTAATATTTATGAGTGAGACACTGCAAGTTCTGCATCTTCCACTGCTTAGTAATTCACTTAATTTCTCCCAGGTTCCATTTTCTTAGCACCATAGCACCATCAGTTGACCCCACTCCTTGGATTTGGTATGAAAGAAGAAAGAATTTAAATTTTTAAAAGTTAATCAGTTCCTACTAGCTGGCTATCAAGGAAATGCAATTCAAAACAACAATAAGAGACTGGCTGTCAGCCAAAGGTCTGAGAACCATGTTGGTGAGGATGTAGAGAAAAGGGAATTTTTACACCATAGGTATGTGTGAAAAATTGGTGCAACTTCTATGTAAAACAGAATGGAGATTCTTCAAAAAGTTGAATATGGAAATACCATACCATTCCACTGGGTATTTACCTGAAAAATACAAAAACACTTGCTCTCAGAGATTTATGTACTCCCTTGTTTATAGCAGCCCTTTTTACAATAGCTAAGAACTGGAAACTACCTAAGTGCCAATGTCAGATGAATAGATAAAGAGGATGTGGTACATATACACAATGGATTTCTACACAGCCCTTTGAAGAGATAAAACCCTGTCATTTGAATCAGCATGGATGAATCTAGAGAGGATTATGTTAAGTGAAATAATTCAAGAGAAAAAATATAGATACTAGTGGATCTCACTCATAGATGGAATGGGAATAGACACAAGGCAAAGGTGGGACAAAAACTAACCCTTGAATACTTGCAACAGAATTGAGGGAATGGGAATGGGATGAGGACGGGAGGGCAGACAGGTGGTGGAGCCCCCTGGACAATGATGAAGAACACTTAGTGATTCGGTGGAGGGCAGTGTGTGCTGATATAGATCTGAGGAATGGGGAAACTGCATATATAGGGAACCTATGCATTTACATTTATTTTAATCTGCAAAACAACACAACTGCAATAAAAAAACAAACAGACAAAAAAGTTGATCATAAGGGGTCATCTTCTTGGGTGACAAAAAAGAAACAGGTTTGCACCTAATAAAATTTCTTGCAACTTGACCAAACCCAGAAAAAATGTCAGAGACCCTTACAACAATGCCAGAGTTTTTTCATTATCGAGGGGCAGGGTGACTACTCTTCTACATGTGGGAATTGACTATTTGTGTGTGACCGCAGATAAAATAATTTTGGCAGCAATATTGTACGCCAGCATCCCAAGTAAAGTTAGGAGGAAATGTGCTGGCTCTCACTCTGGTGGGGAGCTTAAAGTGGATTTGAAGTTGCTAGGTCTATCATCACTTCAGGACTATGGCCCTAGTCGCCCCTCTGCAGAATTAATGACTGGTCTTACAAAGCCTCTTGAATTAAAACTTCAAGGCTTAGGAAAGTGAAAAGGGTGGTGGAAGCATCTCTACATGGAGTGCAGCAGAGATTCTCAAGGAAATATGTGGAGACTAGAGAAAATGTACTGAAGAAGACAGCATGGAAGGAAGAGGCAACAGAGATAAAAGAGATTAGGAGAGAGTTCCACATGGTTCATGCTATTCTTGAAGGCCAAGTTTAGGCAGAGATATAATCTTTTCTGAAGCTGAGACTTTAGAAAAAATTTCTTCATCTTCCATCATATTTGGGTATATAACAGGTTGGGGAAGACAGGCAACATGGTGACAAGATGAAAGGCAACTCCCAGGGGAGTCAATCATTTGCCCCCCTCACCTGCAGAGGCTTGATCAGAGATGGAACTGAAAGGGAACTCCTCCATCCCAACCCTCCCACCTCTAGCTTGGGATTTTCTAGACAGGCCACCAGTGACCCACAGAGTGAAGAAATACACAGAACTATAGCAGTAGAGATGACCCCATGGGCTCACATGACAGCCCAGTATAGTTTAGTAGGAATCATTCCTCAAGACCTGAAAGACAACTTTTCGAAGGTACATTGTGAGTATCAAAAGTGATCATTTTAATAAAAAATGTTTTTCACTAAAAATGTTATACAGTTATTATTTTAACTATGTGTTATTAACTCAATTACATGCATCTTCATACAAAGATATTAATTTTAATTTCTGTCTCTAATACCAGCGTCATTTTTTAAATGTCTACATATTACCATTATGAGTTTAAAGCCACCTTGCTTTAGGTATAAATACTCTGTTGGCCAATTGGCTTATTCCCAAGGGAAGTGAGGACAATGTAAGGAAACATCTGAAGACCAGAGTATAATAAGGTACTGTGTTCATAACTGTTCTTAACTGTCTGAAGCATCTGCTTTTGCCCAAACAGTGAGAGAAGTACCAGAGATAAAACTGAAAACATAATTGTTGCTCTCAGGAGATCTCAGTCTGGTGAAGAAGGTGGAGGGGGATTCAGTTGAAGTTAGAATGGGATGAGCTACAATAGAGGATTAGTTTCTTACAAGTAGGTCAAAGAGAAACAGAATAGTCCAAGGAGTTGGCCTGTTCTGTAGACAACAGAACACGAACACTTCAGAGCAGATGCTGACAAAAAGGGAGTTAAAACTGATTGTCTAGGGATTGAGACTGGCACATTTGTGTTGCCAAGAGTTGTATTAGTTGAGAACTCTGGGTTTAAGGAACATAAACTCATTCTAGAATAGGGTGTGTTGGGGCAATCAGTTGAATAGTAATAAACATAGAAATACAGAAAATAAATTTCTACCAGATTTATTTTTGGATCAATGACAGTTTGGGCTCCAAGTCATACTACTCATATTTGAGTTCTAAAGTCTACTCTCTATTAACTATGTGACCTTGGGAAAATTATTCAACCTTTTTGCTTCTGTTTCTTATTTGTAAAATGAAGTTAGTGAAAGTGCCTTGTTCAAAGAATAATTTTGAGAATGAAAGAGAAAATCCTTGAAAAACTCTTGAAATCATTCTGCAAAAAGTGAGAGATCACTAAATGATATCTATTATCAGTGTTACATTTCTAGACTCCAGAAAAGGGTAAATGATAAAAATTCTTGGCATGAAAAATCAGTACCAGTCAGGCAGGCCTCACAAAGTGTGGAATGTCATGAACTGATAAATCATGGAGAGTGTGAGTAGTATTAATGATAGTTATTTTGTTTCCATACACCACACCTTCAGTCCAATCCCACCTTGTCATAGATCTGTTTGCTCTCATCCAGTTTTTAGCACAAATATTACGCAGCTTTTCTTGCTGAGTCAGAGTGTTTGGCTTCTTTTCTTGGCCTCGTTACTTCTATCTTTCCAACTTCTGCTTACTCAAGCTGTCTCTATGATGCTGTCTCTCTGTGTGGTACTTAACACCTGCCCCCAATACCTACTCTAGTACTCTCTGTATGTTGCATTCAAATTTCCTGAGAGAGAGATCATTGGTTCTTAATATCCCTGTTAGCTAAAACAACCCTCCCAAGCCATTTTAATAGGTATTTGGCAAGCCCAGAGAGTTCTCTTTAGTTGGGCACCTTCTCCTGGGCCAATCAGTAGGGGCAAAGAAGAGTGCATCAGGTAGAAGAGAGTACACTCATGTAGGTATAAGAACCCACTCGAATCCACTTTCCATTGAAGGACATAGGCCAGAACTTCCTAAAAAGGGGATGGTGGCAACCAGAATTTGTGTAAAGTTTGAATTCTAGCTCACCAGTGTCTTTCCACCAAAGGTAACCAAACACTTTAAACAAAACAGACAATAAAATACCAATATGTTCTAATAAATTTCTAACACAATAATTAACATAGTTAAAACTATTCTTAATCATCACGTCTCCTTTTAGTAGCACCTCCTTTTAATAGAACCTAAATCTTCTTTCATCTAAAGAATGTATGAATCTGTAATTTTTCCAGTCCTTAAATAATCTGATTTTCCTTCTCTGTAAAATGAGATGATAGTACTATGTTGTTCTTGACATTCTATAATCTATGACTCTATAACATGGCCTGTGTTGCAGGCTGTAGCTACTATTTGTGGGGTCCAGAGAAAGAGGAGTTCCACATCTCAGCACAGCACAAAAGCTGTATAAAGCAGGGAAACACACTACTAAATGACATATACTTGCTAGTATATTTCCAGATGAACTGGGAGGCTGCATTTAAACTTAGAATTCTGGGACTCCATCGACTTCCAAAAACTGGCAACACCAGGAGAGCCAGTACCTCTCCACCCAGTTCCCTAAGTTACAGTCTATTTCCTCACTGCTTCTCATCCCAGGCTCTATCCTGCATGATGAGGAGCACACGCATGTAGACACCCAATCCACATGGTTGGTCCCTTTCACAATCCACACCCCATATCCCTACTCCTTATATTAACTATCGTTTCTTGGCTCTGCCTGCGTTCTAGTGGTTTGCACACTGTCATGTTCTTAGAGAAGGCAAATTTGAGAAGTTGACGAGATCATTTGAGCAGGAATTTTGGGATCCCAGGTATGTAATCTAGAAAGGGAGACGGGCTTTAGGATAGCAAATCCTCTTGGTCTCACAAACTGTTGGTGCAGGGGCTCCACCAGTGGAGTCACAGAGCAGGACCCTCTAAGACATGTCTTTCCCAGAAGTAAGGGCCCCTTCTGACTTATTTCTGCCCATGACTCCCTTGCGTACAACTCTTTCAAATGAAGGAAGTGAGTTAGCAAGTAGCAGTTTTGTACCTAAATCATTTTTCTGACCTAGAAAGTCTGCACACCTGACTTAAAGGAACAAATGGAAAAGTCTTAGAGAACAATAGGCTTGTATGGAAAACTCTTGTTTTCATTCTATTGTATTCAAAGTTGACAGAAATAAACTTTCATTGTCTCTACAATGATAAAGATTCTTCAGGTTCTCAATTCAATTCCCCAAAAGACTGACCTTCTAGATCCTATGAGGAAGGAGTAAAGAGGACCTGACATTCCTTAGTGGATTTACCAACATTTTTAGAATTGAAATTGGAACCAATTGGAGTTTGGGGGGAAGGAGGTTGTTCAGGTTATCTGACCAGCACAGGGAAGAAGGTGACTGTTCAACATTGTTAAAAGGGGACAATCTCTATCAAATCAGTGCTATTGGTCACCTTATTCATGAGACTTCATTCTCACTTACAAATGTCCTTCTATATGTGGGCATATTTTTGAAGGTATGGATTATTTGTGCATTGTGATTTTAAAGAAAATCTTGACAATGTGAAAACTTAGAGAAACATGGAAACAAACACAGAAGTCAAGCCATGAGATAATGACATTGAGAATTGACATTTATCACACATTTATTATGTGGCAAGCATTGGTCAAAATATTTTATATGCAGTATCTCATCTAATCTTATGAGAATTATATGATGCAAGTGTAATCCTCATGGTATAGATTTCTGAACTATTAACTTCAGAAATACAGAAAAATCAGATGTAAATTGCTTACACGATTTGAGCACAGCTATTTGGAAGTGGACACATGGTATTCATGCCAACTCTGATCAACTCTAAAGTAAAGATCCAAACCTATTCTCAATTCCCAGGAGATGAAATATGTTCAAACCAGCCCTGACCATTTTATTGGCAAATGTCAAGTCATCTGAAAATATTTCCATTTTGCTTATTTGTTAAAAGTAATATGTTTTATGTACAATTCAATTCACGTGTCATGCATGAGCGAAAAATGAAAGGAAGTATAGCTTTAAATTCAAATCAGTAGCGACTGCCCCAGGACAAGAAATCCATTTATTATAGAGTGAAATGTAAATTAGGAGAGCCAGAAAGACAAATAAAGCCTGCTCTCTTCACATAAAAATATTTAATGCAACCTTAACTTTCAACTGAGTCCAACTACACACACACACACACACACACACACACACACACACACACAAACGCACACACACATGCAGAGTACATACTCTTCCCCTTCAAGGTGCAGCCTACTATTGAATTTGTACTCTCTGAGCCAAATACTGGAAGTTCTAGAAAACTTTTCTAAAAAAAAAAATGAAAGAAAAATTCACTGACAAAAAGAAAATTTTCTTTCTACTAATGCTACCCTACCCAGAGTAAAGCAAAAATTTTGCCTGCCAGAATCATTGACTGTAATTTTGCTATCCCAGAGAAGTCTGTGAAGGGAAAACTTGCTTTGCTTTCTGAGTGAGGTTACAGGTGAGCACTATTTTCACCAGCCCCTGATCTCACTCACCTCAGCAACCTTCAGGTCCCCTTGCTGATTTTGATCTTCTCCATGTAAGAAACCAATTGAACATTGGTGGTAAAATTAGTGCATTGCCATATTTATTTGATTCCAAGCTACCATAGATTCTAAGCCACACTCCAGTTTCTCAAGAGGTTTTTAAGATTAAATTAAAAAAATTTTATTTACAAAGCCACATTTTGAATGAAAGCTGCACCCAAATTTGGGGAACATTTAAATGGAAAAAAAAAAGTGTTTCTTAGAATCAAATACATACAGTATATACAGACATGTATTTACAGTGATGCACAACTTGAACCTATATATTATAATGAAATATTCCTTCAATAAAATGAAATATTTTATTGAAGAATATTTGAATAAAAAAAAAGATAGAGCTGACTTCATCTAAAGATGAGTAAGCAGTACCTTCATCTTTGGATTACTGAGAGATATTTGCTAAATGTATTTGATAGATATTTACTGAGTACTTATTTGATGATAAGCACTAACCTGGCCCTGGGAATAGAATAGTGAATAAAATAGACAAAAATCCCTACCCTCATGGAGGTTACATTCTAGTGCTATCACACAGAGAGTAATAAAATAAATACCATATATGAGTGACAGATGCTGTGAATTGCTGTGAAGAGAATAAAGTTGAGAAGGGATAAAAAGTGTTGGGAGTGGAAGGGTTCACTATGGAGGGTGTCCGGGAAGGCCTCACAGAGAAGATAAGATTTGTATGAAAACCTACCTTGGACAGTAAGACATGAGATTTGCGTGTATTCATGGAAAGAGCATTCTGGGCAGAGAGAAAAAGCGCGGAGTCACTGGGGTGAGAGCGCGTATTACTTTATCAAGACTGCCACGACAAAACACCATAGTCTCAGTGACCTCAACAACAGAAGCTCATCTTCTCAGGGTTCTGGAGTATTCAAGTCCACGACCAAGGTTTGACAGAGTTGGTTTTTTCTGAGTCTCTCTCCTTGACTTGCAGATGGCATCCATGGACACCTTTTTTACATGTTCTTCCTCTGTGCACACCTGGCCTGGTATCTCTCTGAGTCCTAGTGCTCTTTGATAGGGACACAGTCAGATTGGTTGAGGACCTGCCTAACCACCTTATATTAACTTAACCAATGTCATCAAGGCCCTCTCTCCAAACATAGTGTCACATTCTGAAGTTCTGCAGGCTAGGACTTTAATATATGAATCTGGTGTGTGGAGGAGGTATGAAATTCAGTCCAGGCCAGTATGACTGGCATGAAGTAAGCTAGGGTCAGAGGAATAGATTAGACCAGAGAGACAAATGGGAAAAGCTAGTTTATGTTAAGCCTTGAAGATCATTGCAAAGATATTTTCTTTTATTCTGAATGATACAGAAAAATCATTGGTATGTTTTGACCAGAGGAGTAAAATAGTCTTACACTTAATGTTCTTGTATAAGGGATGAGCAGGTCTTTGGAGAAGGTTAAAAAGCTCAGCTTGTACGAATTAGGATGCCCAGTGGCAGAACTTGAAAATATTTTTTTCTCATAAATCTTGTTGGTGGGTTCTTTTTCTTCTATAGTTTCGTGAAGTTTGGCTCTACTCATCTTGAAGCTGTATTGTTGAGTAAATATAAGTTTATAATTACCATGGCTTTGAGTGAATTAACTGCTTTATCATTCTGAAGGAGTCCTCTCTATCTCTAGAAATGGTTATGTCTCAAAGTTTAGATGCTAGTATGGCTCCAATAACTTTCTTTTGATAATATTCACCTGGCATGGCAGTCATTCCTCCTGTTTGATAAATCTTTCTGTTTTTCCTTCCTTCTGGCTGCAGATTAGGACTGCATTCTCTAAATCCCTGTGCTTTGATAGAGTTATGGAACGTCTCAGCAAAATGATTTGTAGGTGAAAACAAAATGTTGCCCTTTCAAGAAATATATATTTGCAGGGACCTCCTGCCACCACTGTGACTGGTCCTTTTCAAGGGCATGGTTGCGACATCATCCTGGTCCTTGAAGGCAGGTGTCATGAAACAGAATCCTAAGTGATTCGTGATAGACATGAGTGAGAAATGTGTATTTTCTTTTTTGTTTTAAGTTCCTGGAGTCTGGGGCTATTTGATACAAACTAACTATGATTGATATATCTAGGACTTTTTTTTTTAATTCTTTGACTTTTAATCTTTCTCTAATCCAGTTTCTCAAAGTCAGCACGATTGACATTTGAGGCTGAGTAATTCTACCTTAGGGAAACTGAACTCTAACCACTAGATAACAGTAGAAGCCCCGATTCCCCAGGTGTGGCCATAAGACATGTCTCCAGGCATTACCCAGTCACCCATGGTTGAAAATCTTCTCTGTTTCTATGATTTAGAGATAGCTTATAAATGTTCTATAACTGCCTTTGCTATTGCATTCAGCACATCAGTTTTATTTTTAACTGAAGAGACTGCTGTTTAAATTCCACAGGATCACAGATAGTTAAATTTATTTCATTCACTTTAATTATTTTTTTCCTTCCTCCTACTTGTCTCACTTTTCACTTCTCTTTGTTTTCTCTTTACTTCCCTTATTTCAAATCAGTACTTTTTCATTTTCTCACTTCTTTCAATCCTCTTTACCAGCTTCAAATTTTTGTTCTATATCCTAGGTATTTGAATTGTCACTAAATTTAAAGCCAAGGTTTTCCATTTTCTGAAGCATGCAAGGTTCTTTGAACACTAACTCCAGTCATCTCCCTAATTTATATTTACATTTTGTCCAATATTTTAGTTTCATCTTATTTCATTATCTCACAGAAGTTTTACTATTGTTTTATGAAATTAGAAACTAGGTTCACCCTATATCTATCATTGTTTCAACTTCCATTCATGTATAGATTTCAGAACTTCTGTCTGGGATTTTTTTTCTACCTAAAGTATATCCTTTAGAATTTCCTTTCATGAGTGTCTAGTGTGAGAAACTCATCACATTTTTAATTTGACTAAAGATATCTATAATGCTCCCTCAAATTGAAAGGCAGTTTGAGTATAGACTACTCAGTTTACAGGTGTTTTATTTTCCTTAGCATATTGAAGACAACATGTATTTCCTTTCTTGTTGTTGCTCATGTTAAGACATCAAACTTCCAGCTGAATATTTTTTTCGAGGTGATCAATCTTTTCTCTCCATGTGATATGATTTTTGTCATTAATGTTCTCTGCTATGATGTGTCTTTTTATTTGCTTTGTGGGTAATTATGGACTTGAGGATTGATGTCTTTAAATAATTCTTAAAATTACCTCTCAAATATTTCCTCTTCCCCATTTCTCTGCACTATCTCCTGAAATAAGATCTGAGTATGGTTCATACTTATTAACTACTTTCTTTTTCTCTCTAAATTGAATTACAGAAAGTTTTGTCAAAGAAATTCTATATATTTTTTTTCTTTATCTCTTTCTACAATTTTATTTAAACCATCAACTCTTTCATTTCAAGAAACTAGCTGTTTCTTTCATGAACCATTTTAGTCATTTTTATTATCTCTTGATCTTTGCTAATTTTAAGAGTATCTGTTAAATATTAAGCCATGTTAAATATTCTTTTATATTTTCAGTCTGATAACTTTAATATCTGAAATTTTGCAGGCGTGCTTCTCCTGACTATAGATTGTCTTTGTTCTCACTCATGGTGCCTTGCTTCCTTGTATTTTTGTGACTTTTTTTTTGTCTGAGGGTCAATTCTGAGACTATTTCAAATTAAAATTTGGGCTGGGGATTTCCAAATCAAACTGTGAGTAAGCTTATTATTATGAATTCTCGGGAGGTAATACATTCTTTCTTTTACCCAGAATCAAGTTCAAGACAGATATTTTACTCTGATGTTTCACTTCTGAATGTGTCAAAATGTAGGGTTCCTTTTAAGTGTAATATGTGTAATAGGAAGATCCTAAAATGAAAATAAATGACACTTGGTTTGAATTCCCTACTAATTATGTGTGCTGTGGCAAGCAACCTAAGGTCTATGAAATGTGAATAATAACAGTTACCTCACAAGGCTACTGCAAAGATTGAATTAAATATGTGTATGTTACATTAGCCATACAGTAGGCCCACCTTGGTAACTTTCTTACTTATTGAATGCTCTTGTTTTGTGTTTGTCATTATATTTTTTATGTCACCTGCATACACATCTTCCTTTGCTGGTTAGGAAATAAGGAAAACAATCTCAGTCTCTCTTTTTTTATTCTACCTTCATGCAGCTCACTTTCTGCTTATAGTGCCGTAGTTACTGACTTCTATATAGAATATTTTATCTTTCTAGGACTACGATTCCTCTACTAGAGTAGGCAGCTAATAAAAATAAAATATTAATAAAATATGTCCCTCTTCCTGGGATGAAAGAATGTATCTCTTCTCTCTCTGTCTGTCTCTGTCTCTGTTTCTGTCTCTGTCTCTGTCTGTCTCTCTCTCTCTCTCTCTCTCTCTCTCTCACACACACACACACACACGCATGCACACGCACACACACCTATTTAAAATCTGCCTCTCAAAATCTATAAGAACTCTTGATTCCTAAACATTAAAAAATAGGTAAGTTTAGTTTAGAGATTTTTCTCCTCTAAATTTAATCGAAATGATTCTCATCTCCATGGAATATTGTAAAAGACATAAAAGGCATACTTAAATATTTAATAATTATTACATCCCCTAAATTTATGACACATATTAAAAAAAAACTCCTCAAACTGGATGACTAGTGGGAATTTTCTTAGCCTCTAATTATAGTGGGAAAAAGCAGGTTATGAGAGAAATAGACCCATGTTACTAATTAAGAAACTAAGAAGTGAAAATCTTTCAATTATGTCCTTGAGTATGTAAATACTTATCCCAATAGTTCATAGTTTCCATAATCACAACTGTAATTGTATAAAATAAGAATGTTCATAGCATGGAAGAATAGGAAAATACTCAATATTCAAGGAAAAATAGATTGTCTTCATAGTATTGAATTTATCAAATTAGGGAACTAACATGTTCATATTAGAAAAATTTTTACCTAATGTCAATACATTAGTAAACATTTATCAACTTATCATTTTCATAAGTATATAAAACATCATCATTAGTTTCATGTAACTCCAAACTCAAATCTCAGATTAGCTAGTGACACTAAGTTTTGAGGACCTTAATTGTAGGATGGGAAGAAAGGTTTGCCTTTTCACAATGAGGCCAAGCAGAGGAATAAGGCAACAGCTGTAAGACCCTCTCCTTCAAGATGTTGGAAAAATTCTGCTTTACTGAATGTAGGGACAAAAGCTTTTCTCCTCAGAATTCCAAAAGACTTAGCAACCATTGTTCACCATACTAGGTATAAACCTATATAAATTAGTCCTGCCACAGGCTCCTTCAGTTAGCAGGAATGCTGGCCCAAATCTCCATCAAGGTGTACGCATTTGTCCACACTAAGTTGTGGACACAGAACAGGCTTGGTCTGAGGAATTTCCGATGCTCTGTCCTCACTCTCTCTTGAGTTTCTCAATCTCCCATGGCGTGCCGGGACTGTCCTTTACTGTGTCACTGAGAAATGTACCAGGTCACATCGAAGATCATTTAGAAGAAGAAAAGGGAATTCATAAAGGAGACTGCCAACTGCGATACTCTGATGGATGAGGCAAGAGGGAAGCATCTTTCAACTTACCCTGAAGTGGTGATTGGTTTACTCTCTGATGCATGAGCACTGAACTCTCCTTGCAATTTTATTTCTGCTAGAGTTCTACTGACTTTCTTAGATTAAAAAAAAAAAAAAGTAAATCCCTTTTGTTATTCTTAAAATAGTCACCTCAAACGAAACTTCTGGTAATGCAGGTTCACAGCAATTCCAGGATGAGACTAAAATGGCTTAGAGTATGGTTATAAATTACTCAGTCTTCGGGATGTATTTCTTGACCCCCTACCTGGACCAGATCCTCTACAAGGAACCAGAGTTCAAACAGTGTTTGGGGCACCTTCTAGCTTCATGGAGTCTACAGTCTAATAAAGGAGCGAAGTGAATGATTTTGTAATCAAACTGTACTGGGAGTGATAATAACAAAAGCTCAAGCACCCTCCCTTTGGGGATGTCACACAAGGAATTTCCTCTCACAGTCATACATATCTGAGATCTGAAGAAGGACTGGAAGTGGGTCATATGCAGAGGGAGGAGTGCCCTCGGGAAAGTTTCCCGGCACAGGGGCCAGCAGTTTACACAAGAAACACCGAGAAAACCACTGTGCCTGGAGTACTGTGAACCAGGTGTGTGAAAAAACAAGATTATATATGAGAATCAGACTCTTTGTGACCTTGAGCTTCTTTAAGAATCTTGCACATGACTTTAAGAGTACTAGGAAGCTGGGAAGGTTTTAGGCAGGAGAATTAAATGACCAAATTTAAATATTTTAAATGATTGTTCAGTGCTCAGTCTGAAACTTGTCCTCACTGCTTAGAGAAAATAAGCAAATCTCCTCTTTGCTTATGAAACACTGGCTAAACTCCAGCCTACAATGTGGGTACTTATCACAGGGCAAGCCATCCTCTCCATTAAAAACAATTTCTAAACATATGATTTTCTGAATGCACACAGAGTCGCAGCCTGGCACAGTTAGGTTTCTACAAGAACGGAAATCGGACTTGTCCTTCGTTGACATTCACAGGCACTGAGGATATAATAAAATTCTCCTTGGAGGTTTTAATGGTCTATTCTGTAACTCAGGTCATAACCTATCTTGAGAATAACTTTCTTTCAAAAATCAGACAACAATATATCATCAGAGAGACTATTTCCCCCTCTTTCAGTATTGGAGCCAAGAAATGCAGCTGATTCTTAGTTTATATCCCAATCTGAGAGTGTCAGCTTCTTCCAGTCTCCGAGGCTGATGTTTGGGTCTAGCCTTAGTTAGGGAGTGTGTCTACGAAGATCATGTTAGGTTCTTTAATTCATTGGCTAAGACAGAAATCACATTCTTTCCCATTCATTGACTCTCAGAGTTCTCTCTCCTCCCTAGTCTTGGATTCAGATGGATATCAAAGGGTTTCTGATCATTCTAAGTTTAATAAATGCCACACACTCAGTCACCAGTGTTTAATTTTGCCATGATCTGAGAGATCCTTTTATCCCTGAGTTGGGGAGGTAATTGGGAGTTTGGGTTTGACTACAGAAGGCAACAGAGAAAGAGAGAAACATACAGACAAATGGACAACAGAGAAAGAGACTGGAAATACTGAGACTTAAGCCTAAGTGTCTTGGCCATGCCCTTCCCATAATTTGCCTTTTGTGTCACCAGGCACTCTCCTGGGGCATAATGAAGATATCACTCTACATGTAATTTTGAGACAGGACAAAGAATAGAGGGAGAGTGTAGGTAGCATGGATTTGGGCCTAGAAGCCCAGGACACCCTCTAGCTCCTTGGGAGAGTCAGATACACTCTTAATTACTTTTCAATATGACGGAGGTTCTTGCTCTCTGTGAGTTATTTTCTTCATGTTTCATTTTCCTAGAAAAAGCATTGCTTCAATTATGCCTACTTTTAAAAAGTCTCTTAAAAAAATCAAAAGGGATTTTTTTCTGCAAGCTCAGACACAGTTCATGCTCACTGCTGCTCCCATGAGATGGGAGCACTTACCCCGTTTGCTTGAACACTCTCCTGGCAGACTGATCTAATCCAGGCCGCTGACGCCCCTAACCTGGTCAGTCAGTTGTCATCACTAATTGAAGAGAACATTTAATGTCATTTCATGACTGATTCACCGACATATCTCAACGTCATTTATATATGAGATGGCATTGGATCTCAGAAATGAATGCACCTGAAAATGTCCCATAACTCACCAGTAACTACTCTAGTCAATCTATCCTTTTATTTTTTTCACCTGTTCTTGTCCCTCTCAGTTCACCTTATCCTTGAGTTCTGAAAGGTTTTTCTCCTACTAACACAATGCATTTCTCAGTGTATCATCCCTTCACCATCTGCCCCTAAGTCCCATGATTTCTGTCCTATGCTTTCTATGATCCTGAATTCTAGGATAGATTGTTCAAGGCCACTCACCTAAGATTATCATGTCATAATTGGTCATCACTAAAACCTTTTACAAAATACTCTCCAAAAGTATTTTAAAACCCCCAGCACCAAATCTACAGTTAATGAACCAAGACCATGAGGAGTCATTAAGAAACTGCAGAGACACTCCTGAAACTTATCACCAATTGGAGTCCAGCAAGTTTTTCACGACCACAATCTAGAAAGCAAAATAATTACTTGACAGTTGACAGTTTCATTACAGTGCTTTCTCCCAGCTTATTCCTAACATTGGAAGACAGAGAAGTTAGAAGCTTCCTATCTATGCTTGCTAAGAGAACTCTGGGCCACCCCTCATGCTTACTTGGTTTTCATTATACTAAAAATAAATAATTCAAGGCTTTGGAATAACCCAGCCGTACCTCAAGTGAAAAATTTGCTTCAAGAATAGAGCCTTTCTGGTCTATCCCTAGGTGTTTGCTTTCTGGGATAGATCCAGGGTCACATACAGAACAGACTATGCAAAGGAAGCTCAGATGCTTTTTTTAGCAGCTCTCTCTCATCTGCTTTATTGTGCTGTGGTTATAGAATGTGTATCTCTTGGTAATTTTTCAAGTCATGGTGAGGCAAGCAAGAAACAAGTAAACAAAATGGAAATAATATTACATCCAGGAGGGTGTGTTTTGATGTGCTAAATATATGTTATCTTGAACTGTCGACACTTAAGAGTATCTGCCATCTCTTCTTTAGGTTGCACTTCTGTCAAATCTGCAAAGTTAATAACATAAAACAAAATAATAGCAAATGACTTTCCCCCTGAGTCAGCCAGGGATTTTTCTGCCACAGAATTAAATCACTAGAACTCTGGGGCTTCGATCTGTTACTTTATCAACCAGACCAACAAGCTTTCCAGATTCTAAGGAAGAAGCAGGTAGAAAGTAAGCCTAGGTGACAAGCTAATAGTGTGTTAAAAACAAGTACCAGATAAAAGGCGTGGGTTACCAGAGGAGAGTGCCACAGAGTGACACAATGTAGCAAAACAGGTGAGGGCACATTAAGTTAGAGGGTAATTTCTTCTACCATCACTACTAAGACACTTAAAGTTTATTTTTTAAAAAAAATCATTGGCTCTTAATCTACAACTTACACATCTTTTGAGTTTCAGTTGACCTTTCAGTAAAGCCTAGCTCACCATTCTGATCAATTCCTTCTCTGCCCTCTCTCAGTACATTATTTGGAACTACATTCTGGAAACTATTTCTTTATCCGGTAACACTGTTGATCTATGGATTACTGCGCACATGTGTCCAGTTAAGAATAAATCTTTAAGATCAGAGTCAATCATGTCTCCTTATACTCTCTCTAAATGCATCCTACTTTTGAGAAAGCAGGATTTACGGGAGTTTGCTAATTGCTTCAAGATCGCACTGATGCAGAGTGAGATGGAAGACCAGCCCTCAGTGATTTCAAGTCTCAAGTCTCACATGTGGCACCGTCTTATGTAAAGGCGTGAACTGCCAGTACATTTTTTAAATCCCAAATAAGAGCAATTTGAGAAAAACTTTTCTACAACACCCATTTTCTCTTTTTCTTAAAAACTGCATGGAAAGGAGTCCAGGACTAGATATAAGGAGAGAAGGTATGCCCACCTACTTCACCAAAAGCTTAGAAATCTCCTTTTGGCACATCTTGGGATCTCACATATTTTGGTTTCTCTAAAAATACGAGGACACAACACTGAACATTAGGTTATGTTTCCCAAAAGTTTAAGATACTTGGATCACCTGCACGGTGCCGAACATTAGAATATTGACTGGGACTGTAGGGCATGCCTTCCAAAGTCTTATTTACTTTTTTAAAATATAAGAAAAATTATCACGAAGTGTGACCTCTTTCACCCAAACCATCTCAGTGCTCACTGAAGTACCTCAGCACAGAGACCCAGCAAAAGATTAGGAGCACACTTGGTACCTTTTCAGCATGCTTGGTTATAAAGGGGAGCCCTGATACAGGGTGTTAAATGAAGGAACTCAAGAGGCTGACAGAGGGATCAGTTTAAAGTGATAGCATTTTCAGCATGTTCACAAGGGTTTGAGAAGACAGTGAAGAGGCTAAGTTTAGAAATAAAAAAGAGGAGTAAATATAGAAGCCAAAGAAGGTGAATGAGCTCAAGATCAGCTCTAAATAGAAACGTATTTCTCTGAAGTCAGTGAGGAGGAAGTGAAGATGTTGGTGAGCATGGAGTTGATCCCATTTCAACTTCAATTACCTTTGGGTCACAGATGGTAGTTGAAAGAGGAAAGCAGGTATAGAAGAGGAGCTTGAATAGAGTAAGCAGTTAAAATTTGTGCCAGCTACAGGGTGAAGCATAGAGAATCCGAAGGCAGGCCAAAGTCTGGAGAGGGATAAATGATTCATCTGCAGCTGGAAATAAGTAAATGAGTCTGGGCTAAGCAACTCATATGTGTGATTTTCTCTAATACACAGGTTTCACGCAGAAGCAGGCAAGGTAACCAGTTAGGTTAGATTGATCACAAGATTTGTGTAGTAGTAAAGCAGAAGTAATCATTAAACACATAGGAAAAATTTGATTGAAGTAGCCAGTTGTGTGCTCGATTGACTAGATAGGAACATTAAATCAAGAAGAAAAACGAGGAGAGAGAAAAAGGAAAGACAGAGGAACTACTCATCTCGATGATGCTGAAGAACGAGCATGGGTACTGTCCTGTCACTTTCGGGAAGAATGGGATGAATTCATCAAAGCCACTTTCATTTTGGCTCCACATACCCTCAGATCTGTTGGGTAGGGCCTGGGGTACCGTGTCTCTGCTCCTGAAGAGTGGACTCTCAACACTTGGACTTCTCTCAGGTAGTGGAAAGTTCTACAGAGTTTTTAATTCACAATTCAGTCAAAAATGTCCCATTCAATATCAATTCACAAATCCAGTCCTCACTGAAAGACAAGGCTTCTCCCCGTCCTCACCTTGGCTGGGGCTCATTGTAGTTGGGCTGCCTACCACTTGGGAAGGGCTGTGGTTGGCTTCTTCTATCTCCTCACTCACTCACTGCTATTTCAGCCCTTGCCACAATGGAAACAGAGCCTGGTAGGTGGAAAGGCGATGGGAACGGTCTTATTTGACTTAAATTATTTTGAGTTGGCTTCATCCTTTCCAAATCTGGCAAGTAGTTGAGCGTCTTCTTTTTCCAAGAACACAGATTTCTCTTTTGGATCCTCTGATTATAATTATGACACACAGGCCCTCTCCTCCAGTTAACTGCTCCTTATTCCTTCTGCGTTTCTGTCCCTGCTTATTCCCTCACCTGGCAGGCCAGCATCCTTAGAGAAGAAAAGAGGGAAAGAAATACTACACACAGGCTTTTATGCTTGTACATGTTTATTTCATTTCTTTCTGTGAATTCAGGTCACTCTCAGATGTCATTTTGTTTCAGCCTAAAGGAATTCCTCTAGTATTTCTAGTAGGACAAATCTGACAGCAACAAATTTCCTCAGTGTTGTTTATCTGGGAACATCTTTATTTCACCTTCACTTTTAAAGTGTTTCATTAGATATAATATTTTTGATGGATTGTTTTTTTTTTTCTTTCAACATTTTGAGCATCTCATTCTACAGTCTTCTGGACTCCATTATCTTGGATAAGAAGCCAACCATTCCTTGTATTGGACTGTCCCTGCATGTAATGAGTCACTTTTTTCTTGTTGCTTTCCAAAGCTGCACTTCATTTTTGGCTTTCATCATTTTCACTATGATGGTCTAGAAGTGAGTCTTCATATTTATCTTGGTGTCTGCTGAAATTCTTGCATAATAAATGAATGCTACCATCAAATGGGGGAAATTTTGATTCACTGCTTCTTAGAACATTTTTTCTTCCTTTTCTTTCACTTTCCTTTCCTCCTGGAAAGTTCATTATACACATCTTGATATGCTTGGTGCTGTCCTACAGAAATGTGAGACTCTTCATTTCTCTTCCATCATCTTTCTCTGTGTTGTCAAATTTCAAATTTACTGATCATTTCTTTGCTACCTCAAATCTGCCTTTCATTAGCCCACCTAGAGAAATTTTCATTTCAGTTACTGAAAATTTCTAACTAGAATTTTATTGTATTCTTTTTAAGAGTCTCTATCCTTTCTTAAGTTTCCCTCTTTATTGAGTCATTGTCATATTTTTATTTAATTCTCTGTCAATAATTAGAATAGCTACTTTTGAAGTATTTGTCTACTAAAGCTTAGACATGGGCCTAGTCAGTATCAGGGTCTATTCATTGCTTTTGTCCCTTAAGTATGAGTCATACTTTCCTAGTTCTTTGTGTGTCTTAATCTCATTGAAAATTGAACATTTTAGATAATCTAAATTATGGCTTCTATTTAATTTTTCTGAATATTGTTTATTTAGTCATTTGCCAGGACATAAACTGCGATGCTTGTCTCTCCACAATGTACACTTACTGATGTCTCTATTCAGTTTTCTTATTTTTATTACTGTATTTTAGCTAGCTTCTTAAGAGTCATCCTTATAACAGCATAGCTTAGTGTTCAGCCAGAAATTTAACTTGAGGCCTTCTGCCTATTGATCTGTCTATTGGCTGGGAATTACATTTCAAATTGCTCCCAAGTCTTTCTTAACATTATGCTGTGAAAATCTGGTATAAAGACAGCTTCCCAGTAGGCCAGGTGTGTGCTTATCTTAGCCTTCCTATAACTCTCGCTTTTCCAGCACGTCTTCCTTAAATTTCTTGCAGGTCCACTGCTCACCATAACCAGGGCCACAACTTGGGCAAACAAGGCTGGAAGTTTTCTCTGTTTATCACTGGGGCCGTGTTTACTGGGGTAGGAGAGAAGAATAGCCTAAGCAAGACAGGCCATGGGCTTCTACTGTTCTTACCCAAAGTACTTTTTTGTTATTGCTAGTTTGTTTTTAAAGAATGCATGCTTTTCAAAATGTGATTTACATGATTTGGACCCTGTGATACAGAGTTCTGAAATATTTTTCTTTTTAAAATTGTATCCAATTTGTTTTAGAAGATTCCCTCACCTTCTCATATCACTATACTTGGAAGTCCCTGCAGGCCAGCCTCTTTTTAAATTACTTCAGACTGATATTACCAATGTGGGGCCCACGTGTGGTCCCTACAATCCATGGCCTCTGATCCGCAGTTGGAAGGAAGGCAGTTCTTTTCCAGAAACAGCCCACTTCCACCCCACAGCTTCTTTAGTTTTTTCAAGCATGAATCGAGACCCACTCTTCTGTGTCCTCTCCCACTAGAGATTCTGAAGGTGCTCTCGTTAGGATTACTCTTACTATTCTGAGAATTAGGAAGTAATTGCCTACTGCATACATACACTCCTCTCTTTTGGTAGGGTAGACTCTCTACAAAGAAATCCTCTCCAAATTCTTCTATTTATACATAGTAGCTGAACATTATTTTACTCCTTCAATGTGGTTTAAGAGTGAATTCAGTCATGAGAGCCTCATTTACCATTCACTTTAGGAGGTGCCCTCTATTGTCTTTGGCCTCAAGTGAGATGGTGTGAGGAAGGATACCATGTTAAAATCCTGTTGCAAGAGAAATCTGATGAAAGATTTGCAAAATCACTAAGTTGAGGTGACATGACAACAAAAATCTTGTAACAAGGGGGCTTGTGTATTGAGGTCTTACTTAGCCCATAAAGAAAAGTGGTTCTCCTTCTAATTTAGACACATTCAATTTAGTCCATCCTTAGAAATGAGTTGATGTTCTCCTTTCCTTGTGGAAAGAGGCAACTTTTTTCTTTTGCTGCTTAAGCAGACAGCTAATTTAATGAAACAAAAGTTACCACAAACATGGAAAGTTTCATTAAAAATCCCCTGTGGATTGTTCAAGTACTTATGCCTGTCAAGGGAAGATATTGTAGGAAGGGTGCTATGTTCAGAGAGCACACAGTATTATTAGTGCTATACTTTGGCAGTCTGAGACATGATAGCATCCTTAATTGTGTCACTGCCCTTAAAATGATCAAAAGAGAAGAAACCTCTCTGCCTAACATTTTCAGAAGTTCAAAGAGATTTAAGAATGAAAGAGTTTAGATGAATGCAACAAATAAACAGCAGATTACAATACTCTAAAAATTCCTGTCTTTAGAAATTTTATTCACGTAGCAATTAGGCAGAAGATAAGAGTCACATCTGTCAGAGGGCAGTCTTTCAAGACTGCCAGTGTTGGTCATGAAATATTTGCTGAATGAATGGCATTTTCAGTTTCCCTAAGGATATCTTCCATCAGGGAAAAAAAAAAAAAGAATCCAAATAATTCATCACCTATGTGTGTTTGGGGTGATAGGGATGTTAAAGAGATGATATGTATCGTAATAACAAGTAGAGTTATTTTACATATATGAGAATGCTGTCAGCTTGGATATTTTTGGCACACACTGAAAACACTAAACATACCATTAGACAAATTTATTTTCAGTTTCTCCATCTGTATAATGAGAGGACTTAACTAAATGAAAGACAGAAATGAAATTTGTCAATAAAACTGAATGATACAGAGCATTCTGGTGGAGTAGCAGCCCACCACCTCTGGCCAGGCATAATACACATACATTGTAAGGACGTGGGTTTACATCCCATGACTGAGGAGAACAACCAAGATGAACAACTAAATAAATAAATAAATAAATGCTTCTTCCTCCTCTCTCTTTCTGCCTGCTCCTTACTCACCTTCATTCCTGCCTGCCTTTCCTCTAAAAAGAAAACACAAAACTGAATGAAGTTGGCTCCATGAATACCAATAAAGAAAAAGACTTTGAGGATACATAGGCTTCGTGGAAAATTGTGCTCTGATGACTAAGCAATGTCTTCCATGGTCAAAGGAGAGGAAAGTGGTGATTTAAGCATAATTTTGCCATCCATGAAAAATATATCAAAGAATTTTTTTACTTTAACATTCTATGGTTCTATAACTGTATTATATCTTTGTGAACAAGACAGTCTCATCTGTAAGAAGAAATAAAACTGAATTCATTTGTAGGTAAATCAGTCACTCACGTACCTGAATAAGGTTAGGGAAGGAGATTGGACAGAAGTTCTCTTGTATCATGAATTCTAGACATATTTTTCATGGGTCAAGTATTTTCTCCACAGTATATATGCAATCACCCCTAGGAAATTTAACTCCCAACTCTAAAATGCAATTCAGTAATACCAAAGAATCTATATTTTTTAATCTCAATTTCACCTTATAAAATATCCTTGCATTTATTTATCTTATGCATTCTTGCTATGTCAGTAATTTTAATATCCTGTTCTAATTTCAGAGAAGAAGCTTTATGCCTAGTGAAGTTCAGTGAATCAGTTGCCCACAAACTTCTATCAGATTCAGGATCTATCTTTATGAACCTATTTAACTTAATTTGCCCCCAAAAGGTGCGATCTCTGAACAGTCGCAATGGAAGTTAAAACTTCAACATATGGATATTGGACAAACACAACTTATGACACATGGCATAACTTTTCAACTAGTTGTTCAGGTCAAAATACTGAGTTAACTTTGATTCCTCATTTCCCCTCACTTTACACATCTAATCCCATCTAATCCATCTGCCTTTAAAATACATCTCTGTATCAGAGATTGATTCCTCATCACCTCTAGAGACCCAGGCAGATAGCCACCTGATCTTCCACCTGGACCATGGCATTAGCCTAGCTGGTCTCTGTCAAAGTGGTCCTTTAACCCTGTAAATCACATCACTTCTCTATTAAAAACGATCCAATCCAAACTACTTGCCAAGGTTCTGAATGTCCTGAATAAACCGACTGCTGATTGTACCTCCAGGGAGATTTCTTCCAGGTTCCCTTTGACCCCAGCTCTCCTGGTTCTCTTGCTGGATCTTACACACTCAAAACCATGTCAGTTCAGGGGCTGGATGCTTTCTCCTTCCTCTTCCTGGAATGCTCTTTTCTAGAACTACCCGTGGTCACCTTTCAAGGCAGCTTGGCCTCTACTCAGGTTTCATCAAACAAGGTGACCTTCCCTGATCACTGGATCTTGAAACAGCCCCTTGTTCTCAAACTGTATCAGCCACCTGCTCACTGTCTACAGGGCTTCACCATTCTGGGAAACTTGTCCAGGAAATTGAAGCTACAGATAATATAATTGCTTATGTCAGAAATTTCCCAATATCTATTCATCTAAGCAACATGACTTTGTTCAGGAAAATTTCTTCTTCTCAAGGTAGTAGATTTCTCAGCCAGGCTCATCAAACACCCTTTACTCCGCAAAGTTCTCTTCCAAATCCAAGCCTCTCTGTGTTGAACTGCACCAAACAGGCCCAAAACTGAAGGGCTAGACTCCCCTCTCCATCTCAACAAATCAAAACGACCTTTTCTCTTCCCACTTGAGACACTTCTAAGATTACCAAAGCCGTACACTCCTTCAGCTACAGTGCTTAATCAGCTTTGCTCTCTCATCAGGTTGTTTTGATGATGTGGGGGAGAACTCAGTTCTTGACTCTGCCAATTCTCTTTCTACTTAGCCTGCTTAATTTTGATTCATATCATGTATTACTAACCACTACGTATATTTATCTTTTGCTCGCTTTTACTGTTTTTCAAGATTAGACTATAAGATTTATAATGTCAGGGGTCCTTTCTGTTTTATCATCAACAAATTCTACTAAATAGAACAATGCCTGGCACATAATAAGTTCTCTTTAAACTTGTGAATAAATGAATGAACTCTAGGTTTGTTGAGACAGGATCAAGGAACCAAAATAAATATGAAGGCTTATCTACCTTCATTGAGATAAATTTATTTCCCTGGGTCCCTGAAGGGTGATAGAGACTAGATTCTCCCTCAGAATCCTGCACAGCACTGAACCACCAAGGCATCACTACCAGGAGAACCTCAAGTCTGGTCTCATGGAAATTGTCTGTTCCGTCTCCTTACCACTCCTGAGCAAACATGCACCTCACCGTACGATGCTGCTGTGCTCTCTTCTCTTAGCTTCACTCTCTTTCCTTCCACCCAAGGAGAGAGAGATAAAGTGAACTAAGATGTTTAAAAGCATTTCTGCTTCTGTTGGCCCTTCCTCCTGCAGCCTAAGTAAAATTTAATGGGTGTGAGGCTGCTTGAGAGACATGTTCACACTTTGGCGGTTGGAGGCACTTCTGCTAGGGCTGCCATATGAGACACGGTTCGCCAACTTAAATTTGCACTTCAATCAATGAGTCACTTTTTAGTTTCATAGGATCAATATTGCATGGTGTATACTAAGAACTGATAAGTTGTTCACCTGAAATTCAAATTCACTTGGGTGTCCTGTGTTTTTATTTGCTAAATCTGGCAACCTGAACCTATATACTTTAAGTACAAGCAAACGATGGGATGCCTATCCCCATTTATTAGAGATGGTTGGGTCTTTGTTAATTTTCATAGACTATAAATCCCTATGAAAAAGTGGTTTCCCAAGAGACTACAGCACTGAGGAACACACGCCAAACCAATTAAAGTTTGGTTGTCTCTAATCCTCTGGTCTTTTCTCTGATATATTCATGAATAAATAAGAACACACTTACCAAATCAGTGCTATGTGGAAATAAGCAAAGACCATCTCGATGAGAACAACGGAATATTTATTCAGAGTGGTTACAGCACAAAAGTCAGCCACCGTCCCTGGTCTTTTGGTAGAAACTCCAAGGCAGGCAGAGAAGTGGGAAAGTTTTTCATGGAAGAAGGGAAGGTTTCAGGGGTACCCTGACTGTAGACCATTGGCATAGGGAGGCTCACAGTGGGCTAACTAGAAGTGGAGCATCTGACATGGCTGTTGTATGTATTTGGCTTTCTCTGTTGGTCTTCAATTGGAAGCAGGGACAAAAATTAGAGGAGCTGTCAGTTATCAATCAAGTTCTGGCAATTTAGGCCAAATGTTAAAAGGATTATTGTTTGACTTGCTGCATTATTATTAGAGATAGTACTCTAGTTTCTGTTAAAAAAAAAAAAAAAAAAAAGGTCTGTATAAAAATGGAGGCACTTGTATTAAATCCACCAAGATTATTACCTCACCTAACTACAGTTTCAGCTCTCCAGGAACATAATTTTTATTCATCAATATAGAATTTTCTGGTCAGTACCCATAAAGTAATTTTTTCACTCCCCACAGGAATATGAGATGATAATCTGCCACATGATTTTTCTTCATTCCCTATAGGCAGGTTACCTAAAACAGAAATAATCTCTTTTTCCTTTATCTTACCTACAAAACCTTTTCAGTTTGTATAGTTTTTTGGAGCTCTTTTTTACTTGCCAGAGGGGATGCTGCCTCATTGAATACATTCAATCAGATCTTTAAAATTAACTCAGTTGCCTAACTTTTAGGCAGAAGGCTGGCCTCCTGGGCTGGTTGTAGATAAGGAGACTGGAGTCAGAGACAGCATGTTGCATGGTGTGGGTAAGAGTTCCCTTTTCACATGTGGTCTGGCCATTGTCTGTGTTTAGTTGCTCAGCTTCACTATCCAATGTGAGAGCCACTAGCTATGTGTAGTTATTTAAGTTTAAATAAATTAAATGTAAATAAAATTTAAACTCCAGTTGCTGAATCACATTCGCTGCATTCTAAGTATTCAAAAGCCACATGTGACTGATGGACAATTCTTTTCAATATCGTGGAAGTTCTTTTTCCCACCTGCTTATCAAGGACCCAAATAGGAACTAACAAAATGAAATGCATTGTTTGGCCAAAGAGAGAGAATGGAGTTCCGATTCTCAGTGCCTTCCCTGCTCCTGTCACATGAGGACTAGGTTATATGATTTTTGCAAAGGATAGGGAGGGGAGTTGCTGTGTGTAGGTCTCTGAGATCTGCAGACTTCTGGAAAAGGGAGTGGAATCTTCAGGACCAGGGGATCATGCTTACTTCTTACTTCTGGTCCTAACTAGATCTAAATGGGAGTTATCATGGCTTAGAGAGATGGAGATTTCATGTGTCTTTCTTCTTCGTCTCATCTTTGTCTCCATTTTTTCCGACTAATTCCCACAGGTTTTTACACACATATTCCGGAGCTGAACAGTCCAGCTGCCATCATTTTCTAACATATAGTCGCAAATTCCATTGCCCTCTGTTGCCTGTCAGGAATGCAATTCTAGTGATTCAGCAGATTACTAAAAATAAACAAAGCTAGTCGTATGTTAGCTTTGGTTTCACCATTTTGAGGGACAGGCCAAGGTGACAGGTGACACAGTGAACAGAATAGAGCAGATACAGGACATTTTTATCATTGCAGAAAGTTCTACGGAACAATACGGGAGAGATAACAAAATGCTTTTAAAACTGCGTTTGATAGACATTCAAACACCTCTAGGAAATTGCAAGCATCATTATCACCCTAGTGGAAAATTTCTGCCTTCTTCATTCTCCCTGTGCGTCTCATTTATCCTATTTTCCCACAACTTTACATTCTCCATTCTCTTTCTTAATTACCAAACTGTGCCTTTGCCCTCTCTTGTGCTTTCCTGTTTGCTGGGTTGATGCTCTTCTTTTTTCACAAATTGTTTGAAAAGTTACTCTAGTGAGCACTTACTGAATTATCTAACTCTAATTTTCCTGAAATTGCCTCTTTCCTTGCTTACCCACAAGGTCATTCCAGGAACTGAATATATTCCTTCAGAGTGCTGCCCAGGGCCCACATCCTCTGGACTCATTGATTGGGTATCTGACACAACTGAGCCATCAGTCCCTTCCCTGGCAAACAGAAAAAAAAAAAATCCTTAGCTTGAGAGATCAAAATATCTGTTTCCTACTGGATTTCCAGTCTGCAGTAAGTAACTGCTGCTTAAGAGCATGAGATACTAACCATTTTCTACCAGGCCATGCAGCTAATAAGATAGCAGTGAGAGTAATGAAACCAGTACATGAAAAGAGAGAGAAGCAGAAATAAGAGATGAAGAAAGGGCTCTCTACATTCCCCACAGCACTGCAATCTTTAGTTTTCTGCCTAAATTCTGACTGCTTCATTGCCTTCAAATTCAAAAGCATAGTGCATCGTCCTTCCAATAAATTTCTCCTTTTCCTTAGAGAAGTTTGAATGATTGCCTATTATTTGCAAGTAAAGGGTTCTAATCCATATAAACTGTAACAAAGGGAATTTGGTTCTTGTCTATTGAGATCCTTTCTCTTTCTCAAAGTACCATATATGATCATCAAGTCCTCCTTTACTGCTAGGTAGTTCAAGATGCGTCATGGTTAAGGGCTAATCTCTTGACAAGAAATGAAAGCACCAAGATATAATGTGAAAAGTACAAGAGACTTGTTTTTAGAATTAAGTAGCTCAATTAATAATGCTACTTCACAAGAACCAAGAAAAAAGAAAAAAAGAAAAGGAGAGATTTTTTCTATAATCCTATTTAAATCATCAAAATTTTGTTTTCAAAATTTAAATTATTAGATTCTTATGTTTTTCATTTATTATGCACTTACTCAAAAATATGTATTCAGCATCCTTTGCATGCTAGGTACAATGAAAGACACTGAATTAAAACGCTAAAATTCTGACTTTTGACTAATTGCAAAATGAATACAGGTCAAAGATTTTATTGAACCCATAAAATGGGGACTTTGGGTAAACAATCCTTCTTCTATAACACTATACTCTTGTGCTGTGTGGGCCTTAAGAACACTGACACTGACGGGCTGGATAATCAGGAATATCTACCAGAACCATTTGCTGTCTGCTGTTTAAGGGTTTTCCAAATGAAGTTTCTTACCTCCTTTGTGGCAGAGACATCTGCTTCTATTTAAAGATTTATAAAATCATCCTTATAGCTCTTGGAGCCAAATGTGTATTTCTCACCCTTCAAGAAAGAATTTGCTTACATGATGAGTAAAGAATCATTTATCTTTTTCTCTAAAGTAAGGTGTTCCAGCTCCTATGTAAGCTTGGAGAGTTGTAATTTTGGAGTTTCTCTCCTGTGGTACAACCTTCTGCATATATATATGGATGCAATCATCTGGCTCTCATCCCATCAGCCAGTACGGCGTTGGGCAGGAGGAATCAGAGCTACGCTGTTAGTGTCATGAGTAACAAAGATATGATAGTCTATTCAGAATCTGGTGTTTCTGCAAAGAAGGTAGCATCTCCAATGCTTATTGCTATTGATTTAATAGAAAGAAGTAAATGTTAAAATCTGATTCAGAGGAGAATTTGAAGAATATATATGTGCATATATATGTATATATATATATATACACACAACATCAATAATGCTGAAATTGACTAATAGATGCAAAATAGTTAATGTTCTATATAGCAATAAAATGTAATGTTTGAAATGCTGTATTTCAGCGAGACATAAACCAGCAAATTTTTGCATTCCTATAGACAAGAATCCTTGTCATAACTACAGTTTTCTGTAACTTGTTCACATATAGAGCTATAAAATATCTTAGCCTGTAGGGCGTAGATCTTTAGAGTCAGAGAATCTTTGATGGTCTACGAGACAATGAAAGGACATCCAGCAACATTTTTTTGCCCATTTTCAAATCTTAGTCAATTTTTCCTGATAGGATAAAGAACAAAAATAGATATAGTCCTGATTTTCTAGAGTTTATAGTCTTGTGAAAGACTGATGCTAATCAACTAATCACAGAACAGCTGAATAATTACAAATTGATGAATAAATTAAATATATGGTGTACAGTGACATGAGAATATTTTATGGGAAACTGGATATAGTTGACGGTCAAAAAACAGCCCCTAGAATAAAACATTGCCATATACCAAGTTTTTATATAAAATAATTACTTTTTAAATGTGATTAAATGCAGGTGGTACTAAATTCCTAATGTTCCCAGGTGATGTATGGGGAAAAGTAATTCTCCTTCCCACTCTTAATCCCCTGTCACCGTTCCTCTCCTGAAGAGAACATTTTCTATCATATTCTTCCATTATACTCTAGGCATATACATATACATAATGCATACAAGTACACATACAGAATTTTTTACCCAAATAATAGCACAATGAAAACCATATGCAAGACACTGTTCTGTCTTGCTTTTATTGCTTTTAGCAATGAAATTATTTTCTATCATTCCATAAGGTACCTTATTCTCTGTAATGACTGCAAAATTATCCATTGAAATAATATTCTATAACTTATTCAACTAGCTGGACAAATTTTCAGTTGAAGAAAAATAATTATGCAGATGATCACTTTAACCGAAATCTATACAGTTTTACTTATTTCATATGTAAGATTCATGCTTTTTTGCCCAGGTTGTGATCACCCATGCTGTATGTTAAGAATACTGGACTCCTTTCAAAAGATATCCACAGCAGTCTTGGCCTTGTTGCTTACTGCATTCAAGAGCGTGTGCAAATTGCTTAGATTCAGTTAACCTGGAAAATGTGAATTTAAAAAGCTCACCACATCTGCTTTGAAAAGTTGAGGTAATCATACATGTCAGTGGTTTTGCAGTTTGAGCCTCAGAGACAGAACCCTTAATACTCTGACACACACCTTCTACCCATCCTCTACCACACACATTTTCAGTTGTCTCATTTCTTTAGTTTACTTGCTATGTGCATTTTACGATATTGAATTTGCACCTCAGTCTGTGTGTATTTCACACTGCATCCACCACCAGAGTTCCCTTTACCGCCACCTTATTCCTCCTTCCTTTCCTTTCTCCTCCCTCCCATAAGCACCAGTCCTGAGTCCTGTGAATTTTAAGATTTATCTGTTGGTTGTTTTGTTTCTTTATATTCTTCATACAAATGAATCCATCCTGCACTTCTCTTTTGCTTTCTGGCTTCTTTCACTTAGCATGATCCCCTCCAGTCCCATCTGGATTGTTGAAAAGGGCATGATTTTATCATTTTTAGCAGCCTTGTAGAATTCTAATGAACACACACACACACACACAGACACACACACAGAGTTTCATTACCCCGTCATCTGTTGACAGACATTTAAGATTCCATGTCTTGGCTATTGTTAATTTTGCTGTTTTGAACATAAGGGTGCAGATATGTTTTTCTAGTAAATGATTTTGTGTTCTCTGGGTATATATCTAGAGGTGGAACTGATGGATCAAATAGTAGATCCCAGTTGTTTTTTTCTCCTTGAGAAATCTCCTGCTTTTCAAAGAACTTGTACTAGTTTACATTCCCACTAACAGTATAGGAGCATTCTTTTATTTTCTCTCCAC
Organism: Solenodon paradoxus; assembly: GCA_004363575.1. NCBI lineage: Eukaryota > Metazoa > Chordata > Mammalia > Eulipotyphla > Solenodontidae > Solenodon > Solenodon paradoxus. Next base: position 557,150 of record RJWH01000622.1, on the reverse strand, counting down.
ATCCCTCTAGTCTTGTTGACATTGGCTATTCTCACTAGTTGATATCTCATCGTGGCTTTTATTTGCGTATCTCTCATGGCTAGTGATGGAGAGCCTTCTTTCACGTACCACACACATTTTAAATAGAGTATCTGGGACCTTTAATCTATTTATTTTAAGCCGCTAATGAAGATTTTATATGAAGACAGAAGGAAAAAGTGTGTTATTTTTTAAATTCGAAAACTATAAACTACAAAACAATGATAAATATAAGGTATTGCTATTATCTTTATCAAGTGACACAGTCAGGATCCAACAAAGCCTTAGGTGCTGCAGGGTTGGAAAAGTAGTCAGAAAAACTAGCTCCCCTGCAGTATCCCTGTCTGAGATTAAATCACTTTTAAAAGGCAACCTTTTATCAGAATCAACTGAAAGATACCATTTAAGGAAGAAAAAAGAGCAAGAAACTCAATCCTGGTTTGATTACCAAAGAACAAAGCCAGGGTGGAAATGACTCCAAATGAGTAAGTATGTAATTCACAATCAAAGTGTTAAAGGACTACAGAGAATCCTTCAATGAATATATTTTCAGTAATCTGTAGGTCTGATGTTATTTCGAAGTATCACCCTACTCTCTTTTCTTGGAAAAGTGCATTTCATCAGCAAATCAATTTCAGTGTCCTTGGCTCAAAGCTTTTGCAGAGTAGTTTCTTTTGAGAACTATATGTTACCTTGTTTTTAAAGATACAGTATCATTCATGTGATTAAAGGTTGCAAATATCAAACTTGCACATAGACATAGCACCCCACAAACCAATTTCAGTCTATTGTATCAGGTAGCCAAATACATAAAAATTATATACAGAAAAAAATCTTCCTTATCCAAATGCCAGTTATTCAACAAAGAAAGATGTATTGTGCTCTTTCCTATATGCCAACCAAGTACTATGTTCGGCACTAAAGATATGAAGGTGAAAAAGATAGTCAAGACTTTCAATCTATTCAGTCTTTGGGGGAGTTACCAAACAGATGACAAGGAAGGGCTTCCTAACAGGAAGGGTATATCGGTGAGAATCATTAGAGCTAACACAAGTAAACTCCTGTCTCAAAAGTAGGAGTCTATCTTTCTCCCTCTGGCTTGATTTCTCTTCTATGTGGTATGTAGAGAAACGAAGCAAACAAATGAACTAACTAAAACAAAAAAAGGACTTTTAGTCAATAAAATTAGATTAGCATTTACAACAATGGAAGGGGTTGGAGCAGGCAAATTGGGTAGAGAGAATCAATTGTACGGTAAAGAAGAATTGGAATAGAGATGGTAAGTGAAATGTATTATATACAGAAGTTAATTCACAATGATTCACACCTTAAATCTACATAACGTTATGATGCCATGTTCCTTCAGTAAAACAATTTAAAAAATTAAATAGTAAGCGTCTAGAACATATACCAATAATAGGAAAAGTAACTAAAAACATTACAATGTTTGACTCAACTCTCTTCTGGGTCCAAGTTTCTCCAGAAATTTCAGCAAAGTTCACCTTTCAAACTTTCAGCCTAGATATACTTTCAACTAGTCCTTGAGTAGGACTCACATTATTTTTATAGCTTTAAAATTAGCGTTAGTCTTTACACTTTTTTATTTGTTATTAATGGAATAATGAAATATTATTGAATTAGAACATCGTGGAGTTCTCATTTAGCCCAAAGAATTTGCCCATTTATTCTATTTCTTAAGAAATAGAATCTTGTTTTAGCACCTACGGTTTCAGTTTTACCTTTTGCTTTTCCATCTTCATATCTTTTATTTCATTGTTTTTCTTGTTAGAGGAACCACATTCTACACTTTGATAGTAAATTATTATAGAAATAACAGACAGCAGGACTTACTCCTGAATTTAATGGGAGTATATTTTAACAGTTGACCATTGAACACTATATTTACTTGTGATATTTGATATTCTTTGCCAAGTTAGTTTTGTTCTGCTCTTAATGTGCTGTAAGTTGGTATTGTTTATTTCTAATAATAAGCAGATTCAGAGGTAATGCTAAAATTTATTATTTTTTTCTGCATATTCCTTTATTAAATCTCTAGGAAATGTGGAACATTATATTAACAGATACCCTAATATTAAACCAGCATTTTATTTTGCATTAGATCAACTTGGTCATGATGGTTTTTTGTCATATGCAGTTAGATTCAATTTTCTAGCCTACAATTTGATTCTCTTGTACTGTCTTCTTCCAGTTTTTATATCAAGGTAATAAAAATGAGTATGGTATCTTTAGGTCTTTTTTATATTTTAGGTACATTTTTATCTGCTATGCTTTAACTTCTTTTAGATAATTTGTAAAAATTTGCCTATAAAGTTGGCCTAGTATATTTGGGGATGGGGGGATGAGGATATAGGAGAAGAATTTTGATTAGAATTTCATTTCTCAAACGGTTATGAATCTGTACGGGTTTTCTGTTTCTTTCAAGTAAAATGTACTAATTTTCATTTTCCTTACAGAAGGTTCATCTGTTTTTAATTTTTTTATAAACAATAATTTTTCTAGTGATAATAATAAATATGATCCTTGTCTTAATGTGTGACTCCTAAACTTGTTAGCAGATATTAAATTCTGACAATTAGCCAGTTCGATTATCTCCTTGTATAGGTCTGTTATAAACCAACCTGTGTTTCCCAACCTCCTTACTCTCCATCCCCAGGTTGATGTAACCCACTGGCTACTTCCAACCTTATCAGTGAATGTTGTATTACCCAGCTGTTGTCCATGATTTGTGACTGTACCACACAGAGCTTCTTTAGGAGATTTTTAGTCTGCTAAAGAAACAATATGTCTTCAGCCTACAGAGAAAACTATTTCTCCCTACTTCTGTTTTGCATTTTCAAGTGCTGATTGCTTCTCATGAGGCAGATGAAAGGCAAAGTCACACATTTTACTAACAAAATGTAGATATGCCGCTATACTTCACATGCTTTATTCTAAGTATTACAAAAATCAGGGAGTTCTTCATTACTCTTTAGGAGCAAAGATTTGTGAACTAAAGAAGAGCACTTCTTTGTATGACACAGTTAAAAAGAATTGTGAACATAAAGCAATGCAATCAATGAGAAGACAGTAATCAAAGTTCTAGACTGGACCTGAGAGACACATTACATTTGTAATATTTAGTTCTTAGAATCATTCAACCAAGAACAAACAATAAATATATGCTTAGATGAAGTCAGGCAACAGTTCTTTTTTACTTCTTGGAAACAAAGAAAATAAAAAATTCCACCTGCTCCCTTGAACTGTAAGTCAGTTGAAATCAAAACCCCTGTTTAGTTCTATTTGCTTCATATGCGGACCTTTAATCAACCCCCTTGCTCAGTAATGATTTCAGCAACCACCTGACTGCCTAACTCTCCACCATTTGCCCCAGGGTGATTTATTATGATTTCAGCACTTACTTTCAATGCATCTCAGGGTCTTAATGTTTTTAGCTCCAATTACTCTCCTCTCAACCCCAATTCAGTCATGCAACTCATGGTCAGACTTTACCAACATGAAAGACTGCCCTGTATCTAAACACTCATTTTTAATTACAATCTTTCTGAGTCTCAAGCTCTGTGATTCCATTCTAGTAGTATTCTGACCTCACTGAGACATCCACTACTACATTTCCACTAAATATTGTGACAAAATGTCCTCACTTCCCCTTGAAATGATTTGAGATTTAAGGTAGAGCAGGTGTGTCCTGGTTAAACAGCAGTTTGGTCAGCCACCTCCAACTGAGCACAGTTCGCATACGCCCCAATGCCTCTGGTTCGTGTCCATCCGTTGGACAGGGGTGCAACCAAGGCGAACTAAAGTAAACAAAGTGCTTCTTCCTTCTCTCTCTTCCTGCCTGCTTTCTTGCTTACCTTCATCTATGCCTGCACCTTACCTTTATAAATAAATAGTAGAGCAAACACTCTTAATGTCTTTCCCCTTCTCTCTTTCTTCTCTGAATACCCTCAAAAACACCCAATTCTGATAGTGTGAAGACATCACTTACTCTTCACTTGCACCAAATCAGCTCAATAAGTCTGATGAAAACACAGCATAGTGCTAATGGACTCACCTCTTTTTAAACCACTAATCTCAATAGGTCAATTAATTTACAGGATAACACTACCATATTCCTTAGTGAGGTTTACCTCTCTCACTTCACAATATTTCATATCTTCTCCTCTTCCCTGACAAAAACCCTCTCTAGACCAAACTTTCATCAGGCTTCTCTAATGCATTTTCTCCACTAGGCCTCATCCTGAACCTTGCCCCACAGAGCCCAGTTTTAGTAAGAATCCTGTTAATTCAAGTTAGTGGGAATCTCCCATTCCTAATAGTTTATTGCCTTCAATATTTGATCAAATTCTCATCCTCCATCACCTCCTGCCGCATCGTGATCTACAGTTTTGTAAGAATTTTCGCACCCCTAATGTTTCCTCTAGTACTTTTTTATCTACTGACTCCCACCACTGCCCCAAACCTGCTCCTTGGCCATAAATCTCCCCACTGGTTTTTATTGTATTTGGAAATGGGCCCAGTTCTGTATCACATTAGCTTTTCCCTTTCTACACTAGTTCCTGATTAAAAGTTTGTTTTTACTATTTTGACTACCATCTAGCTCTAGCTTTCTTCAACATCTCTCAAAATATGATATCTCATCTCTGTGCTCTCAGCTGATGATGACTCTAGCTCGTACCTAATAGAAAAATAGTTGAAATCATTGTAGAACATAGATCTGCAAATTTCAGCCTGCAAGTTACAACCTGCAAGTCAAATCCAGGCCCCATCTAGGCCTCACAGAACCTATGAGTTAAAAATGGGTTTCATATTTAATAATGACTAGAGGGGAAAAAAAAAACTGAAGAAAAAATCATTTTGTGACCCATGAACATTCAAATTTCAGTGTCTGTGAAGAAGTTTTCTGGAAGACAGTTACACATGCTCATTTGTATGTGGTCTATAGCTGCTCTCATGATGAAATGACAAGTTGAGTAGTTGCAACAGAGGCAGAAAGACTTTCAAAACCTAAAGTATTTACTGTCTAGCCCCTGGTAGAAAATATTGCTAACTCTTGGCCTAGAACAGCTCCATTCTCCCCCAAATATGCTTGTGTGGCCATACTCTTCCAACAAATAACTTCCTCCTCTAGGTTACACTATCTCTCCTCTTAGTGCCTACACTCTCACTTTCAAAAGGACATAACTTGTACACTTAACTACCTTTCCCTTTTAATATTAATAAATTCTTCTCCATTAGATTATTCCAACTGACATAAAGACACTTTAATATCCCGATTAAAAGGAAAGCCGCTATGACTTCATGTGCCCTTCTTGACACCATCTATCTCTTTGCTTCTCATGGAAACATTTCTCGAAAGGTTCCTGGCCCAACTGGAGGTTCTATTTCCACCCATTCTTATCTTCTATCCACTCCAATAAAGGCTTTTATCTTCACCATTCTCCTAGAGCAGCCCTTCTTAAAGGCAGCTGTGACCTAGATGGTACCAAAGTCAAGGCAAAGTATGTGCTTTGCCCCTATTGAAATGTCAGTTCATCAAAGCATAATGTTTGGGTTTTTCATCTTACTCTGATGGCCAGTGGTAGAATCTCTACAGCAACAATAGCTCATCCATATTTACATGTGAATCTTAATACAGAAATTAAAGCATGCATTTAAGATCCTTTATGAAGGACAGTTGTCAAGTATGATAAAAACATTTTGAGTGACAATTGTTTTGTAGTTATGTTAGAGAATGTTCTTATCATTAGATGATACATACTATCATTTTTAGAAATTGCTTTTCAACAGCTCATTAAAATATATCCCAAGTGTTTATAGGGGAGGATTTTTTCCCTGTACCTATTTTTGGATTTTTGGATATATATAGGGCCTACAGCTTACACTAACAAAAGGAAGATTAACAAATTTAAAAAGACAAGATCCATAGAAAAAAAAAAAAAGATAAGCTAGCACAAGTTTGTTGACACATGAATCCTAATACATGTGGGAACACTTGATAACTCAAAGGAATGGTTAGAACTTGGGCATATATAGCATCTTAGAAAACAATGTATTTTTAGAGACGTGACAAAACAAAGGAAAAAGACATTGAGCTTTGGGCAGCAATAAGTTGTGGGAAAGTTAATATGTGGGGAAACTAATAGTAAGGAAGGGCAAGTTTTAGCAAAGCATGTTAAGCAGATTCTTCTGGTGCTACCTCTGGGGCTGATAAAGATCTAGAGCTGTCTCCAGTGAATAAACTCTGTCCTTGTGGACTAGTAGAAGTGGGACATTTATAGATGTATATCTTGCATTTAGGCAAATAGGAGAAAAGGCAGAGACTTAAAATATGACAAAGTAGCATATTTTGGGATGACATATTCTGCTATCTATCATTCATGTGTGTGGGTGTTCACAGAGAGATGACATCAAGTAAGGTAAAAAGTTAAGAAATCTGGATGAAAGATATATGGTTGATCACTAAGTGAATCCTTTTTACAATTCTATAGATTTGACATTTTTCAAAATATTAAGTTGGGAGAAAAATTATGTCATGATAAGTCGATATTCTTCACAGAAATAAAAATTAAGTTCAACTTTTGAAACACTATCAATGTGATTTTCAAAATCCAGAAATTAATGGGGAAGAAATAACGAGTTTAACACAAGCAAGAGAAGCATATGATAATTTCAATCCACTTATGATTTTTTAAAAATACCTAGTAAGTTAGGAATAGAAATGAATTTTCTCCATTATGTTAGTGAAATCTCCCCAAAATATATAGCCAACATCTTTCTCAACGATGAAATTCACATTAAATTCAAGACCAAAGTTTCTAAAAAATTAAACAAGGAAAAGATAAATACCTAAGCTTTTAAAAAAGAAATGAAATTTTCATCTGATATAGAAAATATGTATATAGAAAACCCAACTGATGCATCAGTTTCTGGCAATACAGTGTGCTGTCCATAACTGGAAATACAACCTTCTTTTAAAAACACTAAAAAATGTGGAAACTATAACTAACAAGTCTCAGAATTATAAATTCCCAAGGACCCAAACAAAGAGAAAACTTAAAAGTGAGCAGCAAGCTGAAGTCATTGTTACAGCTGTACGAAGAAGTGCATGTGCACTTCCCAATAATCAAGGAATGTAAGCACGCAGGAGATCTATCAGGCACTGAGCTCGCCTGAACCAAGGGGTTAGAACTAACAACTTTCTCAGGAAGTGAAAATTCTTGATAGGCTATATCCTCAATAAAGGAGTAGATTAGGAAAAAATAGCATCATCCATCAACCAAGGGAAACAGAAAGGTCTCTTTTGGCTTGGGACTAGCATCTAGGCGAAACAGTAACTCTCCCCAGAAAAGCTCACACAAGTTTCCAGTTCAAGGGCACACTGTGCTATCTGAAACCCACTAGGGTGAGAAATCAACATAAAAATTGTCTCAAGATGGTGACAGTCCCTCCATAAGGAAACGTGTATAGTCTCTGGAAGAAATTACCTCCTTCAAAATGCATGGGATCGCACAAATCATGCTTGTCCAAAATGAGCTCACACAGAAGGAATGAATTCTTTTTTAGTCAAAGGTGACAGGTACAACAAAACAAACTTAATGCTCTGAGAACTTGAGACAACAGAATAATTGAGTCTAGGTACAAAAATTAAAATGTTTAAATGCTTGTAGGAGGAATTCAAATTGATTTAGAAAATTAAAATCTCAGTCGACAAGCTAACCCATCACTTCTAAATAGATCACTAATGAAGGAAGATAGAGCTCAAGAAATTAGCCAAAATTCATCAAAAAAACTGAAAAATAAGAAACACGAAAGAGAAGTAAAAAACAGTAAAGATGAATGAGAAGATGCAACATACATCTCTCATTTAAACATTGTTTCTGGGAGATTAGGGATGGGAAAGAGCTGCGAATTTTCAGAAATAATTAAAGATACAAATCACCAAAATAAGGAAAATTTGAATTTTTCATCCAAAGCAATGTAATAAGAAGACACAACCAGTATAATTAATATGTGAAATAGTATTATCTTAAAAGAAAATATTATCATAAAAAGAATTAGGTTAATTTGGATGTAACATGTCAGTAACTGAAAACAAAAAAGTTTAATAATATCTTCAGTTCATTGAAAGAAAACAATTGCATTTAATATCAGATATAACCACAATGAACCACTCAAATAGAAACAATCTAACTGAAATTACTTAAACTTTAAGGGCAAAATAGAAAGTGAACCTAGGAGCAAGTTTTGATATACCTAAAGGAATTATAAGCAAAATCTCAGTAAATGCAGAATAATCTACTTAAGGATCAACATATAAACCAACATTAATTAGTGGTAGAATTTAAATGATGAAAAGTGACATTTAAGACAGAAGAGAAAGTAATTAGAATTTTAGAAACTATCACTTTGCTATTTCATGGAGAATTAGGAACATCAACTTTAGACTCAGTAAACACATATGTAAAATTTTTGAAGGAAACACTGAAAGTGATTTTTAGTAAGCCAAATTTTGAAGCATATTTTTAAATGTTTTACTCCAAGAGTGTAATGATGGATTAATATTAGAAAAGTCTGTTTTATAGTTCACCACCTTAGCAAATTTAAAGAAAGAAAAATATTTCAATCTATGCCAAAAAATTATATAAAATTCAATACCTACTCATTATATTTTTAAAAAGCAGAATAATACCTCTCATTAACGTATGAAGAAAATAAAATTTCCTCAACCAACTAAAGTGTTATCTACCAAAACCTACACAAACCAGATAAATATGAGATGGCATAAGAATTCTTATAAAAGTCAAGAAAAAGTCCAATGATGCATACCTTAACCCTATATAATGATATAATAAGTCAATAATTCCTGTCACTACTGATTTTCAAGCACTGACCTGAAAATCCTAACTAGTTTAGGCAGGCAATGTAAAAATATTTTTTTTTACTAAAAGGAAATACAGAATAGTGAGGAGACAAAAGCTAGTATTATTTGCAGATAATGTGAATAAATCTCAAAGAATATAAGATAACCAGATTTATATGAACATATAAATTATAGAATAAATCTTCACTTAGGATACTACAATATAGGATCACAGACAAAAATCAGTTGTGTTTAAAAAAAACTTACGAAAATGTCATAAAATATAATTTTCAGAAGAAAAAGCCATTTACATGAACAAAATATTAAGCACCTTGAAACAAATCTAATTATCTTTTTCATGTGTGGAATGCCACAATCACAAAGATCTTCAAAATTATCTGTTCATTCAATGAATCCAAATGAAAATCGTTACACATTATATTTTTTCACAGAACTTGGAATGCTAATTCTAAAACGCATATATAAAAAGACATTCCAAAACTATTTAAGATCGTTTAAATATAAACATTGAAGGACACTTCCTACCAGATTCCAAAGTTATAGCATTATGCTCATTAAGACAGTTACATCATAGGTGTATAGATAAAGGGAACGAAAGAGTGATCTCCAAAGAATGCACTCATATATGAAAAATTAGTATGTGCTAGCTACAGTTTTGGTCTTTTGTAAAGAAATGATAAACTAGTATTACTCCACACAGAAGAAACAAAATTCTACTCTTATTTTTAAACATTAAAAAATAAATTTCAGGTTTATTGAAATACTAATTTGAAAACCTATACTTAAAGCTGTCACAGGTCAAATGTGGCAGAATATATGCTATCAGAAGGGATGAAGTCATTGGCGACACTATAAAAGAAAAATCATAGAGTGGGTGATTGAAACAACAAACATTTATTTCTCACAGTTCTAGAGCCTGGAAATCTGTGATCACAGTACCTACATGGCCAGGTTCTTGGTGAAGACTGTCTTTCTGGTTTATAGAGGAAAATGGTTTACAGAGGGAAGGTTAACTCTCTTCCCTTTCTCTGTTCTTATGAGGGCACTAATCCTCTCAGAGAGGCTTCACCCTCATGACCCAATTATCTCCTTGAATCCTCTTGCAAATACCATACATTAGGGATTCGACATAAGAATTTGAGGTGAGCGTAAGAATACAAACACTTACTCCATACTAGTGAAGCAGAATCTTTTAAATAACGCACACACACAAGTATGCACCCACACACACATAAGCACGCACCCGCACACACAGCCACAAATAAAGCATTTCAGAAAAGATCACTTAAACCACATTGATGCCTTAAAATTTTGCTGACACTATATCTTTGTGAAATTTTAGTAAATGAAATAATCTGAACTTTCTAAGAGAGAGGCAAAGGAAAGAAATGTCTGGCCTTCCTTCAAAGAGCTTTAAAAATGGTAGGAAGATAAAGTGGCATGCAGATAACTATCACTGCACAGTTGTACTTTTAATTACCTCATAATGGTAAAATTGGAGAATGAAAGTAATACAAAATAAAAGTATTAATGTTATTTTAAAAATTATTGATTTATTGTCTCAGGTCAAAATACAATTTGCTGGTCCCAGAAAATCACTGATAGTTTATGAAAATGAAATAAACTTGCCATTCAGAGACTGCTAAAAATATTTCATTATTTTTTATAGGAAGGAAAATAGTATCTCTTTGCTTATGGCATATTTCTAAGATAACTATAGGTAAACCATTGACAAAAGCTAGGAGCTAATATTACTGTCATTTGGAAAAAGAAAAAGAAAAAGGCATTTTTGAATAGAGACTCCAAATCTCATACTGCAAGTGAGTTTCAGACAGACCCAATTTGTTTTCTGTACGTGGAATGCTTTCATTCCGTCCCAGACTAATGAAAGTGTTTTCAAACTATACCTTGCTATTCTCACATCATATTTCAAGTAACAGGCAAAGGGAAATAAGATTTTATTTGTCCTTAAGATAACTATAAGGATGTAAATTTACAGAGGTCTATTTACTATTTCTACTTTCAAAAGATACTTATTTTGGATGCTAAATTTTATTGAGTGTGATTGTTACCTGAGTATTTTAACATTTGAGCGTAGTCATATGAATAATACATATGCTATGAATGCTGAAGCCAGACCCTCCAGTGTTTTACTAAGATACATCTCGATGCTGCTTCTGTAAGTCATGTTCATTGCTGAGGACAGATAAACGAGATAGGCCTTAGAGGGCATGGAATCTGATTTAGATCAGATTTGGGATCTGAACAAGGTGAAGCCTCGGAATGCCTAAAGGAACTTTGCTGAGAGAATCCCTGTGAGTGACAATCCTCATGAGAACCACTAGTGATAATTAAGTAGTAGTATCTGTTCAGTAGGGAACTGTCCCTGAGAGGAGTGATGGTCATTCCTCCACAGAGTATAAAATAAGAGACAAATAAGAACCTCTGCTTCATTTTCTTTTTTGTTTGTTTGTTTGTTTTTTTTTTTTCTCAGTATTTGCTGGTGTCAATATTGTGCAGTGAGAGAGAAAGTCTTCTGGGTACATTTGATAGGAATTTAAATTCCGGCTCTCTTTGTCAAATGGCCTGGGACCTTGGAAGTGCTTTATCTCACTGTGCATCAGTTCTGGCCCCAATATAAGATTCTCTTTTTGCATGATCATAAGGGTTAGAAATGTTATACCTAAGTACCTAGCACATAACACCAATATATATATTATAGTTGTGAGAATTAATTTTTGTTGCTATTGCCTACTCAATCCCTTTGAAATTATAGTTACTCTTTCATTTTCCATTCTATATGCTAAATAAAATTATATATGGTGCTCCCCAAACAGATGCCGGTAGGTACATAAAATTGAAAGGAGCAATATGATTATGGCCATTGGACTTTTCCTGTTGGTAATGATGATATTTCGTAGACTATTTGGGACCAACACCTTTGCTTTGTGAAGAGGTGGTATGCCTTTAGGTCAATGTGCTGTTCAGAAAACTGACCTAAGCACAGGGAAATTTATTCTGCCCACATTTTCAAGACTTGGACTCTCAGGAAATTGAAATTTTACATTTGTCCAGTGCAGTTATTTAGTCCAAACAGCCTCGATTTCCTGTTTGAAAACTTTAGAGTCATGGAGATAACTTACCAATCACTTTTAGAATCAAGTAACCATTTAGAGACACCTACTTTGTGGTAATCATTTAAAAAGTTTAAACGAAACTATCTTTTGGGCATTAAATGGAAAAAAAAAGCAACAAGAGACTTCTATTTCTGAATATGATACAGTAACAGTTACCAAAATTTCCTATTCTCTTAAATAACTTAAGAACTGGGTAAAATATATGAAATAATTACTGTCAGACACTAGATGACAGGCAGTATCAACTGTGATCCCTGAGAAAGGGAATCAAATGACGAGAGCATTATAATTGCTCTGGATTTCTGCTTAGAAGAACTTTCTGAACAAAAGTTAAGGGGAGTAAAAAGAATAATGGAGAGTCCTGGTATGTTGAGAGACTAGATACATTAGAGGAAAAAAATCAATGATTTGAAAACAAAGCAATAGAGACTATGAATATATACTGCAAAAAAAAAAAATCCCAGAGGAAGGAAATATGTACAGGAAAATATTTGAATAAATTATGAATAAAAACTTTCCAGATGGAATGGAAATTAAAAATCAACAAATCCACAAAAATTAACAAATATCAAGAGAAGAAACAAAGTCAAAGCAGAAGAAACAAGGCATATCATAAGAAAACTGCTGAAAAATAGTCATACAGGAAAATCATAAATTAGTAAGAGAAAAATGAATGTATGGCAAAAAAGCACTTTAGAATAAAATGGCACAATGTTTTCACTTTCTGAAAGGATACACTGCTCATTAGAATTGTATACAGAAAAAATATTCTTAAAAAGTTAAAGTGGATCATGCGGAAATGAAAGAGCAATTTGACACACAAAATTCAATCACTATAGTAAGCTAAGTTAAAAGAATGAATAGGAAGAAATATGATCATCTAATGTGATACACAAAACACATGATAAAAGGCACTATGAAAAATGATAAAAGCAGTAAAAAATTTGGGAATAGAAAAAGACTCCCTCTACATGATGAAAGGACATTTGTGAAAAACTTATAGCTAACATTGCACTCAAAAGTGAAAAATTGAAAGTTTGTCTCCTAAGATTAGGAATTAAACAAGGCTGACATTTTTACCACTTTTATTCAGCAATGTATTTGAAGTTCTACAAAACAACAAAACATTTTTTAAAGAAATTAAGGAATAACTAAATAAATGGACATCTTGTATTCCTATATTGAAATACTTGATAATATTATTTAACTTTGTTTTAAAACTTCTATGGAAATGCAAAAAACTTAGAACATACAAAGTAATTCTAAAATAAAAGAACAGAATTGTAGGATTTACCTTATGTGTTTCTAAGACATTGCAATACAGTCAACAAGACAATATTAGTATAAAGATAAAGATAGGGCACACCCTGGTGGCCTAGCGGTCTAGTACACCCCGGGAGCAGTCCTACATTAATCCTAAGGTCTCAGGTTCAAGACCTGGGGCTGGGTGGGAGCAACCAATGTTAATAACTAAATAAAAACAAAGTGCTTTTTTTCTGCCTCTCCCTTCCTGCCTGCCTACTCTCTCTCCTCACTCCTCACCTTCATTCCTGCCTAAACCTTTTTCTTTAAAAAAAAAAAAAAAAGACGAAAATATAAATCAAAGAGAATAGAGAATTCGGAAATAGGGGCACATGTATAGATATTTTTGATTTGGGGGGAACAATATCTTGGGAAAAAAAAACTTTTTCAACAAATGATGTTTGCACAAATGGACAAACCTATTTTAAAAAACCAAAATGAAAACTTCACTTCTTACCTCACACCACACACAAAATTAACATTAAACGTTAACCTACACAAAAAAGCTGAATTATAATAGCTTAAATATCAAAATTTTTAAGGAAAAAATGCAGGTACATTAGGTTTTTGACCTTGGTAGACAAAAATTTCTTAGGTTGAACACAGAAAGCACAAAGTATAAAAGTGATGGTGCTAGAACATAACACCACAATTTTCTCAGAATTGTTCTCCTGTACGTGTCCCACTATGACATGAAGAACCAAGGACAGTGAAGGACAGCATTAAGAGGCAGAGGAGAAGCTCCCATTCTTCTAAACCTTTAGTCCTTCCTTGTCTTAATCAAAGAAGCCCTCTGCTACCCCTGGGCCCCCACCTTTCACGTAGTCCAGGAGTGGCTTTTTGTCCTTATTCTCTAGACAAATGCAGAGAAGGCAGTTATTGATCCGTACTTTTAGATTAAAACTATGGATAAATCATTCCTCCTTGCCACGTAGAGATGCCTCCCTCCCCAACCCTGTGCCTTTCTCCCCTGAGATCTCCTTGCCTCAGCTCAAGATACATGTGTGGGTGTCCCAGCAACCTCAGATTCACCGCCGTGTGAATTCTCCACACATGCGTTATTATTAAATCTGGACTTTCCTCTCACTAATCATGCCTAATGTTAATTTATTCATTTATACACCCTGCAAAGATCTTCAGAGAATGCGGGAACTTTTCCTTTGACACCCACAAAAGAAAATTTAATAAATTGAACTTCATTAAGATTTGAAACTTCTGCTCTGGTTCACAATAAAAAAAAATCTGACAGATTTATATCTAACATTTATAAAGAAATTTTGAAATGCACCTTCAAAACAACCTAATAAAAATGAGTAAAATATTTTAGCAATATAATTATGTTACTAGACGCATTACTAAAAAGCATGCCGATAAGCACATGAAATTTTTTTCAGCTGTCAAATATGAGAAAATGTGTTCAACATATTAGTCATCAGGACAACCAAAATTAAAACCAGAGATACCACCACAAATCTACAATGACTAAAATTAAAAAGACTGACAATACCTAGTGTTGGTAAAGATATGGAACAAGTGGAACTCTCATGCATTGCTGATGAGAATGTAAAATGGTGCAGCTGCTCCAGAAAATAATATGCAATTTCTTATAACACTAATTTACTCTTACCATATAACCCAGTTAATTCTACTCCTCAGTATTAGACAAGAAAAAAGAAGACGGTTGTCTGTATGTTTCATCTTTATTCAAAGGTACTCCAAACTAGAAACAATGCAAATGTTAACCAACATGTAAATGGATTTTTTTAAGTTTGCATGTTACAACCATACAACACAATATTACCCCATAATAAAAATCAACTTGTTTTACACCTAACATCAAGGATATATCACACACAAAATATGCGGAGGGAATGAATTCAGATATAAGAGTACATACAGTCTGATTCCATGTATATGACATTCTAAAAGAGGGAAAGCTTCAATTGTAGAAAGCAGATTAGTTCTTCTGTGAAGCTGGTGCTGAGTGTGAGGACTAATTGCAAAAGGCAAGGAGGAATTTTGGGAACGCTGGAAGAACTCTCTAACTTAACTTCAGTGAAGGTTACACAGGTCTACACATTTGTTAAAACTCATTAAACATTACTCTTAAAATTATAAATTTTATCTTATGTAAATTGCACCTACATCAAGTTGGTTTAGAAGCTAGACAGCAGGACATACATATTTAACTTTATTTATATAGTTAGGGTTCTGAAGAATGTATGAGAACTTAACAAAACAGCAGGGGAGCAATTTTTTCCGTGTTGTTTTTGCCATTTCAAGGAAGCCAAGTCATATTTCTTTCTGGCAGACAAACAGAAGTAATGAGTAGGATGGTTTTCCTTATCATAAAGCCTTACATCACCTGATTCCCAGTTACCTCATTAATTAGGAGGAGGTTTCCAGAAGCTCCCCAGAGTATATAGCAAAGTCACACTCAAGAGAAATTTCTAATCTATCATGAAAGAAATGCTCAGAATGTCAGCTTTAACTATGAAAAAGAATAAGTACACAGGGCCTGAATCATGTGTTTCATAATCAAGGATACTCAGAGCATCTTTTGTAAACATTACAAATCAAAGTTGAGGGCTTAAAGAAATTAAGAATCACCTGTAGAAACAAGAGATAATGATCATAATGGGCTTTGACCTTCACCAAGATTCAGAAATCTTAGCAATTGAGCCCCCAAGGGCCTAAATCACACCAGTGCACCTAAAGAATCATAACTATATCAAGATAAAATAGAATTACTTTTTCAGATATTTCTTGAAGACGGTGAGAAATTTGCCACCAGAATGAGAAGAAATTATTCTATCTCCAATTAGCAATTTAGTTGATTTACTATATAGAGGGATGCTAAGGCTGCTTATTTAGAGTGCATTTTTTTAAAAGTCTGATGAGAGTTGTGAGAATTGTAAGCACAAGTGTTATTTGTCCCAATTTATTCCAGTCACTGATTGGGTAAAGAAAGCAGGGCTGAACTAAATCTGTTGGCAGAGTATGTCTCTGTCACATGTTGGAGTGTGATCTTGGGGAAGTCACTTGATCTCTTTTGTTTCATTTTTCTCAACTGAAAAGCAATTCTTACTGGACAGGGCTCTCTTGAGAAGGAACTACATGTCCTACAAGTCCTAGCACATAGCACAAAGGAGGGCTAGTTGTGTGGAGCCTGAGGTCATAGGTGTAACACTGCAAGAGTGAAGCAAGAGATACAGCTTAGAAATAATGTCAAATGCCAGGAAATTTCCATAGACAAACTTGTGGATGGTCTGGAGATGGGTGACTTAAAGGTTTCTGATCAGTTAGATAGTCAATACTCCCATCCAGATAATGATGAGACTTAATTAAACAACAGCATAAACATCCAATATGATGAGCAGTCAAAAGAATACTGAGAAAAAAATAACAGCAGATGTTTGTTATGAGATGAATGATATACCCTCCACTGCGCACTCCCTCCTCCAAAACCCATATATTTCATCCTTAACCCTAGTCCCTCTGTATATGGTTGATTTTTGTAGACTGAGTCTTTAAAGGAGTAACAATTTAAAATGAGGCTATTAGAGTGGTCCTAACCCAAATTAACTGGTATCCTAATAAGAGGAAGAAAACTGGACACACAGAAGCACCAAATATCAGTATGTTCAAAGGAAAGACCATGTGAGTGCCTAAGAAGAGGGCATTGGTCTACAAGCCCATGATAGGTATCAGAAAAAATAAATCTATCGACATCTTGATCCCGGGCTTCCCAGGTTCCCTCCCGACTTTGGGAAACACATTTCTGCTGTTTAAGCCAGCCAGTCTAATGTATTTTGCTACAACAGACCTAGCACAATAATGCAATGTTCAGTCTGACTTGGTTCAAAGAGATGAGCTACACATGCTCAAGCAACAGGAAGCTTATATTTATAAGAAACGTAAGGACCAGAAATGCATCTTTCTCCTTAGCATTGTGGATTCCATAACAACAAAGAAAAAATATTCCCTGATGTTGCTTTCAATAATACACTAAAAGATATATAAAATACCATATTCCCTAGAGTGTTTTCAAGTAATACACTGACATCTGCCTTCTGGGAAGAAGATTGAAGCACAACAGAAAGGACATTATCTTGATGAGAATGTCATGATCTTCCAAGGACTCCAGACAAGGTCAGAGTGTAAGCATGTCTGCTCAGCCAACCTTCTATGTCCAATGAGTCCTCAGTTCTATGACCAGGTCTGTCACTGGGCCAAAGATAGCTGCTGGATGTTGTTAGAACCTTGAGTGTCATTTCCATTTTAATCAATGGAACAGTGAGCATGGAAAGTTCTGTGTGACTACCAAAGAAAAAGAAAGAAAGAAATGAAAAGGAGAGAGAGAAGAAAGAAAAAAGAAAGACCTAAGTATCAGATAACAGCAAACCAAAAAATGCCCTGCTTTTATTTAGAAAGCAAAATAAAGTGGGTACATTTCATGCTGCTCCTTGGCACCATCCTAGAACAGAATTATTTCTGCTTCGAAAGCCAGGCTTTTAAAAGAGAACAGGAAGAGTAAACGGGACAACAAGGCAGAGAAAGACTCCTCTGAGAAAAGTCAAGATAACAGGCTAGCAGCCTCCTTGCTCCAAGGTTGCAACTCAGTCAGGTTCTCTCAGGGGAAGGGCAGGAGGAGGAAGGACGCCACAAACTGTCCCTGGGCCATGGCAGTCCTGGGTCGCTTGAGACAGCTCTCGTGGGGGAAAAACGTCTGTTTCTTGTGTTCCTGCTCTGCCTGTGCCCCCCGCCCCCCGGCTCTCTACTCATGAGCAACAACAGCGGGGGCGGAACAGTGAAGGCATCTGGCATTTTCCAAACTGAGTGGGGACAGGGACAAAGCCACCTATCCATCATCTGTCCAGCCTGCAAGATAACTAATTTCTGTGAACCTGAGGGATGCTCCTTTAGTTGAATGCAGGTGACAGGAGAATACAAATGACCTGTTTACAGATGTCAGTCCTGAGCAGAGCAGCCGGTTAGGTGGACAGTATGAAAACATTGACGGATTTTAATATCTCCCTGTCTAGGCATGGGAATGTGTACACAGACTCACAGACTCGCCCGTGACCTTGCAGGGGCGTCTTCTTTGTTCTCAGCTAAATGTTCTTCTGGCTATACAGAACAGCATTTATCTGTCATTTATTTTTACCTTCTCTTCAACAAATATTTGTGGAGAGCAAAGTCTGTGCAAAGAATTCAAGCATGAAGAATTCCAGCTGCCCCTCCTCCCTGGAAGTGCTTAAGAAATATAGTGGAAATATGGTCACTATATGTGATGATCTTAGGGTCTTAGGGACAAAATAGGAACATCTTGTCTTATCTAGTAGGAGAGGGGGCCACCATCAGTGGATCTGCAATAACCAATTTTTAAACTTCCAGAAAAGGAGAAATTTTTTAATCTTTAAGAAGATAGGTATGCCTGGTGGAGCAGTGGTTGGGTCAATCGCCTTGGAAGGAGCAGGTCACATACCTCTGGGTTCAACTTCCAGGTCCAAGAAGAGTAACCAGTGTGAACAACTAAATAAAAACAAAAACAAAATTGATACTTCGTTCTCTTCTCTCTTTCTGCCTGCCTGCTAGCTTTCATTCCTGCCTACACTTTTCCTTAAAAAAAAAAAAAAAAAAAAAAAAGCAAAAAGTAATCTATGAGAAATAATTTATTTCATTTCATTCTCACTTCATCGGGGTAATCCTCAGATTCAAAATGTCCTTTACTTTCATTTTGTATTTTATTAGTTGTATTTCCTAGCAGGTATTGTATGTCCCTTGTTGGTGAGATGGTTCATCTCTCCTCACGTCAGCCACCAGAAAAGATCCAGAGAGAGGAAGAGCAGGGGTGCAGGCGGGGGGTTGGGCTGACATGGGGAAAGGCTTATCATGTCTAGTCCTGAAACACAGCACAGGCACAGCAGTGACACAGAGCCAATGTCCTGCTTCAGGTTTCAGCTAGAAAAGTAGAAGTGGAGTAGAAGTAGTGGAGTTATATGAGCCTCCCGCTTTTGTACTGGTTTGCCTTTGGAATCTAGAAGAGGACATCTTGAGGCTGTCCTCAGTTCATGGACAGGGAGCAGAAATTGTTTTGCTTTATTGAGATATAACTGACAAATGAAATATATATATATATATATATATATATTTATGTATGTACATATGTATATTTATATATATATATATATTTCAAGCAGACAATGTGATAATTTGATATCTGTTTACTTCATGAAACATTACCACAATCAGGTTGATACATCCATCACCTGACAAAGCCATCTTCCACCTTTGACCACACCTGGAACTCCAGATTCTGTGTCATTTCTCTGCTCACTCACCACACTCTTTGTCCCTGTGATTATTTCTCATAACCCTGACATTCTCTTATATCTGGTTCTTATTTATCTTTCCCACTCTTAACTGGTTCTCCTTACTCAAGTAAAGTTTCATGCATTCTTTTAAAAAGGTGGGGGGTAGGGAGCAGATTCAACAATTGCTTTCTTTGTTTCTTTTATAATCTTTGCATGAATTCAAACAGTTCCTACTTCAACATCTCTAGTAACCTTTAACTAAATTGCCCATGACATTCTACAAGTAAAAGGCAAGACTCCAAACAAAGAGGCGAAGCAAATTAAACACAGAAGGTCCCATTTAAGTCTCTACATAGACTCAAAGTAGGAACTTGCCTCGAGGTGAGCAAAATGATCAGGAGAAAGGAACAAAGTATAGGTAGATCAAAGTGAGTTCTTAGAGAAGACATTATAATAATAAATGGAAGAGAAGAATAACTCTTGCCCCAAGGAGGAAAGGTGGACTGGGGGAAGGGCCGGTAATGGAAGCCCTCACCACAGGAGGGCCCAGTCTTCTCTGGGCTGAGCTTTGAGTTCAACCAAAGGAAGTCTGGGAGCCGCCTCTTCTCCAGGTCAAGCTGCTTTTCCTTGCAGCTCCTCTGATCTTTTTTTAATCACCTCTCCTGTTCTCTGGAGCTGGGGTGACTGAGTAGTGTGCAGTGCAAGATCATGGCCATGTGCAACCAGCTTGGACCCAAGGAAAATGCTCTTCTTTCAGATCATCAGTGGAAATTACTTCTGCCACACCCCAAATCACAAGTGGCCTCTTCCACTACTTTTATGCCATGGGGTCTTTTCTCTGCTGGCATCCAAGTACACGTACCCCCTACTCTCACTCAGGCCTATTTTCTCCCTTTCTGCAGGAGAGCACTTTGGTTTTCCTAGTTGCGCTATCTTCTACTGTACCTGACTGATCACGTTTCTTTGCTCCCATCCACTCCCTCTATGTTCTCAAGATCTATTTGGATCCCGTTTTTCAAGGTACTTCTCATTCCTTCTTTAAAATCTCCCCAAGATGAGCTCTCTGCTCTTTGGAAAAGCCTTGAAAGCTTCTCACCCTTGGGTAATTTTGTCTCTTATGGGACTTTGAGCTCTGTCTGGAGACATGTTTGGTTGTTAGAGGTCAGGAAGGAGGTTTCTACTAGTATCCAAGGGGTGGAGTCCAGAAATGTTATTAAATATCTTGCAATGCTCGGGATAGCCCCACAACAAAGAATTGTCCACTTCCAATTGTCAAGATGCCAAGGTTGAGGGACCCTGCTCCAGAAGAAAATTCAGCCGTTAGTGCCCCAGGTGACAGGGATTAAGAGGGCCTTTCTAGAGCCTGCCTCTCCAGCCCATCAACCTGACTTCCTCCTTCCTTTTAAAATTTAAAGGACACAATGTTGAAATAGCCTTATTTTACAGATGAGGAAGCTGAGAGCCAAAGGGAAGAAGCAGCTTGCCCAAGGTCAAGCAGTGTGGCTGGAACCTAATGTTCTGTTACAGTAAAACTTCCCATTAATCTATTTGGCAGACGTTTTATTCTGAAAAGGAAAGTAGGTTATCCTGAGGACACCCACTCTGGATAATTCTGTCTTGTGTCCTTTTGTTTTCAAAGGACAATACAACTTCATTCATCAGATTTCTGAATTATCTTTTAATTATTTGATGTCGATGTCTTCCTGTATTGTAGAAAACGCTAGTGTTAGTCCCTATATATCTGGATTGTATTTAATTTAATTGTTTATTACCTTCCAAGGTGACATTTTCACTGGGCTGAATTTTGTACTCTGAGATACTCAGTGAGGCACTGTGGTTTTCAGTTTCAGATCTAGAGAGGCACAATTTGGGTTTCATTTTGCAAGTCAATCTTCTTTTCAATTGTAGTATTAGAAACTCATCAGAGACTATCTTAGACCTAAAAAGGAAATATTTTGCCTATGCATCTGGGAGGTTCAAGGTTCTAGGTGGCTTCAAGGTATAGCCGGACCTGGGAATTCCAATGGTGCCATCAGCATTTATTAGAAACTTGGTGATGGTCATAGTGTGTTATCATATATTTGGTAAAATGTGAAACTGCATATTTAAACATATTATTTTGTAAATCAATATTACCTCAATAAAAAAATATTCTAAGATATGTCCAAGTTCTAACTGCCTATATACATATGAATGCGAACTTTCTTGGAATCATGGTCTTTGAAGTTATAATCAAGCTAAGGATTTTAGTATATAATCATCCTGGATCTAGTGGTGATTTTAAGTCCAATGATTGTTGTCTTTATATGAGAAAAAAATTGAGAGGGATAGGAAATAAAGTCATGGGAAGAATCAAACAGTGATAGCAATTATGAAGCCACAAGCCAAGGAATGCATAGAGCCTCCAGAAGCTGGAAAAGGCCAGAAAGGATTCTCCCTTACAGCTTTTGAGGGAGTCTGACACTACCTTTATCCTGATTTCAGATTTCTGTCCCTTAGAACTGTGAGGATACATTTCTGTTGTTTTAAACTGTCACCTTTATCATCCTTTGTTGTGAGAGTCCTAGGAAACAAATACAAGGGCTATTACAAATAAAGCCACTGCAATTCTTGTAAAATTTACTGTGCTTATATTCTTTTATTTCTCTTAGGTAAATATCTAGGGATGCAACGACTGGTTGCTATAGTAGATATATGCTTAAAATATGCAATTATTAAAGTTTTCCAAACAGTTTTGGAAAAACTGCTGAACAGTTGTCCAAAGTGGTTGTATCATTTTACATTTTCTCCAATGATATGTAAATTGCTCCATACCCATACTTGGTTTGATCCATCTTTTTCATTTTAGTCATTTGAAGAGGTTTATAATGGTATCTTCTTGTGGCTTCAAATTGTCCTGCCTGATGTTTGATAATGTGGACTTGCTTTCCATCCATATATCTTTTTGGTGAAATGCTGTTTCAAATATTTTATCTATTTTTATTGGATTTTGTTTTGCTTATTCTTAGTATTATGTTTGTGACCTTCTTGATATGTTGTAGGTACAAATTCTTTATCATATGTGTGATTTTATGTTTGTTCTCTTGTGTAGTTAGTGTTTTTATCCTCTTAACACTGTATTTATAAGAAAAGAAGATCTTAATTTGGACAAAGTTTAAATTATCAGTGTCAAATTCTTTTATACATTGTTATTGGTATCATGTCTATAAATGCATTCTAATCAAATATCACAAATATTTCTTGCATGATTTGTGATAGAAGTTTTTTGGTTTATGGTTTTATATTCAGAACTATAATTCTTTTTGTGTTAATCTGATGTGGTGCAGGGTTATTTTTTTTTAAATATGTATCCAATTGCCCCTTCCCCAATTGTTGGAAAGACTATCTTTTCTTCGCTTAACTGTCTTTGACAGTCAAAAATCAATTACCACTTATGTATAAGTCTATTTTTCTGGACCATATTCAGCTCCACAATCTGTTAGTCAATTATTATACATATTACACTGTCCTGATTATTACTGGTTTACAATAAGATCTGGAGTCAGAAATCCTCCAACTTTTTCTTCTTTATTTAAATTATGTCAGTGGTCCTGTACACTGCACATTGCATTCACATTAATTTTATAATCAATTCAATGTCCATGAAAAAGGTCTACTGGTATATTGTTTGATGATGCACTGATTCTACAGATTAATTTAAGGAGAATGGATATCTTTTGAAAAATGCATCTTCTGACACATGAACATGGTATATCTCTCAATCTGTTTAGATCTCTGATGTTGCTCATTAAAACTTGTAGTTTTTCATGCACAGATCTTGCACAACCTTTTCAGTTTGATTGCTAAACACTCCCTATTTGTTATAAAATGTTATGAAGTTGTATTGTTTTATTAAATCCAATCTCCAGTTGTTACTTTTTGTAGGAATACACTTGATTTTATAAAATGCTTTTATATCCTATAAAATGCTCTTATATCCTTGTTAAATTCACTTTCAAGTTTTAGCAGTTTCTTTTGTAGCTTTTGTATTTCCCTTATAGAAGATTCTACTGTCTGTGAATAAAGACAGTTCTCATGTAGAGGTTCAATTGGAGCAGAATTCACTTCCAAGCACACTCAGAATTCCTTTAGAGTCACTTTCACCTGCAAGCGATCACCTACTTACTGTACATGGTTGCTTACTTCATCAAGTCCACAAGAATAATCTCTAGATTGTGTCTTCTGGAAAACAGGGTCTTATATAATATAGCATAACATGGAAGCAATATCTTTCAATCTGGTCATAGCCACATAGTTAGAAAAAAGTCACAGATCCTAGCAACTCATTGGCACAGGATTATCCAAAGGTGAATACTAGAAGGTGTGAATCATTGGGTATCACTTACGATCTGTCCACCACAGATTGTGAAAAGGGGTAGAAGTAGCTTGGTTTCTAACTGTTTTGTACTTAGGCATTAGAGCAGGTATGTGTATACTTTTCTATGTGTTCTTTTTGAGCAGAAAGAAAAATCAACCTCTTCTGGGCTATAGTCATTTCTATTTTCAATTTTTATCTCCCTGCTTCATCGGCCACCATATGTGAGAGTTCACTTTATGGGTCAACTTGACTAGGCTATTATGTCCGGTTAAATAATAGAACACTAAGTGATATTATAAGGATATTTTTCAGATTTCATTAACATCTAATATCATCTGACTTTAAATAAATCAGATTATCTTCCAAAATATAGGTGGATATCATCAAAACAGTTAAAGGCCTAATGAGAAAAAATTGAGGTTTTCCAAAAGAGAGATTCTACCTCAAAATAGCAGCATTAACTCCCACCTGATTTCCACCTTGTTGGTCTTCCCTACAAATTTCAATCTTGCCAGACCTCAAAATTATGTGAGCCAATTCCTTCAAATAAATCTCTTAGCATATACATATATGTCCTGTTGATTATTTTTCTCTGGAGAGCCCTTTCAATTTTTGTGGGTTTCTATTTACTTAATATCATTTTATTATTTGAACAGTCTTTCAAGGGAAGGTATATACAATTTATACAATGTTGTCTCAATCTTGAAGTCAAGATGAGGATTACTTGCTTAGGTAGGATTTGAACCTCTAATTAAAGGTATTAGTCCCATGACTCTTTTGTTTTTAACAGGGGAAGAAAGAAATAGAAGGAATTTATTTATTTTGGTAGTTCCCCCTGCCCCAGTTCTTGAACCACAGTCCCTGGGATTTACATGGCCCATGCCCCAATTTTTGGCTTAGTTCCTGATTCACCATGAGGCACCATTCATAAGTCTATTCAGACATTTATTAAAATAATATCATTTGCATGGGCAATATGAAAGAGCCAGGCTAAGGAAAAATGTCACAAACAGATATAACATTTCAATTTCCATTTAATTCTTTGTACTGTCCTAACTGACTTATTTGGTAAGAATTTTACAAGCATTGCTTATTAACACTAAGGGTAAAGCTGGAAAGGATTGCCCCTTCTCCAGGCTGCACAGTGAGAATCATCACTAGTGCAGTGGAACCTGTTTCCCTTTTCAAGGCCACAGCTATTGCAGCCTGCAGAGGTCAGTCTTCTCATCGTCCTGTGCTTGTGTCTGTTTTGACGATGAACTGTCAGGAGTTCTGCTAACTTTATGGAATGGATCGATGAGGATAATGTCAAAGAAGTTGCAAGTGGAATCTTCACCATCCCAGGACAAATTCAAGACTCTCAGATTCCTGCAGTGGTGGCCAGCCTTACTTGAAGAATTGCAATTAACTTTAGCTGGTTAACACCATGATGGAAGTCTGTGTATGTTGCCTCCTCAGGAACTGAATGTTTGGTCACTATGGCACTATGGCACACACACATCCTGTATGTGACATAACCGTTTTTGGCCTTATATCCCAGTCTGTATGCTTTAAGGAGGTGGGGAGTGCACCCCATGGAGCACTGAGAGCTGGGTTCCACTAGCAGCATCAACCCCAGGATGGGAGTGGACTGTTTTTTCCTCCATAGCTGCTGGATTTACTTGCGAGCGTCCATCTTGGCTTACCTGATGGCAGCCACCAAATGGAAAGGTTTATTTAATTATTTCAATGTCTACATAGGAAAATCAAGAAAAATACAGCTGGTGCAGATCTGACATAACTTATTTAGTGTGGCCAGCTATAATCAGGAAGAAGTAGATGCAACTTTGGTCTGTTTTGATGTGAGGCCCTGAGAAAATTTCACTTTCTTGTTTTTTAATACAAAAATGCAAGAATTTTCCACCAGGTTTTCTACATATACAATACATTTTTAAGTGAGGACTAACACATCGGAATCAATGTATCAACTAGGTTAAGCAATTAAGGCAGCCACCCTTGTTGGTGAACAAGCAAGACAGGAAGGCGTTTGATGGTAAACAGAAAAATGGATGTCACTGAATAATGGAGAAATGATTTTATTATTTCAGTCAGATGTGGTTTCTACCTGATGAAAAATAGAAATCAATATAAATATATATGCCCTTTCGCTGCATTAAGGCAGAAGCAGAAAGCCTTTTATGAACCAAGACTTCACTGGCTCACCACACATCTCTGACAGGCATGTATGCAGGCATAGGAGAAAGTCACACCTCTTTCTGTTCCAGCGTTAGTGTATCTGTGCAGCAGCCAACAGAGAAAAGGATATCAAAGCACATGAATCTATGTTCACAAGAATGCCAAAGTCTGAAAATCTAGCAATTACTGAGATACTGACAATTGCGTGCAATTATTAATACACTTTTCAATATAATACTAGCATCTATTAAGTTCTTTCCATACAAAAAGCACTTTTATGTGATCATTTATTATCATGGCCTCTTTCTTTCTCTTTTTTTTAATCTCTAATCACTTTTGCTTGAGACTCTCCCTAAGTGTAAGGAATCTCAATGGAGTATGCTTTTCATACCACACAAGGCCCCATTTTATTGTTCCTGTTTCATTTCTGCTTCAACTCTTCACAGAAACTATGATATGACTCATTCTTCCACTGGGTGCTACTTTGTCTGACATGATTCACTTGGATTCGCATGAACGTGGTTATGGACCTTTAACCCTCACACATTCAGCTATTTGCAGCCCTTGTTACAAGCCTTTCCAGACTGAACCTTTAACATTAACGTGCGCCTTAGCTTTTTGCTGCAGCCACCACTCTTCATAGTTGCAATTGCACTGCTTATTACAGCATTCGTCCTTACAGTTTTGTTTCTGGTGAGTCACACCTGTAACTATGTTGGCGAATTTGACAAGAATTCTTTGATTGTCTGACACAGGCTCAGACCATTGCTAGTCAATGGAGCAGACAGACGTGTTAGACCTACCTCTGCTAATAAGCCATCCAGGAAAGAGGAGACATGATACAATCACAGGAAGTCATAAAACAATGAAATGTGCTGGTTTAATACAATTTAAACCAATTTGGAAATCACCCACTGACACTTCTACTCACACCTGTTCCTAGAGATTATTTTTCTCCTTTTGCTCTTTGCTCAGACATTCAGATTTCTCTGCAGGCACTTCCTTCACCTTGTGTTTATTCTGTCCAGTTAGGCGAGATAGGAGATCTTATCAAGGTAGGTACTTTAATGACTCAGCACAGTGACAGCGCCTCAGCAAATATCGTGGGAAGGACTAGATTACAGATAATAATGGAGTCAGATCCTTAGTTCCTGTTTTCTCTTTGGATGTTTCCAAGAGTAAGGAAGGGGGTACTGGGGAGGGAGCAGGCATGAGTGCAACGGAGAGAGAGAAAGAACGTAGCTGTGACTCTGGCTCTGATCTGGACAACATGATAGCTGAGTATTTCACAGGAACAAACAGTGGGTTGCTATTTTTTTTTTAATTCTTAACTTATGATTCCCTTCTTCTGAGCTTCATTGCAACATTTGGGAGAACAGCAATTAGACAAGAGGGAACATAAAGGATTTAGGGACTCGGCTAATATCCTTCAATACCTCAATGTGGTTTAGTATTGCCTGAAAGTCTAATGAGTAAAATATAAACATAAATCATTTTAATTCCTGCCCTTTCATGCTTCTCCCTCCCCACACACTGAAGAAACTCTGCCACATTGCTTAAGATGATAATGACATTAGACTTCATTTAATTTTGATGAGCGTCCTTCCCTTCTTTGGTATAATCACATTTAAGAAAACACAAATACACACTTACTCTTGGAGTTTAAAAGAGAGAGAGCTAAGGACTACACTGGATATGCAAATATTCCTGCTCTGTCACCAAATCCCCAATGAAGAGGGAATGGCGGGGCTGGGGGGGCGGGGCCCTCAGGTGCTGATGGGGCCAACAGCAGACCCCTGGCTGAAGTTCAACCTGGTATACTGGGCACGTCCAGCACAGCAGTTGAGAGACAAAGGTGCTGACAGATGGATCGTGCAGGCTGTCTCTGTATGGAATTTGGAGTCAGAAATAAGAGAGAATAGCCAATGGGTGGGTATGTGAGAGGAATAAAAATAAAATATGCAAAGACAAGCAAAGATCAAAAGAGTACAGCATAATCACAGAGGTGAAGTAAGTTAGGTTTGCTACCCCATGGGGCTGCCCTAAATCTTTAAGCACAGCTCCTCTCTGTTTCTCACACAGTTCAGTCTCTCTTCACGCCATTGATCTCATTGCAACCGCATTGTTGGAAGTGGCTATAAGCTCCTGACCACCTATACACCTATACACCACTCTACACCTATAGACCTTTTCTTACAATCATTTATTTTTGTGTTTGACTCACGAATCTGATAAAAACTCAGAAGCAGAATGCAATACAGTGAATACTGTTAGTTACAACTTGTC
The DNA here is from genome assembly GCA_004363575.1 of Solenodon paradoxus. Taxonomy (NCBI): domain Eukaryota; kingdom Metazoa; phylum Chordata; class Mammalia; order Eulipotyphla; family Solenodontidae; genus Solenodon; species Solenodon paradoxus. The sequence goes on along the minus strand of RJWH01000622.1, from coordinate 528,656 downwards.
ATTCAATCCCTTGCAGTCTGTTATTTACAGAAACATGAGATTTGGATAGAAATCTTCTAGGAGTCACCAGAGAAATTTCCTTGCTCCCCAGAGAAAGGTACATGAAAATCCATTCTCCTTTTTCTTCCAGTCGTGGGCATGTTTGAGGATGAAGTTGAACTAAAGAAAACAGAGAGGACAGTCTGGGTCCCTGTTGACATATCTAAGACACTAAATCAACCTGAAGTTAACGTTACCCCTAGATTTGCCATTATTCAAGATAAAAAAAAAAAGAGAGAGAGAGAATTCTTAAGTTTAAACCTCTTGGAGTTGAGCTTTCTACCACATAGAATGTAAAATTTGGCATTTTCCTTTTCTGTAGATGATCTCATATAATGAAGACTATGGAGAAATTTAGTGGGCCAGCGGAGTTTTACTCTGATAGGTCTTGGCATCCAGACCTGGTGCTCATCCCCACTGTGCCAGAAACAAAAGTCAGTTTCCTAGTCCATATGTTGACCTTGGGCCTGATGTTCCTGGGTCGGTCCATCATTGTCAGTGGACAGATCTCTGGGGTTCACTTAGAAAGGACCACTATCCCTCCTTGCACCTGGTCATGCACTTAGATCTTCAATCCTAGGACTTACGGTAGGGATCATGTTAAATTCAAGTGACATGAAAGCCCAGGGGTTAGGGATGTATCCAAGTTTCTCTGTCATTTACACCTCAGTGGAAATGAATACAATTTGTTTTCTTTAAATTGAGTTTTCATATAGAAAAGAGAAAACCAGACAGAGAAAGGGAAGTGATAAAGTTTCTGATAAATGTTGCTAGGGCTGCCATTACAAAACAGCACAGATTGGGTGGCTGAAACCACAGATAGTATTTACCCCACAGTTCTAGAGACACAAAGTCTATTATTAAGGCTTTCTCGGGTTTGACTCCCTCGAGGACACTCTCCTTCACCTGCAGACAAGCTGCCTTCTTTCTGAGTCCTCAAATGATCCCTGAAGTCCATGTGTCCAAATTTCCTCTTCTTCTAAGGCCAGCAATGAGATTTGATTGGGTCACCCTGAAGACTTTATTGGAATTTACTTCCATAAAGATCCCATTTTCAAATACAGTCACAAACAGAGGAACTGAGGATGTTAGAGTTTCTCTATATCAATTTGGGGTGATACAATTCAGTCCATAACAGGGGAGGAAGGAATCTGCAGCCCCGGTGGAAAAAAGAAATCTTTCATGAACACAGGCAGACACTGGGCCCCTGCAATATTCAGGAAATTCAAGCAACTCTGTAGGTGAGAATCCCGGAGAGCTCACCCGAGGTCCCCTGTGGTGACCCTGCCCAGACTAGCTCACAAAAACCTCTGCTTTTTCTCTTGGTCCACACTGGTCCCCAAGCACGCAGCCTCCCAGACCCTTCCGAAGTGGAGTGTGCTCATTGGCTCAGCATCACTTGGTTTATTTCAAACTCAGGATTTTTAACTATAGTCACTGACAGTCTTGCTAGATTTCCATACATGTTTAAAAGCCCTGGGCTTATTCTCTGACTGGTAAGGATGTTAAACTCCACTAAAAATGTCATATTTTGTGGATTCCCGCTGTCAAAGCCACAGGTTTTATCTCCACCGCTGAGCAGTGCTGTTTTCCTGAATGTTTATCAAAGCCAATGAGTAACATTCCGCGACACGTCTGCTTCCCATTTGAAATATGTCTTTTGTATCAGCAAGGAAGCAGGCGTTTCCACCAAGGATTCCTCCAAGCTGACTGACCTTGAACTCCAGGAGTTTTGAGAAGGCAATGGAATGTTTCTTGTTGGCGAACCAGAGTAAACATTTCCCAAAATCTGTCACTGTCTGTCACTTTGAGACTCCCAGTGGTGATTCATGTCATCTGGATCTGGGGAAACCAGCAATTAATTAGTCATATATGAAAACATTAGAGAAGAAGAGCTGTCTTTCTAACAATGATTTTCCAATTTCTGAAGGTTGAATGCTGTTTCGTTCACATTACATTTGCTCTGCGGTATTTTCCCTCTAGTATTGCCAACAAAATGTCAGTTTCCCAGCCTGTTTGGGCTTTAATGCACCCGGGAAGTTTCTAGTCCCATTGGTCTCAGGAATAAAAACGAAGCCCCTCAAGAGCAGAAGTGAGCAGGGTTCCAGGACAAAGGACACTGATGGACATCCTCAGTCTCTGTCTTCTCCTTTCTGGATTAAGCCTCGCCCAGTTCTTTTGTGGGTTCTTCTGGCATTGTGCCTGTGAGCCACACATACCCCTCCATCATACCACCCCCAAAATCACCTTCGTTGTCACCATGAGGTGTTTGAGAGCCTGGTGACAAACTTACCTTGAAACTGGTCTTTCAAAATGTCCCACAATTTCATTAGGAAGGAACCAGTTTTCAGAATGTTTCTTTCTGGCTAGTTCTACACTGATGTCTCCAGAGCTTTCTACACATATTCCCAATGCATGTGCCAGCAGGAAAGATAAAGCCTGGCTGCATTGATGTGCCTCCTGGGAAGCATTCTCTTTCTCCAAGCTCCTCCATCTTTCTGTGAGTGGACACTGTGATAAGGATATTCCAGGTGATGGTCCCAGAAGAGGAGAAAGCACACCCTTCTCCCTATAATGTACATTCTAATTTCCAATTAAATACATTTAGTGAAGAGTGGAGATGGGCATGTGGCAAAACGTGAAGACTCCCTAGGGTACCTCTTGCTGACAGAAACAGAATCATAACACTTCCAAGGCAATAAACCTGAATTGCTTGATATCCATTTCTGTCACCAGTGGCCTTGGGTTTCTGCCTCCAAGGGAATGTGTTCATTACAGTTAAGAGAAATGTTAAACAGAGGGGGAGAAGTGACATTCTTATTCAACTCTGTGTCTTGCTCTGTCAGGTTTTCACTTTTTTTTCTGCATCTTTTTATGGAAAATGGATTGGGTCATAATTACTTTTAGAAAAAAAGTAGGTCAGAAACATTCTCTTGCTTGAAGGCAGTGCTTCAGAGATTAGGGCAGGAGAGGTACCTGCAGAGAGACACTGCTTACCTCTCTGTCCTGCTGTGGATTAAAAACTGGTCAGTCCCACCCACCTAGAGAAGCCCAATAAATGAAATTCACATCTGAATTGCTAGAATTCCAAGAGTTGAGTTCTATTCTTCTTGGGAGATCAGTGCAAAACTCACAGTCCTATACCCCACTCAATTCTTTCTAATTCTAGCTTTCCAAAGTCTAAAATGATGCAACTATTTAAAACTTCATTATTATACAGTAAAAGAAGTTCAGTTCAAGTCTCTAAAAATTGCTACTAGCAAAGAAATGGAGGTTGGAAATAACCAGGAAAGTGATACATCATCTCAGACTCATATCGATGGCCAGTTGACTCCCCAGGCTTCTTTGCCTGCCATAGTCATGCAACAGAATGAAGGATTCGTTGGTTCTGCACCTTGAAACACGCTGGAATGGAGAGAGTAAACATGACCTGCCAACTGATGGCTGCCCCTGCCTGCTCTATCGCTGCTTTCTGTGGCTCAGGGTCCTGTGCTACCATGTTCCTGGGACTTTCATACTTTACCTTTCTTTCATCTGACATGGTTCTTACTCTCACTTCATCTCCCCTGGACTCAAGCTTCCTGGGACAGTCAGTCGGTCGAAGCAGGAAGCTGAGGTCCAGAGAAGGGGATAGTTTGCCTTAGAGATATTTGTGGTCACAGTCCTCCAAATGCCCAATCTGGTGATTAAGAAATGTAGGGCAACTGGCTCTTTCCTTCTCTGCATGTCATTCTGAATGTACACCAGGGTCCTTGTAGATCAATCTGACTCAAATACTTAAGCCTGCAGCAATCTAGATGTTTTCTACAACAGAAATATTTTTCTCAGAGTCTGAAGCCTAGAATTCCAAGATCAAGGTGCTGTCAGGTTTGGTTTCAGGGAGGTGTGGGGAACAACAGGGAAAGCTTACTTTAGATAATCAATGCTTTGGTAGTGAAGCAGAAACCTTGGCACTTGGAATTCTAGGTGCCCACCAGCGAGGAAAACCTTGGCTGGAGGGGTTTCTGATAACTTGCCAAGATCTAGCAAGAAGTTAAGGTCAGGCAGATAGTTAAGACCTATGACATTTTGAGTGTAACCTCAGCTATGTAAACAAAGATTGCAAAAATAGTTGATTTACATCCTTGATCTTTGAAACAATAAATTGACAATAAACATGCAACGAATCAAATACTCGTGTGACAGTCCTTAGAGGTTGCTCATCCCCTGACCCTGCTTTCACTCTATCTTAGTTTCTTGTTTTTCTCAATGTTTTGTGGCCCCCTTCCTTTTCCCCTCTTCTCACAGACAGAAATCCTGTCAGGGAGGCCTCTCTTCCTTGCTTGTAGACAGCCACCTTCTTGCTCCATCCTCACATGGTCTCTTCAATACACATCTGTCGAAGGAAGAGGAGAGAGCTCTGGTATAGCCTCCTCTTTTTATAACTCCCTATGATATCACTTAATATTTATCCCCTCATTAAAGTCCTTATCTCCATAAATAGTAACATTGGGAGTTGGGGCTTAAAGATAATGAATTTCAAGGGGACACAATTTAGTCCAGAACAGCTTAAATAAGAATTCCTATACTTGGGGCAACTTCAAAAAGTGACGTTGCTGAAACAACTACCAGTTTTTATAACACTGATGATTTCTGATGTAGAAACATACATACAAGCATTATATTTTAAAATACTTCATAGCTTACAATGTCTTTATTAACATTGTACCATTTGGTTCTTACAACTGAAATAAGTGAGGCAGGCATCCTCATTTAGAGTTGAATAAACAGGCTCACTGAGAATAGCTGGCCTTGGAAATGCCTTTGGTTGGTGAGGAGCAGAGCTGGGCCTGGAGACGCATCCTTACCTCTAGGAGGTTCCCAGTGCAGGCCGTATCCCTCATAATGAGTCCTTAATAACCACACTTGCACAGAACCCACAGCAAGGATTTCAGAAACACATGAAACACAAAGATGGAATCAAATACAGTAAATGTTTTGCCTCGGTGGTAGGGAAAGAGAAGGGGAACTGGAGAATGGTGATAAAAGGAAATAATCAGACAAACAGGAGCTGGTTCTGGTACCAAGCTGGGCAATAGTGAGACATGAATGAACCAGAGGCTGTGGTTAACTCAGCCTTCTGCATCTGTTGGGCAAAGGAAAGAAGAGGCTTCATGCTCAGAATGTCTCTGATGTCAGTGGGGGTGGTAACCTCACTAGAAACACCCAGCCTGGTTTATAGAAGTCAACATGTTGTGGTAAACATAAAAAAGATCTTGAGGTTCTACTGAAAATGGTTGTCATTCCCAGATCTTTCCTCATGACATCCTTGCCTAATGAGAGTTTTAACCTAATTGATGTCACTCTGTGGCACTCACGCTCTTAAGAGATCATGTTTTAAGACAAAGGTACAATTTTGCAATGTGGCGTATTTAGGTTCAAAACCCAGGCCTTCCTGCTACCTGCTGAGAAAATATTCATTCTGAACAGTTTCTCTCACCGATAAGGTGGATCCAAATTACCTGTACTGTAGGGTTTTATGAAAAGTGAAGTAACGTAGGGAGCAAGTCTAATACAACTGCCTAACAATATAAAAAGTATTAAGTAAGGGCAGATATGATTATTTTCATTTTGAATGAAGTGTCAGGGAAGAATAATTTGAGGAACCTAAATGCACCCTCCCAAAGCCAGAGGCAATTAACAATTGACCAGATTTAGAGACACATTTTAATTGGAGAAGTCCTAAATGAAACTAAAAAGGCATGAAGTTCTAGGCTCATTAGCAATGAGCCATAATTGAATGTATTTGAAAGATTTCAACAGTAAGAGCACCTGTTTTTTCTTAACTTCTCCAGAAATTATGTTGTCAAAGGAATTCCTGATTCCCTGAAGAAAATATCTAGTTCTTACAAACACAGAAAATGGTGATCTCAGATCAACAAATAGTGGACTATGAAGCCCTGAACTGCTCAATGGTGTGTTATGAATTTTTTAAAGTTGCTAAATAGAAAAATTGACTGTTCAAAGTACCACAGAATATTTCTTACTGGAAATAGACAACACCTTCCTATATTTAAAATGAGCATTGTAACTTCTAGGTGACTTTTTTTTTTCAAATCACTGAGAGAATTAGAACTCCCTTCTGTTATGGAGCTACAAAGAGTGGGGAGCGGGGAGGGTGGAGGAGGGAGGAGAGAAGGAGACATAGACAATTATTAGTAGAATGGATATAGGTTAACTCTCTTATAGAGAGAAGATGGGAGTCCCCAAAGTGAAGTCTCAGAGATGCTTTCCCTTTTGTTAATGGCAAAGTAAGTAGATAATAGAACTTTCTTGAATTTCATGCTCCTGTTGGATATTGTGTAAATTGATTGAAAGAAAACTTGGCACTTTGCTCTTGCGGACCAGAGCCCACTTAAATCAACAGCCTCACCTTAAACAAGGGTTGTGTGTCTGGATTACTGTTCTACAATTAATTCGTATTACATGCCCCTCTCCCTTTTACAATCACCCATCTTAAATGAGTGAGTCCAGATCATTTCTCATGATGCCCTTTCTTAACTAGACCCCTCTGAGAGATGTGTTCTTAAGGTTTCTAAAGACTCCAAATCAATTTTCATGTATCTTCTTGGTCTATAATTTCCTTACATGCACCAAATATCAGTACATTTTCCTTGAGAAAGCTCATGTGCCCACATATTTCTCAATTGCAAATCTCTAGTCTGAAACTTGTCACTTTTGCTTCGACTGAGGCATTCAGCTGCATGATTTTAATATCTTACTGGTTCTCTCATTTTTTGAAAGTTATATAAAAATTGAAATGCGTTCATTTTGAATTTTTAGAAAATCATGAATTTATCTTTTTAAAATAATTGTAGCAATTGCTTTCTCACTTCATGGGTCCTTAGAAATCTCTAAACACACTTGTATACTATAGTTTGTTAATACAATAAAACTCTCCCAGCCTCAGTTGACTTTATGATTGGTTTCTTCAGTTCATTTGATATTTGGGGCACAAAAGGCTCAGAAGAAATGTCTTTCAATGCAATTTGATCCCTCCCTCTAGTAAGGGCTCTTAAACCTGTGTTAGAATCATATACACATGCACACACACACACTTAAAATTCAAGGACAGGGTGTGTCCTGGTGGCCTAGAGGTCTACTACACCCTGGGAGCAGTCCCACATGCATCTCAAGGTCCAGGGGTCAAGACCCAGAACTAGGGAGGAGGGGGGCACAACCAATATGAACAACTAAATTTAAAAAATAAATGAACAAATAAATAAATAAAGCTCTTCCTCCTCTTCTCTCTTCCTGCCTGCCTCCTCACTTTCATTCCTGCCTGTACCTTTCCTTTAAAAAAAAATAATAATTCAAAGACAAAAGGGAGTTGGATCTAATTCTCTCACAGATTAAAAGACCACACAATAATGAAACCTCCAAATAGAAGTTCCACCTCTGAAAGCAAGAGTGCAGAATCCAGTCCCAGAGTTTTCAGTCAGTAGGTCTTGGGGGCCAAGAATTTGTGTTCTAATCAGTTCTAATCAGTGATGTTGAAATCACTTACATTAACTGTGAAGAGTCTTAACTATACAGGAATGTAGAGAGTTTTAGAAAAGTTGGAGATGTCGTTGGAGGTTACCCAGAGGCATTCCTCTGAAAATAGTGAGTTATGATACAGCCTTGTAGGCAAAGCAAGAGTGAGTTCATCTGCTACTTCAAGGACAGCCTTGGAACTGCCTTTAGGCAGGACTCAATAGATCTTGAGGCAGATGTGACTTAACTTTCTCTTTATTTTGGCTCAGTAGTGTTTGCTAGAAAGAGGACATATTTGATATTAAAGAAAAATACTACAATGGGAAATGGTCCCATTACCAGACCTTCAATACTTTGCTGAACATTTTGAAAACAAAGTTTAGAACAAAAACAGAGTATGACTCAGGATAGATTCATGGCTTTACAGAAGGAGAAAAAAAAAATCAGTTAGATGCTCCCACTCTATTTTAGATAGAACTCTGTTCTATCTGGGAAAAGATAGTCTTTTGGTAAAGACATAAAGTTATTATAAACCAAAAGTTACTGGAAAAAGAATTACCTTGCTAGTCAAGAAGCTATAGAAGCAAAATGAATAATCATTAAAGATTCTTTAAGGGGAACAAAGCATCTGCCTTTCTGTTTCAGCCTTAAATTCACAAGAAGAAATTTCTTAAAATACTAAAGGGAAACTTACAGATTTTTTATTGAAACAGGTATTGCAATAACCATCTGAAATCCTACCACTATTGCAAAACCTCCCTTTTTGAGCAAATAATTAGAATATATTAAAAGAAGCAGAATGCAGAACTATTAGATTACCTGGATGCTGGGTATCTCTAATAATCCTCAGACGTATCTTGTGTCCCAGTCTGAAACAGTCATCCTCGCATCCCTAACCAGTAGTCATTCTGTTTCATTAATGTACAGTCACCGATACCTGCTAACTTTAAAGGGTCTAGTGTGCAAATTGCGTTGGCAAACCGAATGTTTTAAAAGTTTCTTCCTCTAAATCCCTAAGGGCCCCCTATTCATCATAATGGCATAGCTCAGATCTACATTGATTTACTGATGTCTGTGTATTTAAATCAAGCCCATGTTGTAAATTTCAAGGAAGTAGCTGTCTTCTTGTGGAAAAAAATTTTCTACTAATATACATAGAATTATTAGGGATGGGCCCATCAAGATTAAATTAATCTCTCCAAAATGTTACCTCAAACTTGCACAGTAGCCTCTTAGCTAGAGTTAAATATTAACTACAGACATTAGTCACAATACTAACAGAAAAATGAATCATCATAACTTGTAGCATTCTTATAACACTCCCAGTACCTTCCTTGTTAAAAATTCAAGGAATTGGGGTATTTATTTGCCCAAGACATGAGGATAGTTATTCCCTGCTTTCCTGTCTATTTTCTTTTTGGTGATTCCTGAGGCTACACTTTTGCAGCAGTAAATCTGTGTCCTGCTGTTTTGCTGTCTCTTTAGGTCAAACTAATCAATACTTGCTTGCCTTCTCCTGAAAAAATCACCAATATACTTGGACTATTATGGACAAAAGTATTATAAAAGCACTCTTAAAATTTTCACAAGTCTTCAACCACAAACTCAAGGACCTGTATTTCCTTGTGATTCTATTCTTATTCAAATGTGGGAACCTTTCTTTGTGTTCTTAAGATGGCGTGAGCTCTAAGATTTCCTCTATCTGCTCACTGTTAGCTCAGAAAGGGCACCAGGTTTTTAGAGAAGTTACAATTTTGTCAAAGTAAAGTTCATTACCTAGATAGACCATGACTTATTCTGAGAAGGTAAATTCCTCTCTCTTAAGAGACTTGGTCTTTCAAAACTTTCTCAGGCCAGTAACTGAGAGACAATTAAGAGCACTCCTAGATCTCAATGGTTACTGCAGTTTCCAGTTTTTCCAAATCTCTGCTTCATTGATGGACTCAATCCAATCCATAAAATCCAAGCTCTTCTTCAAGAATCTAAGCACATTATGGTAAACTTAATGTATTACCTACGTCTGTTGATTTACAATATGTACACCTTAAGCCTATAGACTATTATGATGCAATGTCCCTTTGATCAAATTAATTTTTAAAATATCAAAACACAAAAACTCCTTTTATAAGTTAAAATTAACTAGCCAAAAATCTCCCTTCCGGGCCTACATATATCATAAGCTTGTCTATTTACACTTAATATGAGAGATTTGAAAAAAAACAAAACAAAACAAAACAGGTGTTCCAACTCACTTTCTTGTGAATTATCAGATACCATTAACAGTACAGTTTTTTTTTTTAATTCAGTGACAAAGTTAATCATCTTATTAAGGCTACCAACTACAGCAGTTAAACTAGCTGAGGCTCTGTTAAATTGGTTTTCAGTCTCCTTTAAACTTGACTTTTCCCATGTTACACATTCTTTGTGGTTCTCTGCAGACAGGCTTACCTCCTAAGACATCCTAAGAAACCCTTTTCTCTCTCACATATTTCTGCATATCACTGTAATACTTTGAGCTCTGCTATTCTTCCATTATCTTTAAGAAGGGAGTAGTTATGACTGGCAGTTATGACTGGCTAACCTGTTTGAAAATCTAAGCCCTTGACTAGATTTGCTAAAACTACTTTGAAAGTTCAAGACTTAGTTTTGCTTCTTAATGATACATGGAAGATTGAAACAGGAAATTTAAGACTGAGACAGAATATCGGTTGATGCAGAATAAATGTAATATGGACCCATTAAGGGGAACAGGTGCTAGTTTAAGGGAAGAACACTGTGATTACATCCCTCTAGACTCCCTGGTAACTGAAATATTGCTAATGAGATCCAGGATGCAGACAAACCCCCCCCCCCCCAAACATGAATTTAGAGAGTTTTGTTAATAGCACCCTATCTCATTCTGCAGACTCTTCAGATTGGTAACGGGATTTTAGTCTTTTGGTTTAGTTTGGGTACTCTAGCTCCTGTCAGAGAAGTGGACTGAAAACTTTGATTATAAACCCTTTCTCTTTTATTTAATATTATTTAAGAACTTTATTAACAGGTGCTTGCAGTTTATTGACTTTTTTTGAAAAGATCAAGTTGTCAACTTTATTTTATTATAAATTAAGTGTGGTTCTTAAAAATCTCAGCTTGATGAGATATGAGACAATTAAAAACCGTTAAAGGTGTACTGAGGAAAATCAGACTTTAAAAAAAGTCTCGTGTCTGTCATTACCAAAAAGAGACACCTTTAATTTAAAAACAATAACCCCCTCTACCTGCATAGATAATGCAAAGAGTTCTAGTTATCTGGTCAACCAGCAGAAAGTGAGCACTTAAGGTCTTCAGTTACCAATTTTGTTTCATTTATTGTTGGAATTTCATATTCATTTCTTCTTGTTAAATGACTAAACAGGATGATGACAGAGATAGTAAGCCGCCATTTACTCAGTCGTCCTGCTCAGCCTTGGGAGCAGATGAATTCTGTTGCCTCTTTGCCATCTTGAGGTTTAGTGGTTTCTGGGCTTCTGCTCTGTTAATAAAATTGTGGAGGTATATAGCACTTGAGGTGGCTGCTGACCTTGGGTCTCATCCTCTTGAGGTCTCTACAGAATCATGGTCTGTATCCCCAAACATAGTCTGTGCCACTGGTCTCCCTTGTTCTCTGCACTGTGCTTGTCAGTCCCCATCACTTCTCCCTGCACAGGAGAGTTGGAACACAGTGGTGGACGCCCACAGGGTCTCCACGTGTAGTAAGACGGGAACTGTTGTCAGTGGTAGGGTCAACGCTGTTAGGCCTGGCCTTCGGGAGCACTTTCTGTTACCTCATTCGTTTTTAAAGACAGGTACAGGTAGGAATGAAGGCCAGTAAGCAGTCAAGTAGAGGGAGGAGGGAGAAGCAGAAGAATTTTATTTAATTTTATTTAGTTACTCATTTTGGTTGTTCTCCCTTCCCCCACCCAACCCCTTTCACAAACCCGGGTCCTTTTGCCTGTATGGACTACTCAGTGGAATTATCTGCTAGGTCACCAGAGACCACCTAGTTCCTCATTCTTTTCCCCATTCACACTGTTCTGGTAATTCTGCTAGGAGGAAGCCTGCAACATGAAGGACATCCATAATGGTTATAGTCTGCTGTGTATTTACTGCCTTGCCCTGGAACTCCACAAGGCAATGTAACATTTTCTGCCTTCAACTTCCAATTCCATAGTCTTTGCATCTCCGACACTTCGAGAGTGCTCCCTGGGGTCGGTCTCCTTTATGGTAGTCGGGGTACAAATAAATCTTTCTTGGTGTCATTTCTGTTGATGAAGCCATATACATTTCTTACACTGAACCATTTTTCTGTTCCCCAAAACTTGGTTACAATGACCTTTTTGTCCCCACTGTCAGGCGCAGCAATGGATGTGAAGTCACCAGGGTCAAGCTCCCTGTACTGCTGCTGGCGGTGCCTGGCTTGGCATTAGCAGCTCTGCTGGTGGGGCGGTGGTGGGTGGGCCCCTGCTGAGTCTCCACTTCACTGCTCATAGTGACAGTGCTGGTGACTGGGACCAGCGAGGCTGAGGCAGCTGTGGTCCTTCTGGAATGTGATGGTAGCAAGGCCCCACTGTGGTTAAGCTGCTCAGGGCTCTCTGGGGTGACCTCTCCGCTACTGCTGCCGATTCAACTCCATGGACCCTTTCTTCTTATTTATCTGGGTTGTAGTGTTCAGATCTCATCACCAGAGTTTTGCTTACTTTGTATAGCCGCTGTCCCATCTAATGATCCAAGAAATGATCATCTGACAAAAAGAATAGGAAAATCTGACACTACGGCAGATGGAATACCCACCCTAGAAATATATGGTAACACCTCAAATGATAGGAGGTTGTAACCTGATCATGACATAGTCTATCCTTCAACTCAGTCTGAAGAACCTGAGACCCAAGAGCATTTATACCCACACAATTTTGTCTACATGGTCATGATTTAAGAACGTCATTGTTTTCACTAACATAATTGTGATACTCCTCTATCTTCATCATAATGACTTGTAACTTCATTTTTCATTCCAGAAACTTACTGGACCTATAAACAACAAACATTTCAAGCCTTCAACAAAGAGCATAAAACAACTGGACCTCCAAAATTCTTCCAAACCCTTGCCTTAAAATCTTCATCTTGTTCTGCCTACCATCCTTAAGCTCTTACACCATTTCCCTCCTGCCAGCCTATCATAGCCCTTTCCTGAGATGCCACAAAAACATTCAAGTGCTGTTGTACTGATTTTTCAGACTCAACTTTGTCTACCAACAGGTTATATTTTGGTGTTAGGAGAAACAAAAGCCATATACAATGAAGGTTCCTGAGCATGACAGACAGCTTCATCGGTGGTCTGGGATAAATAGCCTGGAGTTTAGACTCCAGGAGGTTCTGAGGAAGGTGATTTAATGCTCTAACATCCACCTGTGTTACTCTTTGCAAAACATTATGATTAAATTAATTAACTAATTAGTCATTGATAGCAGGCACATACTTTGGATTGATTGTTCATGGGCTTGGTCTTAAGTGTTCTGCTTTAGGAACCCCACTTACTCTATCCAAGAGAGAGAAAACTCCAGTGCTGGCACTTGATAACTAATTTTAAGAGTTCACAGTAACAAAGCACATTTGCAGTAATTGTTATCTTGGACTACTCTTCAGTCCTTTTGCTATCAATAAAATGTGGAGAGAGAATTTAATTATCAATATAGAGTTAGAAAATATATCAAACAGGTTGTGACAAACTAGAGCTTGGTTTTGCTTTAATAAAAAACATCTTATGAATAGCCTGGAGGAAAATGTCAGAGTTTTTATTTCAATGCAGAAGAGCCAGACCTCCAAAGAAAGGTGCTTGTAGAAGAGAGAAAAGAAGTGGTGTTTACAGTTCCATTTATTTATGGCAGTAATATTCTGACTGCATAATATTTGGTCAGTTTTAGCAGAAACCAGAAATTGCTAAGCAAAGAAATAAATGAAACATGAGACCACCAGAAACAATTTTTGGATTTCCCAGTTATTCCTAGTCTCTATTATTGTTATAATGCCTGGTTTAGTAGTGTCTGCTATGCTTGGTTCATCTAGGAAGACACAGATTTTAGAAACAGAAATCATTTTCCTCTAGAAATATGTCTTCTGAAACTAAGTTGAGTGCAAAGTATTATTTTTCTTTTCCTTAATTCTAACCATACTTTAGCATATCTCTTTAATGATGGGAATACACTGACTGTCACACAAGGTTACTTTCTGTTTTAAAATTCTGAATGACTATCGATAGCTGTTTTATTATTCACTTGTCATTTTTCTAGACATCATGGGATCACTAACTAAATACATTTGCAAGATTAAAACATATGGTAACAATTCAGCATCCAAAGTTTACTGTGCAGGATGTTAGCAAATAAGGGACTGAAAGGGTTTGGTTGTTAAGTACTTTAGAAATGTAAATGGATATGCAGTTAGGCAGGTTTTTTTTTTAGTTCAAGATTTCTCAAAGCTTTTAATCTATTCATGTACATTGTGAATATCCAAAGGTATTTTCTCAAAATTACCTAACCAGGGAATCCTTTTATTGGAAAATACTGCTACAATTCCTTGCATTTTTAGTGATCATTCTGATGTCTTCTTAGGACTCTATAACATCGCCAACCAGCTCCTTGAGACATCAGTGAAGTGATTGGGCTACGCGTCTACAGGTGGTGGGTAATTCCAAACAGCTCAAGAAATATTTGGAAACACATTCTATGGGGGTCTACAGTGTGCGCACGCATGCGTGTGTGCACGCACATATTATTTTCCCCTAAAGGAAAGATGCAGGCACGAATGAAAGTGAGTAGGCAGGTAGGCAGGAAGAGAGAAGACGAAGAAGTACTTCTATTTATCACTTCGATGGTCACACTGATTGCGCCACCCCTCCCCACCCCTACCAAATCTGGGACTCAAACCCAAGGGTACTTGGCTTCTGTTCCTTCAGACATGAATGATCAAACTGCTGCTCCACCAGGACAGGCCCATACATGTTCTTATAGGGACCAATTAATACTCATTCTAGCTCCCATTACTATTAATTGCAGCAACTTGCTTGACACTGGGTTTACACATTAATTTAAGAACTCCCTGAGACAGGGACTTTTCCCACACTCTGTTTCCAGCAATTTGAAGAGTCTCTCATACATCCCAGGCACTTGGATTTTTATTTCAATGGATACTAGCCACTACATTTCAAATCCAGGCAGAATTTTGATTCATGGTCAATACCCTTCAGTTAGTCATAAGAGTCCTCTTTACCTTTATTTTAATTCATTATTGACATTTGGGAGATATGGTGGCCAGCATGAGTTTTGTTTTGTGCTCAGCAGCACCTGTATTAGCCACCATTAGCGTGGAATTGGGTAGAATCAGACAGGTTGGTGTGGTGGAGGTGAGCTTTGAAAACTATACTCAGTCATCTGGGTAGCAACTGTTGTCAACCACAGTCTCCCACAGGATATACACCGTGCATGAAATTCATAAGATATAATGAGATTCTTCTATGTTTTGATAAGTTCACTTGGGTCAGATTTATACTAGAATAACTCAATTCTTTCCAGCAGTTTTGAAATGTCATTTCATTTAAATTAAAAGAAAAAAAGAATTAATTTGAAGTAAAAACTAAAAAATCAATATTTCAATACTCCTGAAAAACCGTCTTTAAAAAGTAGTATTAGAAACTAATTGTCTTTACATCCAATAGCATCCTGGGAACTCTTCTCATTTAATTACAAAGTCAACATTTATGATTTCTGGACTGCAGACAGAGCTAGGCTGGGGGCAAACTGTCAATTAATTTTCCATAATTACTTACATACACACTTCGAAACAGTACCAAAGAAAAACTTTTCTATAAAAAGAACACCTGAGCCCAAGCATATGAAAACCGCAAATACTCCAAAATGTAAACCTTTGTCAACTACTGGAATGCCTTCAAAATCAGAGATTAGTCCCAAGTTGTTAAGTTTAAACAAAGTACAATTAAATTGCATGTTTCTAATTAAATGGTTGGCAGAGGCATGATATCACATGTGCTCTACACAGTTGGTCAAAAGGAGATCAAAGAACTTTCAGTGTATTGTGTTTTCTTCCAGCAAATGTAAAGTCAAGTTTGAATACATCTTCCAAATGGTTTAGAAAAATACTTGACTCATTTTCTCATCCAGGTTGTTTTACATTTCTTTCCTCTTTGTTTTTTCTCTTTCTAATGTTACTCTAAGTCTGAGGCTTTGTCCTTCGCATAGGATATGAGGCAGACATGCTACTATTTCCTGTTTCTTTCTGAAACTGGATTCGGGAGTCTGAAGCAGAGGTCTGATTTTTTTGACCTTTGTGTTAAACGAAGACCTTGTAAAAAAAATCCAGTTCCCATTCCCATGAGACAAGGAAATGGATGTGTAACTGGGCTGTGACGTGGAACCCAGTAAACCTAGCCAGCCAGTAACAGCAGTTAATCATAAACTGAGAAATCTATGACATTTGAGTATCGGATAGTTTAGGTAGAGATAATCTTGGTCAGGACCCACCAGATGACTTTCTCTCACTTTGCCCCTTTCCTTTGCCTATGTAACTTCTGCACTCCTTTCAGCTGGGAACATGGATTCGAGACAGGACACTTAGACTGATACTTCTCTGATAATAAACCTTTGGGTTTCAAACACCCAATGTCCAGCAACTGGACTCTGCTCTGAGATGGGTACAGAACTTGCTTGCTCAACAACAGATGCTTTAGTATTCTGACTTGGTTCTCTGCTTTTTCTACCTCCAGGTTTATATAATGAAGCCCGATGGACTCTAAAGTTTCTTTCAGAAAGAGGTGAATGTATTCTAGTGGATAATTTGCTGTAACCCATGGAATTCAGCCAAAGGAATGGTGTGTCAGTTCTCAGCAAAAGCTTCCATTTGCAGGCCCACATTTGCGACCATTGCATGAGAGCATACCCAGGCTGGCTTACTAGTGAAGGAAAAGAACCCACTGGTGTTACCACAGTCGTCTTCTTCTAGCCATCCTACATCACTCAAGAGCTAGGCAAGCCCAGGCACGTGATCAAGTGTAGCAGAAGTCAGAGGACTCTTGCCCAGATAAGCTGAACCCCACATCCCACAGGTCAAAATGGTCATTATGGAGGTTTTATGGCTGCCAAGTCACATTATTACAGCTATAGATAACTAATACTACAGAGAGTGCAAATAATGTGATTGTGATTGGCTCCTGGCCTCCAGAGCAGGCTCATTCTGGTCACTTCACAAAAATGCAAGCTGATGTTATATGTCAGTGAAGTCACTGGACCCTCCTTACATGTTAGGTGCTGTGGTGTGAGAACCATTTTACTGTATTTTCAACTAATGAATTAAAGGCCTCTGTAAAAGTTGGCCCTCTGAAAGACTGAATGGGGGAAGGGAAGAGGAGACAGAGATGTAAAAATAAACTACATTCTTATATATATTCTATATACTTTGATCAATACATATTATATGTGTATATATATATGTTTAATCTCAATCATAAGACTAAAAAGTTGAGGAGAGTATAAGAACAAAATTTATGAATGTCCATTAGAATGTATCGATTTTCCTTATTTTAACATGTTAGATGTTTGGTATTTTTCTATTTAGCTTTTCATTTTAGAACCAAGAAATAGGATTTTCAATATTTTTCCAAGGGACTGCTTCAAAAGTGAATTAAACCTGTCACCAGATTAAATCTAGTGCACATATAAACAGCATGTCAATTAAGAGCATGAGGGTAAAAGTAGATTTGAAAGGACGGAACTAAATGCCAGTAGTACCTAAGCTATTAAAACAAAATCTCAATGGGTTTCATGTACATAATTTTAACAGCCAACATTGTATTTTCCCTATCACAGAGGTTTCCCTCTATAAAGTGTATTGAGAATGCAAGGAGAAGAAAGGGGAGGAGAGTAGAGGGGAAAGGAAGGGAAAGGAGAGGAGAGGACAGGTACAGAGAGTAAGATAATGACAGCAAGAGCAAGAATGTATTAGTGTATGAGAGAAACTGGAGGAAAGTATGTAAATTTATCAGGATACAGGCTGTCTTTGTATTTGATATTCATAAGTATATGTCTAAGGTTCAGATTCTATCAGTGAACATAGATGAAGAATACCAGTCGTCTTGTGTTAAAATTACTTTTATTTGGGATGAAAAATACAACATATAACCAGATTAGATGAGAGTCTATGATTAGTTCTTCACCACATATTCAAAAGAATTACGTGTGCACATCCCCGTGTTGTTACCGCAATATATTTCATTTTATTTATTATTACTTAGAAGGTTACAATATAGTGTTTCATGTAGCTTTTCCTTAATAGCAGATAGAGGACTTGTCACACACAAACACAGGCAGAAAAAAAATTAATACATCACTTTTCAAAGTGCAAGGAAGACAGCAAATCTACAACTTGTAGTTTAGAAGTCAGGGAAGTGTTTTTCTTTAAATAGGTGTTTTTCTTGGGTCTGATGTGGCCTGATAAAAGCGCTAGGTTTTGCAGACTACAGAGGCATAAAGCAATTTCCAACACGATGGATGAAGATGGATCTGAGGTAGAAAGGTGGTCATGGCTTTCCTTTTATACAAAACGTTCTTCATCTCAAAATATCTATGCTGCAAACAGACTCCCTTGTCCCCCAACCCACCCAACCTATTTTAAAAGAATATGCAGTTCTAACTTTAAGCCTCCTTCTGGCCAGATCCCAGTTCAAGAGAACCCAAAGTTTAAATGTCCTGATGTTTTCATGTACATATGCTTGATGAATCAAAACACATTATTTTCACTGTTTTTTTGGTTCCTCTACATTTGGTAATTACATGACATGTTTAAAGATAATCAAGTGACTGTCAAATCAGAAATTAAATAAAAGGCTTACTGAATGCATTTAAAGGTCTAAGCAAGGGTGCCACTATGTAAGCAGGAATACTACTCCACTAGAGAAGTAGGTGATGTAGACTTTTGGGAAACATCTTTCCCACATGTATTGATCAAAGGAAGGGTAATAAAACGTCTTCATTTACTGGAAAGGTAAAACAAAACATGCAATAAATTTGTGTCTGCTCTCAGACAGAAAGTATCTGGGAATTTCAAATTATATAGGGCTTGAATATACATAAACAGCAATATGATACTCTTTAAAAGGAACCAAAGATGACAATGTGCTCTGGTAACACGACTAGGTGAAGGTCTGTTGTGTATTTAATGACACAAAATCAAGACCTGTGAACTAGAAAAGGTTACATCAAGTTTTGTTTCTCTCAAAAGGAATATATGCTTAAGTGGGTGAACTTTGGTACAATGATCTTTGAGATTATTATAATCCTGCTTTACATGTCCTCTATCATAAAGACTGGGACAAGAAATAAATAAAGAAATCAAGACCTACTTATATAGAGCAGTGAAATAAATGCAAGGGGGAAAAAATCCCAGTGGAAATGCCAGTAAGGTCCACAGGATTTTTATTGTGGTTTTCCAAGAGGTCACTAAAGAAGTAAATGCATGATCTTGAATAAAGTTAAAAAGTATACACAGACTGGCGCCTAAATGGTATACATATAATATTTGATTGAAATATATGAACTTATTAATTTGGCCAAATCATAGAAACAAACATAAGAAATCTGTTTGGTCATGTGTCTGATGAATTATAAATAACCAAAATAATGATAAAAGAGCAAAGAAATAAATGACATTATTGTACAATGTTAATATGAAGGAATGTAAAAATGTAAAATTGTCTCTAATTCTTATGCAGTTTTTGTCATGGTTATTAAAAAGGTATCATATATAAAGCCCCCACCCACTTTCCCAATGTCGTATACAGTATACAAATCAGTGACAAATGTATTACCATTTCCAAATACCACTCACTCTGTTCATTAATTTACAGTTGCATAGAAAGGGAAGAAGAAAACAATAATATATGATTATTATAAAAACAAAATCTCCTTTTCTCTTTGGATAGTCAGTGTTTTACACAGTCAGCGCTCACCAGCAGGTTTCCAGGAGCCACAGAGCTGATTAAATGGAACTTGGAATTGGCATTTGCTGAAAAGGGCAATACTGTTAAGTCAGAAACCGTTGGTTGGCTGGATGAATACTTCACATTGCCTGTAGGAATGGAAAATACTATCAGAACAACACTTACATAAAACATTACAGGTAGCAGAGACCTGTCAACCCTTCAAGTAAATGCAAGTGCTCCTTTCAGAACTAGTCAAACTCTTTTTCACTGTGTTACCCCCATGTGACTTTTGCTCCCAGGATGAAGTTCTTCTAATCATTGTAGCTGAGACAGAGGAAGCTTCTTCTCTTGCCCAAGCTGGAAACGAAGCTAAAACTGAGTCGATTTGACTTGTTCTTGCTGGAGGTACCAATGGTGAACGAATTAGGCTGGTGCAAACACTGGTCTCTCCTGAGGGATATGGAAGAAAGGTCTTCCATGGGGGGTGCCCCAGAACAATTCCATTCCCAAGTTAGGGATAAAGCAGAGTCTGAGGCTAAAGATGTGCAGTGGGGCCAGTTAAAGACTCGGGGTCAATATATACATAAGAGAGGATATAAAGAGAGGATATAGTCTATACTGAGGGGAGGGCATCAACCTTCTGAAGCAAAGGTCTGAAATGTATTTTTAAATACCTTTAAGAAGAAATAATCCAAATAGGACCACATCTCATAAATCACAAGAGATCTTTTAGGACTCCCAGGAAAGACACTCGATTTGTACTTGCCCCTTAGTTTATGGAGGGTTTTGGGGTGAAGTTCTGCTCATCTCTGGAACAATATTCCTAGTACAGTGTTTTGAAAAGCTGCACAAGGGGCCCCTCCTTCTCCCAGGTAGACAGAAGCATCAAGCTCAAATTGACTGTCACTAAGAGCTTATTCTCTATTACTATGACATTTATATGCTTCAGAAACATCTATAGATTGAACATTTCATCATATGTTAGAGGGAGCAAATATTCAACAGACATGACTATGCATGACAGTGTTGGGGTCCTAGGTATTAAGGCAAGATTCTTGGTGAAGCAGGTGTGCAGACACCTCCACAATACATCCCATTCAACTCTGCTGTGAGGCAAGTGCCAACCAGAATAAGTTTCGGGTATTCTGGGAATGAAAATGGGAGAAATTAATTCTACCCAGAAAGAAACATGATGTTATACTAATATTGGTAAGTAAGGTTTTGGTGCTGATTCATATTGAAAATAAAGAGTGAATCGTTTTTAAAATTATTTTTGTATCCATTAGCCCTTGAACCTGGACATGTCCATTAAACAGGAGTGTGCTAACGATCATTTGAAGTGTCAGAATTCAAAAAATTTAAGTCTATGCAATGTAATATTAGCACATCTATCTAGGTGAAAGGATATACTTTTCATGACTTCTAAGATATTCAAAAAATGTGAAAAGGAAAGAAAAAAAGAAAGGAAGATAGAGCAAATAAAAAAAGAGGGAAGGGATTTCTTGGGGGCTGGTCAAATATTGACCCCATCCACTAAGTAACTCTATCACCAGGAACAATGTAACTCTGTTCAACTCAATTTCTTAAAATTTAAAAACAAAGTAAAAAGAGATCTCTAAGATCACTTTCAGCTTTAAATTCTGAACACTGACTTTATAAAATATTTGTGAATTCACAGGAAGATTCTCTCCTTCCTCATCTCCACCACTCACAGCCTCCACACTTTATGATGCTCAGGACTCATTTCACCATGTTTTTTATGATTTTTTTTAACGGTTCCCCATAAAGTGCTTGAAATTCATAGTTACCTTTCATCTCCTGTTCCCTGTTCTTGACAGAGATCTGCACACCCCTTATTCTGTCCCGATGTCCCACCTACCCAGTTCTTAAAACCTTTCCTCTCTGTCCTCCATAACACATGGCCTTTCTTCATTAAAAGCCATGTCCTCACTCTTCTCTGAATGCATCCTTCACATGATTTAGTCAATATCTGGATCTCCTCTGAAGACATAGCTTCCCCCATGTACCTCTCACACATGTCTGCTTTTATCTCCTGCACTCCTCATAGGCTGGATGATCTTTCCTAGGTCCTCTCTGTTTTTTGGGGCCTTTTTCCTCTCTTCCCTAACAGCACCTGGCTGAGAATCTCATGGAATCAGACCATATTATACAAATGCAGTCATCTACTGACTTCTTGGGTTATGTTCCTTTAATTCTTGAAGAAGCAGTTCACCATCAGCTACTTTAAAGCTATTTGTAACTTTATATATATATATATATACATATATATACATATATATATACATATATATATAAAACTTTAATTAATTCAATGCGCAAATTGACAATTCTTCCAATACTCTGGCCTCTCAGTTCTCAGGGCTACTCTCCTCTGATGATCCTATCTTCTACTCTTCTTTACTACTCAAAGTTTCATATATGAATCATTACCGTGCCTGCAGTCCCTCCAAAGTTCCAATTTCAATCATCTACCTCTTTCCCAGCTAACGAAGATATCAAATTCATCTATTCTTTGATACAACTCTGATCCTCCCACTTGGTTGCTTCCCACACTGAATGTGGCTTCACTTCTCCTACCAGGATTGGGTAGCTGGTTCAATCATTATCATCACTGCTGTATTTCTTCCCTTGAACTGTTGTACCCTCTTGGTCAAATCTCAGCTTCAACTTCGATTACCTTTAATACTTGGCCGACTCTGATCTGTGCTCATGAACTTGATGGTGGGTAGCAGGCAACACACAGCCTGTAGATGCATCTCACTTTAAATCCAGAGTAGGCACCTTAATTGGTGGCCTTGAGTGCTACCTGGTGGTCACAATCTCTTTCCCTATCCACCTGCTCTTCTGATCTCTAAGCAGGGATGGTACATCCTCCAGTCTGTGCCCACACTGAACAGCTCCTACCTGTCCTCATTCTCCACTGAAGTACAGCTTCTCATTCACAAAATGACAGAAGCAATCACAAGAGTACTTTTGCTCTCTGGGATGCAGTCCTTCCATTTCATGAGCATGCATCCCACACCCATTAATTAATTTCATATTTTCTTGTCTTCCTTCTGGTTACTCAAGAATGGTCTTTACTTTTGGTTACAACCCCAGCCCCTCTAGCCAATAACAGAATAATATAGTCATAAGGTTCACTCTCTCGAAAAGATAAACAAGTTCATGAAAGAGAATGTTCTCCAAAGAGCTATGTGGTTTTGTGGTAGTTTATTACTAAGAAGTACTGAAAGGCATAAGGCTCCAATGGTTTCCAACAAAATAAGTTCAAAAGAAAATATTATTCTCTATTAAAATAACTAAATCCCACTTAGAGCTTTTATATCATGGTGCTGTGACAGCTGCCTTAAGTCTGGGAAAACAGCTGTCAGACAAATCTATCCATGATTATCTTAGTATGATGTTGTTAGAACACAAAGAATCAAGCACCTAGAATTTTGAGCATCAGTATGACATAGCTTGGGAAGGATCCACATATCCATACTAATGAACTATATATGACACTGTATCAAACCAGTTTACTTATTTGCACTGGGAATAAAGCAGCACTAAAGTCAGCTTATTCTACATTGTGATCAAGAACACTGGAGTCAGTCAACCCATTAAGTCTTACCTGTGGCCTGCTGGGGAGATTTGCTGAAAGAGAAAACAAAAAGAAATCAATTGAAGATGGTATTGCTTTGCTGGCTCCCCTTCCAGGAATGCAGGAGTGTGGAATGTATCAACCCCCCAGCTGTTAAATGATGCTAACAAGAAAATGAAAAGCAGGTTTGTTTTTTGTTGTTGTTGTTTTTGGCTAGATGCTTTAACAAAGGCTATTTTCCTACTCAGTTTCTCATATGCCATGTGCTTTAAGATGCAAATAGTCCACCAAAGTACACGAAACATACATTGGCACTCTTTAAAGAAGTAAACACCAAAAAGCATTGTGAGCTCTTAGTTTTGCAAAAAAACCCTCAAAATTCCCTATGTATATCATGCCATATAGCTGATTTCTGTATCAGAACTGAGCAAGTTGTGTATATTTTGCTGAATAGTACAGATTTTCACCAAGAGGTCATTAGAGAAATGAAGGAACATGAGCTGTTTCTGCCATCCTTGACTCATACTTGCCCCAAAGGCTAGACAGAAGATGGTATGTGCTGGCATCAGGAAAAGGCTGGTCTAATCCCAGAGTAATAATTGTGCCTTTGATGGGCCCAGTTAGGAGCATCAGAGAAGTTAGAAGACAATGTCTAGTGCGCCTTTGACCCAAGTAGCTCAATTCCTTCCTGGTCACAAAGGACACGGTGTGACTTGGGATCCTAGAAAATCTCTTCTCTACGTCATTTAATCCTTTCACTGCAAAATCTCAAAATAATAGTCTCATACTCAGCCCGAGGGGAGTAAGGGGAGCTCTGCCCTCCACTGACGGCAACATCATTTCTGGGTCAAGTAAGAATTGTCCTAAATCATCTAGCATGTTGCACAATTCTCTAGGTTTTCTGTGCTTGGGGGAGGACATCTGTAACCACAAAATGAGTGCCAGTAGCTTTGCGGAGGAAAAAAAAAGGAGTCAATGGAAAGGACAATCTTCCTATGATGGCTGGAGGGGAAGTATGAGTATGAACCCCAGTAGGATTGGGAAGAAGAATAAAGCTAAAGCAGCCCAGTCCTCCAAGAGACGCTGTTACATCAAAAAAGAGTGGACAGCCTCATGTAAGCTACATCTGAGGAAGAGTTGAGTCGAATTAGAATTAAGTGCATTGTTGGCAGAGTTATGATTCACTTCTAAGTAATGAAAGGTTCCAAGCTGGTTAGAATAGTTCTTCCTAAGATAGGCAACTCTGGCATGTGGGTTGTTTCCAGGTTACGTCAACTGAGGCTCTGCAGGCTCACAAAAAGCTTTGACCACATCTTAACTACCCAGAAGATTAAAGATCAGGACTAGTACCCTAAATTAGGATTTTTATCAGAAATAACTTTTCTACTGGACAAACCTATTTATATGACAGAGCAAATATCCAGTTATAGAACATCTGATCTTCATCACAGTCTCTCCTTGTCCTGTGAGGCCCCCTCCTCATTCCCTGAGACCTCAGGCTCCTACTCTATTTCTTAGTTCAGACTATATACCCTCATTTTGCCCCATTTACTTTAGCATCTATATCCAAGTAAATTATCGAGAATATGTAATTACATTTGTTGTTCTACTAATCTGTCTGAAGTTAATTTATTTCTTAACTAATCGTGGAAGAACCCAGAGGGAAAGGCAAAAATTTCCTCTTCTCTAATAGTAACAAATAGGCAAATCCAAACAAAAATTAAATCTATTTTGTTTCATATCAATGATTTTAATAACATAGCTTTTTATTAAATGAAAGGCTATGGGGTACTTTCTTGAACAAATTATACAAATATACTTTAAAAAGAAATCAGAAAACCACTGCATTACAGTAAGTTTTAGAGTTTTTGACAAATGTCATACAAGCTTAATAAATAGGCAATTCATAGTGAAAATATGATTATAGATAAGAAATAAAGCTAAAGCCATTTGTTGGTCTCTCAGCAAAAAATGCTGGGCTTACTGCAAGTATCCTAGATATTTGGATGACTTAAGTTAAAAAAACTGATAAAAAGATTTTTAATTGAAAAATTAATTAGAGAAGTCAGTTGAAATTTTATTTTATTAATGCTTCATCAGTTTAAACATAGCTAAAAGTTTCAGGAGAACAGATTCACCGAGTCTATGGTATTATCACACCACAGCCACCACCAGAGTTCTAGTGCCATGGCCACTAGCATTTTCACCTATTCAATCCCAAATTTCCTGTACCCGCCCCCGCATCTGGCAACCGTTGTATGGATTTAGGAGTCTAAGAGAATTTGTTGGTTTTTCTTAGTATAGTGTGTACATTAGTTAATAAGTAACACAATTAAATTCCCTTCATGATGCATTGTGATAAAAAGGATGGAAATTTCGCTTCTCTCTTCTGAAACTCAATGTAAATAACTAAAAAGTGACTTTAGGAGCCCATAATTCAAGGATGCTGGGGGACTAACTGAGATATAAATTCAAGACAGAGGAATTCTAAAGTGTTATGTGAAACAATATACAGACATAGTAAAAAAAAAAAAGTCCTGGTTAAACAGGCAATTCGTGCAATTAGGATTTATGAAAACAGTTTCATTTTAATTCCAAGATTGCCAAGAGTGGAAATTCACTTGTGACCATGCTAATTTTTAAGCCACAAAGGATCAAAAGTCAAGATTAACATGCAGATCAATTCATTGTATGCTAGTGACAAGCAATTTTAAAGTTCTCATTAGTTACAGGGGCTCAAGGGATTTTTCTGGCATTGGGAGAGCGCCAATCTGATTTGCTCAGAAAAATTCTCCAAAGGTGGTCAGCAAGCTTTGGGAATACAAAGTCTTATTAAAATATTTGCCAGCTGAGCAACTTAAATGGGGCGACAAAGCAAATGAATCCTATATAACCGTCTGAGTGCTATGTGGGGAAGTGTCAACAGCTAAGTCTTCCCAGGAAGAAAATGTAATCATTGACCATTCATTCCCCCCAGAAACATGCGGGCACCAAGTTTTTATCAGGTACTCATTTCTATTCAATGTTTTAAGATTTAATCAATGCAGGAGTAATGAAACTATGCATCAGAAATATCAAATATCAAAATATTATACATATGTCAATTAAGTCTCTATTTTCATGGAGAGCTGTTCCTGTCTGGAGATATTTATATTATGAAAGAAAAAAACAGAACATAAATACCCAGTAGAGCAAACTAAGCCCAAACTAAAAGCAGAACTTTGAAACCAGAAGAATGAGATCTAAATTTCAAAGGATTCTAAAATAGAATATTCATTTCGTATACGGGATATACTGGAGTAACACATGACTAGTAATGTTCATCCAGTGGAAAAGAAAACATGGCATATATATTTGTGGAAGTGCAGATTTAAGACTATGGTAACACTGAGCCAGTTCTTGTTAAGGAATTTTCAGGGCCTGTAACGACCCTTCAACCCAGAAAGACAGGTGGAGAAGGCACCAGTGCAAACGCTGGGTTTAACCTGTGATGCTGTTCTCATCGAAAATAGAAACGCTTCTCAGTAAGCAACAATATCAATTAATACTAATATGATTCTGACCAAAAGGGAATGTTAGGTTTAATTTTAAGTAGGGGAGGCCAGAAAATGAGAGGAACACATTTACCTCCTAAGAGTCACTTTGATCATTAACTATGTTAAATTACATTCTCTTCTAAACCATGACATAGATTGAGCTTTAAAAAAAATTTAGACATAAGACTACACTGTAAGATTAAAGTGTAACTGCTTTAGGAATTTAAAACTTTAAAAAGACACATCATGAATTTTTTGTATACAATTTTAATACAGAAATTATATATTTTATATCCACTACAAAGCATTTATTTAAACATTTTCCATCCTACCAATTGACTTTTAAATTGAAAATGTCTCCATGACATTTAATAAAAACTTCTAAATAGACTTCGACTTATAGAAATTGGTCTTAACCGATGATTAATATATTTGAGTTTTGACTGAACTAGAAGTACTTTCATTTTGAAATTTAAGCTTCTTTCTTTTTTTAAAGGAAAGATGCAGGGAGGAATGAAGGTGAGTAAGCAGGCAGGCAGGAAGAGAGAGGAGGAAGAAGTGTTTTATTTCATTTTTATTTAGCTGCTCACACTGGTTGTTTCCACCTGGACCAGGGCTCGAACCCAGGGATGTGTGGACTGACCTCCACCAGGGAATACCAGAAGTTCAATTTTTAAATTCGGGCTTATAAATATGATAATCAAATTTTAGCTAGCCATTAAGCATAACAATTCAGAACCAAAATGTCTACAAAATTTCAACCTTGAATTACAGTTAACATATAAGATTTAATTTGCTGATCATTATGGCTATTACAGAGTCTAAAAATAAGTAACAATCTGGTAACAGAGGGGCTTTAAGTTGCCCTCCTAAACTTTTCTGAGATTCTAGCGTACGTATGTGTGTGCCTGTGTGCACACACGCATGCAAGTACATGTTATGTGAGGGGTGAGTCTGGGGACTGACATATAGTAAAGAAGATTCAGCAAACTTTGAGAAGTGGAATTACAAAAAATAGCTTGAAAGGTGGGGAGGGAGGAAACCAGGGATTGAAAGGGTAAAAATGGAGGGCACTAGAACTCTGGTGGTGGGTGTCGTATGATGTGAACGAAGACTGAGGTTCTATCTTCTCTGACAATCATATAGTAATGAAAACAAAAGAAAGAGTAAAAAAAAATTTGACATAAAGAGAAACATTAAACAAACAAGCAAAAAAATAATAACTTCCAAAATGGCACATTCCCAGATACAAATATATTTAGGTGCGTGAATTATTTATAACCTTTAGGTAAATACTTCTGAAAATTCAAAGGTTTTGCATTCCAAATAGCTGTTTTCAATACCTGCTCAGGTTTAAATGGCTTGCTGTTTTGGTTTTTACAAAAATTCGTTTTTCAATTCCTGATGGCATTTTGCAAACTGCAGGGAGATATCAATTGAAGGATAGTTTTTTAAGGAAGTCAAAATATCTGATTAATCTATACCTCTGATAATGTCTTTTTTCTCATTTAGGATGGCATTTTCTGAGGAGAGGATGAAAAAGGATGAGACAAGACGCTGTTTTATACATACTATGATATATAATAGAAATACATGCATATCATGTATCTGATCCATCTATATTATAAACGGTATATATTAAAAACATATATATGACATATAGTACCTAATATAAATAAAACTGTCTTTCAGCTCACCCTTTTAGTGTACATATGTCTATATACAAAAATCTTAAATCTTAAAATTTTGAAATAAAATTAACCTAATAATTATATTCATATTCCTTTAAAAGATTAGTTAAAAATAGACTTGAAGCAATAAGCAGTATGTGTGCATATAGATGTAAACTTCTGTTTGAAGCAGCAGAAATGTTCTGGTGAGAGCTCAGCAGAAATTGAAGGTAGCAAGATGCTGTAGACAAAACACTTGGGACTAATCAATAAATAAGAATCATTATATAATTTCCTCTGGGATCAGACATTTTCTATTTATTTTTCTGGCTCTTGGCTATTTATATGGGAAATTCTTAGGGTCATAACCTGTGATGCCTTATAATGTTTGGCCTTCATACAACAACTATTTTCATTGCATCAGAAAAAAAGAAAAAATAACAAAAGGAAAAAAAGAAAAGAAAAAAAAAAAGGAGTATCTGAAGGTAATCCCTTTCTGTACCTGAATCTGATGACATCAGAGAACAATGTCTGAAGAAAAAAGGGGGAATTACATTAGAAAAGGCTTGACTGGTATGCCAGTAAAAGTTCCTTTTTCTGACACAATATCTGTTTCTCCTATATCATGTATTAAGAGGGTAATTTCTTCTTAAAAACAGGTATATCCGATCTGCCCTCCTGCTATCACTCCTCAGGCTGAAAGAGATGAAAGAACAGAACTGCATTGTCACTGCACACAGGGATGTGATGGTATCTAGGAAGTTTCATTATTTTGTTGACTACAGAATGTTTGACTTCTTTTCAAATAATATTCAATCCTCTTTCTAATAGTGGTTGTTGTTATCATACCAAAGACCACAAAGGGCCCTGCAGGAATAGAGGTGGGAGGGGCGAGTGCAGCCCGTCTGATTTACTCACAGCAGCGTGATGGGAATGTGCTGTTGATCTGCTCCATGACCTCTGTGAGGTCCGCGCTGGTGTCATGAGGGGGCGCAAGAAGGTCCTCTGTGGATGTGACAGCAGATAAAAAGAGTAACACACATTCCGAAATTAATGTCTAGCTTCCACCAAAACCCAACTTCAAGTACAATAATGGTACTGGCCTCTAAATATCGATGTGAAAACTGTTCTTCTTGAAAAGGACAATTTTAGAGGAAAATAAACTACTTCTGTAAAACGTGTTGGTAATATAATTTTGTCTCAATAAAATGCACTAGATGCTTCTCTAGAAAGAATCCATGTGCCAAAGGAAAATATATGAGTAAACCTAAAGGTAGTCATATTTGAATTTATCAGTTGAAATACTGTTAGCCTTCATTGTAAGTCATTTTTTAATATGAGAAAAATATTTATTTTTCCTTCCTGTTTTCTTTTTGAAGACAAGCTGCTACATCTTATATTTTTTATTTTCGTGTTTTTGTTCTATTCCTAATACTAAAATAATTCACTTTAAAAAAAATTAAAATAGTATTAATATTTTAGGTTTTCTTCTGATTAATGAAACAAAGTATAAACAAATTAATATGGCTAACCTATGTGCTCTCCACAAAAATTTCAATTAAAATGACTGAATTTCATCAATAACAAAACATCATTTCTGAAAAATCAGTTGACAGGGTTCCTCCCAAAAGCAGTGACAGGTGACCAGGTAACCAATAATAGGCTGGGTAGGATATCAGCTTCAAAAAGGGACGGAAGTGGTGGCAATTTCTACAGGGACTAGGATGGAGAAACCAGAAAACTGAATTGGCATATGGGGGCAGAGAAAACCACGCTCGCTATAATATTCTTCAGTTAAATTCGGAACATGCACAAATATGGAATTTAGAGACACAAAATTTACTAAAGGAAAAAAGGGAACGATCCCGAAGGCAAAGAAATTACTGCTCATCTCCAAAGGAAAGACACTTTTTTCATCTTTCACAAAGATTCAACCCATAACTACACAATATATAAGCAAGCATATTATAGCTTATTTGAAAATGTTTGCTTTTGGGGCATTATTAAAATAGCTTTGCACTCAGCTGAGACGGTGGAAAATAGAAAACTCCTTGAGGTCCTAGGGCACCCATGTGTAAGAATGCTATTGTAAATAAAAAACAAAGAAATGTTGTAGCCTAGTGCAGACCACGGGAGGGACACAAACCTGTCTGCTGGGACTGTGGGCTGGGGTCCGGGTCAAGCGAGTAATTCAGTGAAGATTGCTGAGGTGAAGCCCAGGGGGAGACACCATTGATTCGAGAATCAGAGTCGGGCTGGAATCACAGTCAGAGGTCAGAACAGAGAAAGAATTCAGATAAATATTAAGGAAAACATTTCCATTGTTACTTGCCCTGCCCCACAGTGGATAATTCACTCATGTGGCATCCCTGCCTTCAGATGTTTCAATTACATTGTAGCGTCACTTGGGTGGGTTCACTGCTCTCCATCTGAGGACCAAGAGGTCCTTCCCTCCTGGTCTCAGCCCCTTGAAGAACTCACTTGGTTATATTTCAAGATTTGTCAGTGTCAGTTTTATCCCTTCAATTTTTCTATGATTTTTATGTCAATCAAGTGAACATAAAAACATGTTTCATTCCTCTTTAAAAAAATGAGCTTATAGGCAATTTATCTGTTTTCAAAAATCCGCTCACTTTTTCATTTGAATCAGTTTTTAAAGGCAATAATGAAGAGTGGTCAAGAGCATGGTTTGGGATTCACTGCTTAGAGTTCAAGTCTGTCACTTAGAACTTGTGCAATGCTGAGCAAATTGTATAGCTCATATGCTCTGGATTTGTTATTTATAAACTGGGGGTGGCAGCAAGGGTGCCTGTACCAGAGGGTTCTGTGGGGGAACGGTGATCAATTAGTGCATAAAGCTTTGAAATGTTGGATTTTTGGTGACAAGTACATGTCAAATTTTAAGCTGTGATCCAGTGTCGAGGACGTGCAGAAGCTATAATGTTTTCGATGCTGATTTTTCCATGACATCTATATTAGCTGAAGTCTGGCAGTTTTGCCAGTTTTTTCCATCAGACTTTTTTCCATTTACTTCTGGCATTCATGCTAAATCATTAAGAGATAAGAGCTCTACAGTCTGGGATATGCAGAGCCATTTAGATATCAGTTATCTCTGAAAGCATTACTGCGCAATTCTGAAGGCGCATGAGTCATTAGGCAGCTCTGTCTAATGAGATGGAGAGAGTTGGGTTGCTGAGGGGAGCAGAAGAGCCTTTAGTTCTCCTAAGAGCATCAACAAGCTTTGGCAAATAGACATTTCCGGAGTGGCTTCCTTCTGAATTGATTCTATGCACTATATTGTTAGCACAAACACTTCATATTCTAATGAAGAAATTGCAAGAGACAATTCATCCCTTACATAAGCACCATTTAGAAACATCAAATTCACAGCACGAACAATGTAATTTCTCCAATGTATATGACTGGCTCTGAGATAAGAGTAGAACATTCCAGAGAACTTAGAGAACATCTGGCCTCAGGTCACTCTGGGGAATTGTTGTTTTTCTAATGATGCACAATTTGGAAGTCCTGATGTTTCCTCAAAACAGTGTCACGTAAATTCTGAAAGTGTGACAGACATACAGAAAATTATCTGGTCAAACTAGAAAGGCTTCTCTGTGGCTCACAGTGTAGGTAACACAGAAATTGCACTGTTTTGAATATTTTGACAACTTAAAAGATCCTGATAGCAACTGTGAAAAGATGGTTTTCTAAAACTTGAGAAAATCACTGGAGTTAAAGTAGTTTCTACCTTTGAGTCAATAAATCATTTTTGGAGAAAGGCATTCGTAATCATTGCCTAGAGATCCCACATTGCACAGGCCAGAGACAGGGTAAAAGATGCCATGAACGTCGATGTCAGAACAAGAGAAGTTCCAGGCCCCTTATTGGGATTCTGCACAGTATGTACCTGCTGCAAAGCTATCTTCATCACTAGTTTGGTGACATGACACAATTTTTTTTAATTGCTAGGAAGACTCAAATACTTAAATCTCAACAGAATGCAGTGTTTTTATAGAGGATACCACAAAGACATAAACTGTGTCTGATGTTTCTTTTATATCCCCACCCCCTTAAACCAGTGTTTTCCAGAATTGCAGGTTATTACCCACTGATGAGTTGTAAAATTGATTGGGCATGTCCTGACCTAAGATGGAAGGACAGAGAGAAGGTAAATGGAAGTGAAAAAAGGAGGGAGAGAGAAACAGAAAGATTGGGAGAGAGGGAGGGACAAGAATAGAAAATATGAGAACTGTTTGAATTGTTTCTCTATAAGGGCAAGTATTACTTCGTATTCATCATATATGTACACATTCATTGTAATGTAAATCGCATTTCTTATTGTTAAGTAAATTAGTAACTGCCACGAAACATGGCTTTGTGTTAGGAAATATGGTGGCAAGTTAATAAACATCAATTACTTAATTTCTTGAAAACAGGAAGAATAGCTTTAGCATGAAGAGTTCAGGTCACTTCCTAACCCTTACTCTCCACAGATGTCTCCCATATGTAATTTATGCAGATTTATGTTATAGAGTCTATTCTCTTAAATTATTCAAAGCTGATAAAGAAAAATGGGAGATTCCATCTTAAGCTGGGCAAAGACAAAGTTTGTGGCAGCGAGGATTTAATGCTTCTATTTGAAGGAGGATTTCTAAGCCCGTGTAAATGAACAATAGAGGTGAGGCGAGAAACTGAAGGTGCACCCCTCTCTCTAGTGACACGGGGACCAAGTCCTGCAGGATGGGACCCAGGTGGGTGGTGTGGGGACAGGTGACACATCCCACCTGCTCCAGGAGCTGTCGAAGTCGATGGAGCTGAGACTCCAGCTGCTTGTTGTGATCTTCTAAAATCTGCATCCTAGCCTCCAGCCGACCTTTGTGCTGTCTGAGGAGTCTGGCTTCTGCTATCAGCTCTGAGTCCTCAGACGTGTGGTCAGGAGAGACAGCAGAGTCCGGTGGTGAACCGACAGGGAGTCCCCTTCTCAGGTGCTGCTCCTTCAGCTGCTCATACTCTATCTGCAAATTTCTAACAGAGAAGAGGGACTGGAATTACTCTTGTATATGTTGTCTAGTCTCCAAAACTGCCCATGAGCTCCAAATTTAGCACCCGCTACTTATTTGCCTGCTCTTAGTTAAAAGTAAGATGAGTCGGCATAAGGGTGGCTTGAAGCAAGTGACCTAACTGACGTCATCATGAACCGCCACATACAGCTCTAATCTGCAACCAGCAGTCCAGCTGCTTCTGAAATGTTATGTCCATGGCACTTGGACAAGAGTTCTTAAAACAGGATGGGTGGTGGTAATGTTGAAGTTACTGTGAAAGAACTTCCCATAAAACATTTTCCCAGGTGGACACATCCTTCCCAGGTCTAGCACACACCTTTGTTCTTCCTCTAAGTCAGCAATGATCCGCTCCAGCTCTCCCCGTTCTTCCCGCTCTACCGACTTGAGGATCTGAGCTGGGCTCTGGGGCTGACTCACTGGGGACTCCCCTCCGAGTGTCTGGCAGTACTGCTGGATGAGCGCATGCTCATCCTCCCTGGAAGACACAGGGAACACACAGAGGCTCACATCGGAACACTGATGTCTCCAGGTGTACAGGAAGTAGAAACCATGACGATCAGAAGGCTACTGGGCCAAGTCTGCCTTAAGGTTCAATGTCCCCTTACTCTCCCTTTACATCTTCAGGAAGACAGGTAAGCAATCACGAATGTGCTCTACACACGCCAGTATTCCATGCTCGGCCTCAGTCTAACGTGCGTATCACACAAACTCTGAAGAGGATATCAAATAAAGTACAATGTCTAAACGGTTAATATTAAAGGCTTAATTAAAAATAAAATGTTACAGGCTGAATTTTTGTGACAGCTCACAATTCTTATGCTGAAACCTAATTCCCCATGGGATGATATTTGAAAATCAGGCCTTTGTGAGGTGATGTGGTCCTGAGAATGAAGACTTCATGAAAAGGAGTCATGATCCAGGAGAGTTTCCTGTCCCTTTCTGTCATGTGAAGACAGAGTAAGAGGACATTTACGAATCAAGCAGCAACCTCTCATGAGGAACAGAATCTGTTAGCATCTCGACCTTGAACATCACAATTCCTAGAAACTGTGAGAATAAATATTTTACATTTACAAACTATCCAGTCTAAAGTATTTTTATTATGGACTAATATTTAAATTTATTTAAGTGTCTGTTTCAATTTTATATTTTTGGTAGACCATAGATGGGGGAATAAAATCTACATACTTTAAAAAAACTTATCAAAAATTATAATTATAGACACTTCCTAAATATCTACATATATTCTACTTTGGTATTATCAGAATGTCAGTTTTAGGATCAATCATTCTGTATTAAAACAAATCGCATTTAATTAACTCAGATTCTCCTACCTGTGTAATGAACTAACAAGCATGTTAATAATGTGGTGGGATCTAATGAGCTATAGAAGCAGAATGGAACACAGTAGACAATGCTGATACATCTGTGGGAAGGAAATGCTTGCTAGCAGGTCTGGAATCCTCTTCCTTCCTTCACTGGCTAAGGCTAGCAGGAGGGTCCAGCTATGGAGTAAATTTTGCAGATTGTTCTAGTCTGTGTTAATGGCTTTTAGGAAACAAATCCTAGAATTTATGGATTCGGAGGAGAGGACTTCAGAAGGACATCATGGAAGGTATGTAGCTATAGAGTATACAATGCAGGTGTCCCGGGGCTGGAGGCAGCTCTCTCTGGGTAAGTGATGTGACTGTGAATATACCTAGGAGACTCATCTGCTCCACAGATCCGAGCATACCTAATGCAGCCAGCAAGAACTAGGTGAGCAGTGCTGCAGTCCTGAATCTCTAACTTGTGCCTGGAGCTGACGACCAGCTTGTGTTACTGGTGAGATCTCTGATTTTCTGAGTCTGATTTGAAAATTCAACCCTGTGCTATCCCAACTGTAAACCATGCTGAGACTGACAAAGACAGGCTTGAAATTACATCCGAGAATTAGTGAAAAAGTATTCCCAGAGTACTGAGATCAGAATGGTATGATGAAATAAATGAGAAAAGTGAGTATTAGTTCTAAAATAGCCAAAGGAAGGTTCATAGGAGCCATCTGTTGATTTATTTTAGTCATCAGTAAGACTCCTCGTCCTCTTTCTCTTTTCTCTCTCTCCCTCCCTCTGAAGCTCCCTCTTCTCACCTCTAAACTAAAAATAAATAAAGGTGATTCATTTCGGTTATGATCACAGTGTAAATTACAACAACTAACATCACCTTGCTGTTATTATCAAGTGGATAATAAATGGCAAGGAGTGGAACTTTACAACAGAGATCTGGAAACAAGCCGGATGAATGGGTGAAGGATTGAGAAAGTTACTGTACCATCCTTTTATTTCCTTCTCTGAGAAAATGAAGTATCACAAAAATAAATGAAGGAAACTCTAGAAGCAGCTCACGTTGTTTCTGAATTTAGGAGGATGAGGGTAGTGGACCAGGTTCCCATGCAGCTACTGAACCCGACACAGAAAACTGACAAGGCAGGATGTGTGCTTCTGTGTGTGAGTGTGTGTGAGTGTATATGTGTGTGAGTGCATGCGTGTGGGAGTGTATGTATGTGTGCGTGTGAGTGTGTATGTGTGCGTGTATATGTGAGTGTGTGTGTGTGTAGAGGCAGTGTTTTCATCACAGGAAATTAATGGCCAATCCACTAAACCTAACTGTATCAGAGGGAAAGAGTAGGCTCTGAGACGAATATGTCATCACTGCTGGGACATTAATTAGCTTCTAAGGGTGACAAGATCTGAGCGAGTGATGTTTGCAAGCACTTCGCCCAAACAAGCGGAGAGAGAAGTCAGTAAGAAAGGTTAAAAAGTACAGGCTCCACATGTGGACAGAACAAATAAAAAGTACAAAGATATAGTGGGTATAAAATTAAGTAACAGCAAAGTAATAGTAGAGCAGAACATTTTGTAACTATTTCTTGGTCTGAAAAAGATGAGTATAGAAAACAAAAAAATAGGAAGAAATATTTGTTCACATTCCATTGAAGTTTCTATATTTAAAGGATAACGCATCACCAGAAACCAAAACAGCAAATCATTTGCAAAAGAAGAAAAAAGCTTAGCTTTCTACTCTCCATAATCTTCAAAGTCAAAGGGGCACCATCTAGAGCTCTAATCCAGTCATTCGTATGACCAGCCAGATCATACAAATGTACAGCAATGCATTTTGCCCATCAAGCAAAAGAAGGAAATATCAGAAAAACAGGGAGAATAAAGTAGATTCAACACAGTGAAACAAATATACACATTAACTAGTCAAAACTATATCTGAGATGTGCTTTTTTGTTAATATTTACATAGATTCATTTCCTTTAAAAAAAACTGTTGGGGTATAAACATTATAATTACCATTATTATCACTACCATTACAATCTTTCATTATGCTATCTGCAAGAGAATTAGGGCAATTTTTTACAAAAATAGGAATTTAAAAATCATTTCTTTATAATGTATTATTTTAGTCTTAAAAAGTGTTTTTCACAGATTATGAGGCCTAAAGGTTAAATATGTAAATAAATACACTCAAGTTCTTAATAATATATAGTGAAAATCAATAGCACACACTTTTAAGTGTAGTCATGAGGTACCAGAATAAATGTCAACAGTGCTAAAGTAGAAAATGTTGCGAAAATATAGGTCTGCACCAATGAAATACCATTAAATAGAAGATAATTATAGCATATTTAAGTCACACATAGTAAATAATATCTCAATGACAAAATTGGTACATCACAGATAATAAAAGAACTGTGATTCATTCAATGACCTTTTGAAAGTATAGAAGACATAAATAAAAATAACAATAATTTTCATCCTATAAAGAATTATTCTGTTCCAGGCTTTAAAGCTGCAAATAGTCATGCCAAGGCTCACCATTCCAGCCTCCCATTTGACCTTTCCACATTTAAAGCAGTGTCACTCAAGGACAGATGGCAGATGGTGTGCCACATCCTGATGCAATGAGCTGAGGAACTGTCCTTGAGCTCCTGCTCCTGAGATTCTCCAAGACTGTCGTGAGTCCTGTCTCTTTTTGCAACATGGTTGTTCAATTTTTTCCTTCAAAAACAATTAGTATCTTAAAATGAATGCCCTTTTAAATTGTCCAGAGTCAGAATTTCCGAAGAAAAGGGAGCACAGGTAACTGGTTCGGTGTGGGGTAGAAAGCTGTACGCTTGATTCATGTCTATGCTGGGAGGCAGCAGTCCATGATGTACAGAGATGCAACAACTAATTAACCAGCTTCATGGAAGATGGCTGATGAAAGCTATGGGAGCAGGGAATTGGTGTCATAGATGAATTGGAGGAAAAGAGAAATGCTCACTCTGCAGAGCAGGATGGCTTGAATAAAAGGACCTTGGATAACTTAGAATTATGAGTTCAGATGTCAGAATTCATACAGCAAAGCATAAGGCCTATGGCTGAGATCACCCAAAACCAAATTTAAAAGACCGGACCCAAAGAGTTTGAATTATAAAATGTGCTAGTTAGATCTGGACAGTGAGTTTGACACACACAGGAAAAGGGCAGGATTGGGACAAGGACAGTGATGACCTTCAGGAGGACTGGGTGACTGGATGGATCTGCAGATGCTCTAACAACTCCCCACCTGACCCCCACCTGTCAGTCCCCCTTCCTGCAGCAGCACAAAGTGGGTGGTTAGGCTGCCTGGGACTGAATCCCACTCTGCTACTGCTAACTGTGAGACCCTGGGCACACTCCTTAGCC
The DNA here is from genome assembly GCA_004363575.1 of Solenodon paradoxus. Classification (NCBI taxonomy): domain Eukaryota; kingdom Metazoa; phylum Chordata; class Mammalia; order Eulipotyphla; family Solenodontidae; genus Solenodon; species Solenodon paradoxus. Next base: position 490,504 of record RJWH01000622.1, on the reverse strand, counting down.
CCTCAGGGCCTCCATTTAGTCATCTGCAAAATGGTGGTAACAGAATTAAGAGTATTATCTTAGAGTCCTGAGAGGATCAAACACATGAAAATTCATAAAGTGCTTAGAATAGCGCCTAGTTCTTAGTATGCCTAGAAGGACAAGGTTGTTGTTTGTTTTCCATCATCATCATCACTATATTCAAAATAATCTAATTACATTCTTCATAATCCAGCTAAGAATAAACACACACACACACACACACACACACACACACACACACACACACACAAACACACACCTCAAAAGGGCCAAGGGGAAAGGTGGAGAATTTAATTAAGAAAGAGAAAAATTCAATATATATTATGGAAATTTACTTTTATACCATTTTTTGTGTCAGGCATTTGGAGCTGGTTTTTTTAATATTTTCCAACAAGGACAAAGATTTGCTATAGCTTGTTGATTGCCTCAAACAGACCTGAGAGTGAAGCAGCAAATCAAGGCTGCTTTGAGATATCACCACCCTTTGTTCAGATGTTGGTTATACTGTTCTGTAGTCCAGAAAACTGTCATCTGTTGTCCTTGGAAGTGTGTCAGGACTCAGCTTAGGCTGGAACTTTGGGAAGTTCCAGGGAAGGTCAGAGTGTTAGACTATGGTGCATTCTACTTGGTGTTAGAATGAATAATATAAGCTTATATAATATAAGATAAGCTTTGATCCAAGCTAAATGCTAAAAGAGAATGGAAGAGCATCTTGTTAAAGGAGTGAACATATCTTTCCATAGCCTTTGATCCAAGATGCCACATTATCAGGTAGGCAACAGAGCAGGGAAAGCCAGAGAGATAGTCAGGCTTAGTTCTTTACAAATCCCGAGGCCCACCATCAGCCCAAACAAGGTAATGGTCTTCATCACGGTAAGACTCTATCCACTGCAGGAAAACCTATTTATTGTAGGAATACTTAACCACCTTGTCAATTAATAGTGTTGATGGAAGTGGAAATGATTAAGTAAATATTATACATCTGAGGGTAAACAGGTGAAATTCCAAGTCAAATTTCTGGATTTTAGGCCTAGAGCACAGCTTTAATGATCAGGAGACCTCATTAGCATTTATACCCAGAGGGCAGAATCTCTCCAAGTTCTTAGGACAGAAACCTTCTTTAGGATCAGTAATTCAAACAGAAATAGCAAAGTCCTTCCAGCTCAGCTTTATCAATATTAGATTTTTTAATATATACATTAAGAAACTAATAATGCACCAGTAACTGGAAAATAATTTTCTCTAGGAATTCTTGCACTACTTTCATCTTAGGGTTGAACATGTTTCCTTGCCTTTTCCAGCACCTAGAAGTTACCTGTACACTTCCATTTCCCAGGCAGCAGTGCAGTCTTCAGAGTCTCTGTATCTGACCTCCGTTTCCATCATTCCATCTGCTTCTCTGACTCCAACTCTCCTTCTAATAAGGACCCTTGTGAATACTCCAGGTTTAGATAACCCAGGAAAAGATCCCTATTTCAAGATCTTTATTCACTTGTGCACTTCTGCCATGTAAAGTACCATATTCATGAATTTTAGGGATTATGACACAGACTTCTTTTTGGGGGTTCATTAGTCTGTCTACAACAAATGCCCTGACCATATTCTTCCCCTGTGGGAGCACTTATCCATTGCCCCTCTAGCCTGTAAGATTCATAAAGATGCACCTAAGTCTACAGACCCTGACAGTATCAGGAACAGAGAGGTGGTGTGCTGCTAAGTGTCCAACAGGCTCTACAACAGAGAGAGAGAGAGATAGACAGACAGACAGATGATAGATAGATGACAGGTCCTGATTGCAGAATTTCCATTTTGCAGGATTTAAATACTTTCATCATCACTAATTTCAAGCTAATAACTTCACTAACTGTGGAGCTGGGAAAAGACACACAGTTTCACACCACCTGACAAACACAATAAATCATCTCAAGAACACAGATAAACAGTAAAGGAAGTAAAATAATTAGGGCATGATGAGTTTTGCATATTCTTTGCTTTTATTTTATTCTAATTTATTTAATTATAAGTGTATATAAACTAATTTTTAATATGGCTCTGTTTAACAAATAGCTTACAAATGTCTCGAGATTTTAACAAGTGGTTCTCACAATTGGTTCCAGCACACTACTGCATGGTAGGTATATAATAAATAATTGCTAGATAGAAGAATGAAAACATATACATGTGTATATGGAAGCATATATATGTGTGTATATGTATAATTAACATGTATTCAACTGTTAGTCATATAATTATTTTTTCTTTTCTCAGACATTAGCGATAAATTTAAAAATACACATTGTTTATTCTAATTTGAACATAAGATATACTTCATTTGGGATTAATTTCACTCTGTTCATGGGGTCATGAGAAATGCATTTGAAAAATTTAAATTTTGTTTTAATTATATTTTACCTGCTTTAATTATTTGGCTACAGTTAACTTTGGTGTAAATTATGTTACTTTAGGAGATATTCAAGACATTAAATATCATAGCATTTCAAAACATATTTATATGAAATAAATACGAGTAGGCAAAATATGAGAGAAACATTATGAATATGCTATTATCTTGGTTTGGGAATTAGTCCATATTCATAGCATATGAATAATAATGTATAAATCATTACTGTATTATTTTAAAGCATTAAAATGTCAATATTTCAAGTTTAAAATTAATCTTCCAAGCATTTTTATTTACAAGCTTAATGATAGCACAGCAATTTAAAAGTAATGACAGAGAGACATTATGCATTAGAGTGCCTAAGGTATTTCAACTAAGTTCTCTCCAAAGCATTTTTGTATAAAATACCCTAAGTACTATGTTCTACAACTTCCCTGATTACCTTCCAGCTTTTCATCACATCCAAACCACAATGAACCTGTGTAAGTCAAGTAACTTGAAGACTATTGAAACCTTTTAGACATTATTCAGAATTTAAAACAAATCCTAAGAGGATAGGGAGAAAATTTCCAATGACAAGATGACCAGGTTGACCATATGCACTGCTTTAAATGTGACCTCGTATTTCCCAACCAGTCCGTCACTTTAATTGTAAATGTCAACTTTGTCCCATTTTTAATAAACCAGGGCTGTCTTGAATGCAGGACAAAAGGGTCGTTGAATTTGTTCAGGGGGCCCCAAAGCAGCTTCTGCTTTTGCCCCGCATTGAAGAAGGTCCTTGCAGCCGGCTCCTGCCCCGTGAGAAAGCAGGAGCCATCGGGGAGAGGATTCTCCTCATTTGGGCATCTGTTTCTTCAAGGGGACACTGTACTATGTGGAGCTTCAGGTTAAGTAGTCTAAGGGGTTATCTCTGGCCCTGTGGAGGTTATTAGACATTTCTGACATGGGGGCTGAAGCAGCATGTGTTTTAGGCAGGACATTTACAGGGGGCTTATAGGGACGCCAAATTTGGTGTTCACCTCAGGTGCCAAAGTTTCTTGTACCAGCCCCTGCCATTTGTATGACATTCTGCTGAACGATGTGTTGTTACTAAGTGACTGCTGATCAGTATAGCATAGGACTTACTTGTGGCTGGCTTGGCAGCTCTGCTCCTGCTCGGATTGCTCTGCCCTCTCCCCTCTCCTTAGTCACCAGCACATAACTCTGTCCCGTTTTTACCATCCCATTGTCCTGTCTTTGTCTCAAGGAAATAAAGTCAGCTTAAAGATGACTCACAATAATGGGATCATCAGAGATAAAATATCCACTTAAAAGGTTTGTAAAAAAGTATTCTAAAGTCAGTGTGAGGTTTCTCCTACTTGCTAATAAAATAAAATTTGCAGAGGAGCTAACACCTTTCAGTGAAGAGTAGGGCGTACATGTCCATGTGTGTGAATCATAGTTGTTAAATGTCTTCACATTTATGAAGAAAATGCGAGCAAGTTGAAGAAAGAGGATCTTACTGTTTGGAACTATATTTGTTAAACTAACAAGAAATGTCAGACAAACACATACCTCTATTTACAGATAAAACCTGTTTTTATAAATAAAACTTGATAGTTTCCTGAGATAAGCTGACAAAATGTAGGATTTTTTTCATTAATTTACATGAAGCTAAACAAACATCCAATTTACCATCAAGATTTGAGAGCATAAAATCTATGTAGACATTTTGTAACCACACTAATTAATTTTGACTGATTGGGATCAAAATTCAGAGTCACGATCAATAAAGATTATTTCCAACAGCTACAATACAAGAGTTAACCTTCCCAGACAACTGAGTTCATGATTTACTTACACACTTCCTGTGGTAGAACTGCTATCAGTGAGGAAGGACCCATTAGTCCTTTCCATCTGAGCCAGTCTGAAAATTAAAATAAGGAGGTTAATCATGTGGCCACACAGAGCTGTGTTCTACTAGAGGTACTTCCTTCATCACTCTGAAACTGTCAAATCATAAATCTGTCCAAATCTCCTAGCCAGATTATAAAATTAGAAGAACGTCAGACATTGAGTTACTTTTCTATAGCCACTGCTTTTAGGCCTATGGGCCTTTATCTTACACCATGTAACACAGTCTTCTAATTGACCTCCTCTCCTAACTGATCTTCCAAACCCTCTAGTTGAGCTTTATTTTCACACAAATCTGATTATGTTCTTCTCACATTTCGAGAATCTCCATGACTCTCCTTTTTTTTCAAAGGACATAATCCCACTCATTAGCAATGAGCCTCTCATGCTCAGACTTCAGTTCTGTCTCTTTACTGCTTTTCTTCCTTCACTTTTTCCCTACCTGAAGAACAAATCATGTTCTTTCACAGTCCAGTGCTTTTGAGTATGCTTCTCCATTAGTCTAAGCCTTGCTTTTCCCCACATATTCTACTTGGCTAAGACCCAGTTCAAATGTTACTAATTTTATGATGCTTGAATCAACCTTTCAGACATAGCTAGTTCCTAGTCTGACAGACACCTAGTACACATTTCTGAAAGTTGTTACACACCAGCAGGACTAGCCTATATTCTATATTCTTTGGGATTTTAAATTAAACCCCTATAAGAAAGCATTAGCATAAATTTAATTATGTTGTAATTCATATGTGCAACCGTGAGAATACTTAATTCTTCCTTTTATACACCGAAACTAGGTTACCTTATCTAAATCCTACTTGATGGTGATTGGAGTCTCATAAGCTCAATAATCACATCCTACTGAGATTTATTCTTCATAGAACATAGAGCACACATTTGGTAAAGTGAAAATTACAACATGGAAAGAGATAGCCCAGATTCCAAATAATGAGGAATCATGATTCCTGCAAGACCACGCCTTCTAAATGAAGGAGGTAAAACAAATAGATACATTCTGGGTGGCAATGCAGGGAGGGCTCCTATCTGAGTTTCTTACCGGGTGGCGTACTGTTCTATTCTTGAATGGGTGTCATCATGAAACAACTGAGGAGACTGTGAAGGGCTGTAAAGGAAAAAGTCAAGAAACAGTTTTATGCCTCCATATTAATAGATGTTACTGTTAGGAACGTTAGCTTGGTTAAATAATGAATTTGCCATGCAAACAAACTGCTAGGATTGTTACCCAGGAGGCAGAATTAGAACCAGAGTTTAATAATCATCCCCATGCTATTAAAACCGATCAGAACATTCATCTTCTGCATATAGAGCTGCAAATACTCACTCATAGTTCTCTGGCCACATACTGATGAGTGTGATAGGACTGCAGAGAGGGGAGAGGGAAACAAAAGTCACAGAACAAACAGTTTAGAGCAACCGAAGACCAATGTGGTGATGGTAGGGTAGGGGTGGGGGCTCTCCCCTGTCTTCCACTCCTGTCAGGCTTCCTTCAAGTTCATCAGGGGAAATCAAAAGTGACAGAGTCATTGTTTATTCTAGAGAAGATGCTGTGTGTTGAAGTGCCTGCAGGGTCCTTTTTACAGATACGAACAGGATATTTCCTACAGGATAACAAACACATCTCTAAATAGACTTTTTGAGAAAAGGAGAGAGTACTCAAAGATAGTTCAAGATTATGGAATAGTTTTAAAGGTAATGTTTCATACTACACTGCAGAAAGACATAATCATAGTTTTTGTTTTACCAGGAGAAACAGTCAGGAAAGTAAAGTACCAGCGACTACATTATCTACTGATAGCAGAGTTGGAAGAAAATGAAATTTTTCTGATATTTGTCCAGGGTTAAATGTAAAAATTTAAATCCAAATGGATACGAGTAGCTCATCCTCACAGATACACTGGAAAAAAAAAAAAGAAAGATGCAACCTAGAGATTCTCCATTACACCTCGCCAACAATTTCATATTATCCATAAAACTGCAAGCAATCTTTCTAGATCATGATTTCTTTAAGCAAAAATTTATCCAGAAGTTCAACCTATGAAACTGATGAAGGAAAACACACTCCTCTTCAGTCTAGGGATATTCAGTATCCTGAATAGTATTATTCAGTATCACGCCAGCCCCAGGGGTACCTTCAACATCGCTGTCTCGAAATCCTCAATTCTCTATGACTGTTGCCTGAAAACAATAGATACTCATTAAAAGCTAGCTCAAAGTCTTACCTTTTGAGGGGTAGGTGGGGAGCTACCGAAGAATGAGGGAATTTAAAGTCTAAAGAAAATTAGTTCCCTATTTAATTAAATAAAATATCTTGCAAAAGCTAATGCTGGTAGAAACAAAGAAGGAAAGTTTAAATTAGACTAGATCCACTTGACTCTATTTCTATTATACATACATGCTTAAGAAAAAGTTAATGATCTCATTATCTCCTATGAGAGGCAACAAGTTGATGTCTGAATAGCAAAGACTAAAAAGAGATGGGAAATCATCCTGTTGGGATGAAAAACTAAGACTCTGGATGACTTTTAAAAACAGGCATTTATCACCCAGTGTTTGTTAGAATATCTATACTGCATATAGGCTTAATTATCCGAGTATGAAGTAGACACGACAACAATGAAATAACACAGTATTTTACTATTCAATAGTCCTTTGCATCACTATTTTCATTAATTCTGAAATAAGGATGTTAAATGTCAGGGGAATGTTTTGCTTCATACATTTGAAAAAACATTATTAACTACTCAAAAGATGATTTCTAAAATTCAGGTGTACCACAACACTCGAGCTGAGCTTTAAACGTAAGAAAAATATTATTTAGGGTCTTAATTGAACTTGGAAAAGCTTTTGAAACTGCCTGCGTGGTTCCTGTGAAGCTAATTCAGTTAGCACAAAAGTGATTCATTGAACTCAGATAAGAACAGCAGAAGCAGAAAGCTGAACCAAAGAGTTTCTCAAAAGGTTTTTTTTTTTAATATATTGAAGAAATTTCTAAAAAAAGAAATAAAGATAAAAAAATCAAACTTTAGGCTTCATCGACTTCAAAGTATTTTGATTTGTAGGGAAAAAAACCCGTTAAGTGATAAGCTTTGTCATTTAATTCTAGAAGGAAAAAAAATAAGGCCACATGCTCACTTCATATTTAGACTCTATGATTAAAGGAAGTTAAAAATAAGACCATGCTGTGTGTCAGCCCGGACTTAAAAATTCAGCCAATCTCGGCTTTCTGGAAAGGTAGCTCAACTAGGTGTTGAGAACATGCAAGAAATCAGACTCTACCAAATATCCTTAATATTATAGGAAATGTAACCCAGAATCTCTTTGAAGGATTTGGTGACCCTTTTAGTGCCTTAAGTTCTCAACAGACTTCTTATGTTTCCAGTTTTTAGCCCCTTCAATCCATTTGCTCCAAAGCAGAGAAACTAGGATTCCAGGAAACCGAACAGAGAAACCTTCAATGGCTCCCCACTGCTTTCAGGTAAACTGCAAACACCTTGGCATTGCTTACAAACCCTTGTTTATCTGGCTCCTGTTTCCCTCCCTCCATTCTCATTTCTGCCACCACTCCCAGTTTCCCATCCCAGTTTTCCAAACTGTCTGGTTTCCAGACTTGAAAACGCTGGCCTTGTCTGGAAACTCCCTCTCCACCCACACCAAACAATGAATGTTTGACCATATTCACCTTTCAGGACTCAGTTTAGCTGTCCCTTGCTCCGAGTCCTATGTTCCCACAACCATACTCACTCTTACTCTGGGGTCTTGCTACAGGAAGAACTTGAAAGAAACAGGAAACTCTTTGATCCCCCTTAGCTAATACTAGGGAAAGGTGTCTATTTTGCTTCTTTAACGGGAAACCAAGCTATCTTTTAGCCTCACAATTCTCAAATTATATTTGCCACAAATTTAGCTTGCTTCTCAGGTCTGTTTCCATGCTAATTATTTTCTTTAAATAGCGGGAACATTAATTTAAGACACCAGTACGTCTTGGATGCGCAGGTTTACTCTTCATCAAATATATAACATAACATGCCCACCAGCAAACTTCTAATAACCTGCTGTTTAATGGCAACTCTTTAACCAAGATATACTCATTTATTTTTGATTCATTTTTTTAAAGTATTGTATGTTGTTATATAATTAATTGAACAAAACTTAGCATGGGTTTGTTTACTTCCTGTTAGCAAGAACTCATTTTCCCTGTAAAATCCCATCCTGGCGTGCCTGGATAATTACTGCATAGGGGATAAGACATTACAATTTGAAGGGGTGAAAGAGAAAGAAGCAACAGAAAATTTTAATCAGCTTCATAAATAACTTCAACACATTTACCACTTCACTGGTTCTTCTTCAAAGTTCTCCTTCCACAAATAGGAGAATAAACGAAACCAAACTTTCTGCTATCCACTCACATAAACTGTTATAACATGAGAAGATTAAGTGGCCCTGTACTGAGAAGGGCTCAGCAAAAAATGAACTCTACCATGTCTAAGAACTTGTCTGGCACTTAAAAAACAAGGAAATCTGCCCACTGCATGCAGCAGCACATGAAATCTCTTTGAAAAAGGCTCTTGTAACATCTGATTTCATCTTATGCCCCTTCCTTTCTTTCTCGTGTTTTCCTCCCACTGAAAATGCTGATAATTTCTTGTTAGATGAAACGAAGCATTTTCAGTATTACAGCCAAAAATCACAGCATAAAATTATTTGGCATGCTTTTCTGTTCTTTTTTAGTTTAATTGAGCCACTCAAAATAGAATGATTGACATTAATGATTGTTTTGACAATGAAGGGCAAATTATCAAAAATGCTTAAAAATTATAAAAGAGCTATCTGTCTTAATTCATATGAAAGACGCAGATATTTGGGACACAAAATGTGAAGGGCACATCAATTGTTCAAATCTATTAAAATATCTTGTAAATAAAACCACTGCATCATAATTCTATCCTTCACACAGTTACTCCAAAGTTTAACTAGATCTGATACCAAGAGAAGTAAAATCTTGTCTTTATCATGAAGTGTTTTCTCAGCTAAACTATGTAGCAGATACTAAAACAAGTAAGAATGCGTTATCAAACACCCTTTGAAGGACAAAAATATAACCACGAAGAAAGGACCAAAAATCTACCTTTCCTTATAGATATTAAATATTCAAATAGCTCTCCTTAAACTGAAATTGCTCCAATAAAATTTATTCTAAAATGTACTTTGGAAAAAATTACCAGGAGGAATAAATATTGTCGCAGTTTGATCAAACGAAGTCATCAAGAAAGTTGAATTGTTCTCTATATTTTGAACGTGTATTACGGTATTTTTGGACCTATCTACAAATACTGCTTCATTACACTTCTTTTTGTATGAACACCCAGTAGCTGTAGAGGGATGAAAATCTCCACTATGTTTTGACTCTGATCTTTCTTCTACTTCTTAGTAGGTCTAAAAAAGATATATTTTTACATAAATTTTTCAAAGCCCCTGATCTAAAGGGTTTTACATGGAAAAAAAATCAAATCAAATAGTTTATCCCTCTATTTTGAAATTTTTGCGATGTGAATTTGCCAGAATACACTTACTATCTCTTATCTACACAATAAAATGCACTGTGAAGATTAAAAGTTTTACTTAATATAAATTGACTCAACATAATTTTTATATTTATTATAATTTTCTTTACTATATAATGTCATTTCTTTTAGTTTCTCTTCTGTAGTCCTTTGAGAGAGCACCTTTCTGTAACTAGAATTCCACTACTTTTATGACTTGGCATTCTAGTGATGATTAGCAATAAAATTTAATTTTCCCCAAGATTCAAGTACAAGAAAACTGCCTTCGCAGGCATGTTTAGAATTATACACACACACACACACACACACACACACACACACACATATATATAAGATTTTAAATTATATCTATTTTGAACTTGATATTTAATGATTTAGCAATTTAAAATTACTTCTTGCACTTCTTTTGGCTCATTTTAAGAACTGTTTTTTTTTTCTTTTTCTTTAGTCTATAAATTCTTATTTTGTTGTGTAATCCTAGAGTATTGCTGCCTTGAAACTCTGTTTCATTTACACTTATAGACACAAATTATATATTTTTAAGAATTTTTGTCTATCTCATGTAATGTGTGAGATTATATTATTTTGCTATCTTCATGTTCAAGAAAGATAAATTCAAGATGTAATATGAGATTTTAATAAGATTTTAGCTTATTTATATATCTGAAGCAAGAGTTTAATTATTATAATTATATGTATATTAAAAATAGGTGAACTTGGCATGCCCTGGTGCTCTAGCTGTTTTGTTTACTGGGTGTAATCCACATACATCTCAGGTCCCTGGTTCATGACCCAGGGCCTGGGAAAACAACCAAGATGAACAACTAAATAAAATAAATAAAATGTTTCTTCTTCCTTTCTCTTACTGCCTGCCTGTTAGCCTACTCAATTTCACTCTTGCCTGTAGCATTCTTTTGGGAAAAAAAAAAAATATGGTGAAATAAACACAAAACAGAAGAAATAGCAAAACATTCTCCAAAGGGAGAAAATGGATACCTAGATATTAAAAGAGCATAAAAAAGCACAATTTGTTTTAAGTTTATTAAAAGTGGTGATCAAAGGAAAGGTAAACATGGAATTTTAGCTCTGATACCATCGAAAGCAAATAGTCAATATCCATACTGTGCAGATATTCCAATTTTAATTTACCTCATTTAATAGAAAATAAATATATTTTACCAAAACATAAATTCTTTGTGGTATCTGAGAAATCACTAACATATCCAAAGATAATATTAGATGAAAGAAAAGTTTTAATATTAAAAAACTTACGTCTCTAAGTTGTCTCCTTCAAGAACTGTCTGGACGGGCAGGTAGCCTAGCCGGGGATGTTTGGCAAAGTATTTCTTGGACCTGAACTTATTCTTCAGCACCTTCGTGAAGTCGCGAACATCTTCCCCAGATGTTGTCTTTCGGTTTGAAAAAAAGCACACTTCTCTCATTAAAACGGAAGGAGATAAGGATGTATAATAAAATCAGAGATGTAACTTGATAAAATTAACTGACACTTGTTTCAACACTTTCGTATATTTGTGCATCACATACAACATATACGTACAGTTTATGTATGTCTTATATGATACGCAATTCATGAAAACACACAGCAATCAGGACTTCTTATTATCTATATGCAGCAATTAATTGAGGCTTTAAAATTTTTCGTTGAAAGTAGCTCTTTTCAACATTATTTTAAAAACTGGGTCAAAAGTGAAACTAGTTTGGCAATGTTACTGGTTTATTGGTATCACTAAAATTTTTCAATTTGCTATTAATCATTTATATTGAAGAATTCTGGATATTATATGGTTTTAGCTAACATGGAAAATGAGCATTATCTACATACCTAATACTGTCTTATCACAAGTTAGTATATATTGGAGTCTGGAAAAAAAGAGTGGTCAATCAAAAAGAAAGTGAGGGTTATCCTGGCACTTTCTTTTGTTAGGCATGCTGTCAGTTTCTTTGCTCTTCCCCACCCCACCCCAACAGATAAACACACATCACTTGGGCTGAATTGTTAATAATGTAAAATGTTACTGCTTCCTTAAGCATTTCAAGAAAATTTGTTTTTAAAATCTAGGTTGAGATAGGCTGAAACCTCCCACCTCATCCCACTCCCCAAGAATTGTTCTCTATGCCCCAGTTTTCTACTATCACCAATTCTAATTTTTATTTACAATATATTATACAGACAACAACTGTAGTCTTTCTGAAGATGTATCTAAAATATTTACAATTTTTGAACAAAATTTAAAGTCTTAATATCTGACATCTATTTACTATCCAATTTGCAACTAGTAGACCTTCCTCCAATCTCTTTACAAAAAAATGAAAAACAGATGACTTTTCTAAAGTAGCAAATCAAGTGTGAAATACATCAACTACCTGCTCATTTTCCTTGCACCCCCAGTCCCTCTTTTTCTCTTGGGCAAAATGCCCATGATTCATATACATATGTGTATATGTATGCATATACAGCATGTATATGTGTATACATGATATATAATGCATATACACACGATATATACTGACACTGAGACTGATACCTACAAGGTAAATAATATATACATATATACACATATTTATATACACATATATGCTGTCACACTTTCTGATCTCCTCCTCTTAACCCCTGACAATCACTAATTATTTTCCGTTTCTATGGAGTTGCTTATTCTGTACTTTTTCAATGAACTGAATCATAAAATATGTGCTCTTTGTTACCGGCTTCTTTCATTTAGCATTTTGTTCTTCTAACTTACCAATATTTGCATTTCAACATGAACTCTTGCTTGGGGGAAAATAACTAATTAATTATTTAGCTAAATGTATTCAAGACATAGGACAAAGAAAAAGCAATCAACCAACAAAACCACTCCTCTCTCCCCTCAAAAAACCAAAACAAACCACCAACCTGCCTCCGAAATGGCAGGAGCTAAAATGAAATTTTAGCTTCTGATAATGCTCCAATTTAACATTTAAAGAAATGAGTGAATTCTCTTACAGAAATAGCACCTTTTTATTTCCTCATCAATTTTCATACCGAGGGAATAAAGAAAGGGCAATAAATTTACTAATGCCATAAACTTTATGCAGTATTAAGGAAACGTGAAAAGCAATTTATTTCACAGCAACTAGGTATTATATTAAGGTTAGCAGAATGTAATTCCTTAGTGGGACAGAGCTGAGAAAATGAAGTAAGCCGAGTCTTTCACCAAAAAAGTTAAAAGAGATATATATATATATATATAGATAGATAGATAGATAGATATAGATAGATATAGACATATGATCTAATTTACTATCTAATGACAGTAACTAATATATCTTTATTTTAAAGTGCTAGAGCAATGGTTTGGTAAAAAAAAATGACAAACAAGAATCACTCATTTAGCAAAATAAACATAATCAAACTCAACACTATCTTCACACTAGGTATAATATTTTGTTTTTTCTTTTTTAAAGCAAATAACAATGTATATTATTAAATGAATCTGAAATTGAAAGTCCACTCCACTACACAAAATTTTTTTGAAAGACTGCTTTTATTTATTGTTGTCAGAAAAGAAAGAATAAAAGCTTTTGTAGATCTCATTACGTGAAATCAGGATCTCTACTAGCATAGATCTCTGCACCTAAAAATTACTTTCCTTCAATCACATTAAATCATTAAAGCTAGTGAGATATCAGGTTTTTGGCCCAGTAAGAAACTGACACTTAAGATTTTCAGAGACTGAGACCTACAAGGTCAATAAGGATAAAACTGCTGTTGCAATCCTGGGTCTTTTCACCATACCATCATTATAGTACTTCTCCTAGAAAAAAATGGAGCAGTTTCAAGTACTGTAAGAGAAAGAACCTATTGCTATTGACTAAAACACACACTGAATATCCCCTTCATTTAAAATAAATAATGTTACGACACACTGTGGCTAATTAAATTTTTTTTATATTGAAATGTCATCTTTATGACTTTTAAACTGCATATACATGTTTAGTGTATGCAAAATAGAGAAGACATATGAAGGAGAAAAATTTACATTGCCACTTTTTTAGTCACTCAGAGATAATTATCCTTTAAATGTCTGAGACTGGGCTAAAGTATTTTTGAGTCCCTTTACTTGTAAAATAAAACACAGATATAAAAAACTGCAAACAACAAACTGGATTAATGAATTATAGTAAAATGAATACCATGTAGTCAGGAAACTGAACTTTGCTGGGCATTCTAGCAACTCCTAAATCCCCCACCTCCATAATAATCATTATCCTAATTTTTACATGCAATTAAAACTTCTTTGCATTAAAATTAGTTTTTATTACTTGAATGACTAACCCTAGATACTATAGTTCAGTTTTTTCAGACGAAATCTGATATAGTTTAAGTCACTTTTAATCTATAGATTTCTCTTCGATATTTGCTCCTTCCTTATAAGATCTCTGAAAACTCAGGCAATCTGACTTACAGAATCTTCCACAGAGTCTGCACTTTGTATTTTAGTGTAGTTCAGCACAGTTCTCTGGCCTGTGAATAGCCTATAAACAGGCAGCTGGATCCAGAGAACGCATCAGACACAGGCCTCATCTTTTTGCAAGACTATTAGTTTATCTGACCAGCAGATGTTAGGATTATAGGAGGCAAATTATGTCTTTTGTGATCCTAGCAACTTTCATGCTACAAGGTATATTCATTCAATAAAGTGGTAAAATGGTGCTGTTTCCATTCTATCATTATTAGTTGAAAGACTTTCATAAAGATATGACCTGTCACCTACTGTTTAGTCACTCAATGATACAGTTCATATAGGAAAGGCAGGGTGCGTATTTGATTTTTTCCCTTTTATTTATTAATTTTTCCTATAAGAAGTGGTTTCCTATCATTTCCCAAAGTTAATTTTTAAGTACCACTATGAATTCACATATTTTACCATATATAATGCCATGCATGTTGTCTTTCTAGTTATTTTGTCCGAAGCCTGGTCTCTAATAAATTCTTCAGGACATGCTCATGTGACCAATGTGACAGAATTCACCTGAATTCTTATAAGTTGATGACAGTTTTCTTGAGTTTTTCACTAGATACTACAAAATTATTTTTGCTGGACATAAAAATCCTTGATTTACAAAAATTTTCCTTGAGCTCTGTAAATACGTCCCTCCATTTCCTTTTGCTTAAAGCACTGCTGTTGAAAAGTCCGATGATTCTTTAATTTTCTTTCTCCTTTTGAGTCGTGTTTTTCCTTTTGTTTAAATGATCATCACGGAAAAAGGTCTTTTACTTTAAAGTTTAGTCACTGAACCAGAATACATCACAGGGCGGGTCATTCTGAGTCAATGTTCTTGGGGACATGTTGTATTCTTTGTTTACAGTTTTACTTTTTTTTTCTTTTTCTGGGGGGCAAAGAAAAGCTTTTCTTGAATTTTCATCTTTGTTGTTCTGTCTTGCTTTTAGTTTCTTCTTCAGGGAAACCTACTAACTATACTACCTATACTTATAATTATTTTTTGTCTACTTCAATATTTATTTTTTCTTGAATTCTTTAAATCGTTTTGTTTTGATTTTTTTTGTCTTCCTCTTATTTAACCTTTCATGTCTTTGTAATTTTTTATTTGTTCTTTGATTTGTCTTTTATTTCTAATTCTTTCCTAAATTGTCACCTCATTTCTGACATCTTCCAATTCTGTTTTCTTTTCTTTTTCATGTCTTACATCATTTTAAGGGTTTACAGCTCATTCTGAAATAGTAAGTTGCAGTTTTGACCTGTTCAATGAGCACACATTTCTAGTATGCTTGATTTGTAATAATGTTATATTAGTTTGCTCTTATACGGTTTTTAAAGTAATTGCTTAACATGAGATTTGATCTCATTACATTTTGCTGCTTAGACTTTTTTGTGTGAAATGAACTTTCTCACACTTTTTAAACGAAAGGTGGTTCAAGTAAGCTTTTCTAAGTTCACAGAGCTCCCTTGTCTTTAAACATTTGTGTGGTATTAAAACATATGACAGCTAAGTGTGGGGACTTGATGGCATTCTTACCCTTTGGATTGGACTCTTTCTTTTTTCATGGCTGTTGCTCTGTCCCACTCAGTATTGGCTCCATTCCTAGCATTTTACCCAGTGTGAGGAAGAGGAGGTCCTGCTGGGCCAGTCTGAGAGCTTCAGTCACCTGGAACATTCCCACACCTTGAGCCTTTCTCATCTGGGCTCCCCCAGGTGTTGAGTTCTGCTCTCAGCTTTCCATGGAATACCTGCTGCCTCTGTTGGGGTTCTCTTATTCCAGCACCTTTCTCTCTTCTTTTACTGATAATAATTGTGCAGGGTTTGTCTTGGTGGTGGTTTCTTAACACCCAGGTTTTGATGTAAATGTCCTAGAGTTTGGTTTTGCTGTCTGGCTGCTCAGTCTCTTTCTCTGTAACAACTATACATATGTGAGGAGGATGGTCAGGACAAAAAGATGAAAAGCTCTGGAGCCACTGTAATCTCCATCTTCCCCAAATCCTCTGGACTGATGTTTAGCAAGCATGGAATATCTCACAGAGCCAAATGAGGACTGTACTTCACACTGTCATTTTTGGAAAGCTAGTGAAGACAAGTCACGATGAAAAATATTTTAGAAATAAACCTACACAAGACAAATGGACATATGAATGGACATGTGAATATTCAAAATTATACTTCCCTCCACTATACTTGTATTAGTAGCACTGAGATAGTAGAGGAAGCTTAATTGGATAAGATGTAATTAGTTCATAACTTGCTCCCCACCAATTAATATAAATGAACCAATAAAATATAAAAATTATGTCTCTGGATTATAATCTCTACCCTGGGGAAAGTCTATCTATGTAATGCTTTAACAAAATCCTAAAAACTCCCATGCAAACGGGCGTGAGATGATTTTTTTACTCTGTTTTATATGCCAGCCCCAAACAAAAAGAAACAAAAAGACCCTTAATAGTATTTAAAAATTTCCCCTATTTTATTCCTTGATTGAAAACACTGATGTCATATAAAGCAAAATTTAGAGTTAATCTATCTTTTGCTTGTGTGATATATTTACGTATGCATGCATGTGTATTAATTGTACATGTCCCTGTTCATATTTTAAACTGTATTTTCTTATAAATGCTGACACTATGAACTATTACACTTCAAAAACATCAACATATGACTAAGAGTTTTTTTCTTCTCATTAATGTGAACCACAAGAGGCAACGAGGCTCGGGTGTAGGAATCTAGAATTCAGAAATGCTCCCCCTTAGAGTATTTCAGTCAAATAGGTTCTTGAATAAATTGCTTTGCTACTTCAGCTCAAAACCTCCTATTATTAACACCAAAGATCCACACAGCAGCACATTAAAGGTGATATTAACAATAACATAAAATAATCTAGAGGCCAAAATACCCAATTTCAAATTATTTACTAATGTAGATAAAAAGATCTTCAAATAAAGAGATAAAGCCAGATTCACTTGAAATCTTCCCCCCACCTTTTTTTTGGCCAGGCTATGATTTGGAATGGCAGTGTTATCTGATTCCTTAACACATACTCTTAAAATAAGATTTTCAATTGCTAACTACAAATAAGCATAAGTTACCTATGGAGGAAAACAAGGAAGGAAAACAGAAAAATCAAGTTACGTAAGAAACAACACAGACAGTTGGCACATGAGTAGTCAAATGAGAACAAGTATGTAAGAATAATTAAATACTAGTATTGGGATTATGCATAAATGCTAAAATCATTGTTAACATTACCCTCATTAGTAAGATCGATTTCTTAAATATAGAAATCTCTAGTCCCCAACAGTATATGCATGCTTCTAGAGAGTACATATCCTTCTCATAAGATTTATCTTAATAGACATTTGATAGTTGTTTTTTTTTTAAGTTGCAAAACAATTGCTTGTTTTGCGTTTCACTGATTTCAACTATTTGAAATTCAGTTACATAGAAATGGCATTTCCCCTAAGCCTAGGCCTCTGCACCTACTAATGTTGCATGGAAAGGATGAAACCAGTAAGACAAGCTCAGAGAGTCTCAAGTTTTAATGGGAAAAAAAGTGAAACTAAAAAACTAGCACTAACAGAACTACCAAGGGGTCAAGAATGAGTACGATAATAAGTCATCCAAAGTAAAATTGATTTTTGTTCAGACCTTACCTTAAAAGCTAATGAAACCGCCTCAACGCACTCAACATAGAACTGAAAAACCACTTTAGGATGCTGAGGTCAGAGAAATAACAATGATACGGCATTTTTTTTTTTTAATCATCTTGGCAAGCATGCCAAGTCTCATCAGAAGAAGCGAGACTGCCAAAATCATACTACATGAACTCAATGCAGGGCTTTCCAGAGAATGAATCAGCATTTCTTCTAGATGATCTTATAGTCTATGGACACACTGATACTGGCAGGGACACAAAGAATGGACAAAACAACTACTTCTAATTTTTTCCCTTTGGATCTTTTTGTTCTGGGTTGTTTCTTGCCAATGACATCAAGTTTGTACAAAAAAATATGATTTTACTTTTAACATTAAAATCTTCTCTATTTCTTTCAGTAGGAAACTGATTCTTCTACAGTTTCTAAAACCACTGAAAAGATAAAATTTTAGTTTATTTTCCCATATAGTAATTGAGAAGAATACCTGTGGAACTGTTGCATTAATGGCAACATACACTGGCTTAAAAAATACAAATCAGTTTTAAGTGTTAACTTAATATGCTCTTTCCTTTGACATATGTCAAACTGTCAATACACACTAATCCTATCCAAACCTAGCATTTTAGCCGGAATTTTGCAAAAATTCTATCCTAATAATTGGAATGCTAAGAGTCGGTGAGGTTGCTAAGCTTTCTAGCCACAAATTTAGCAGATATCCCAGCCCTTCATCCTCAGTCAATGTGTCTGTCAACCCACCTTTCTATCCCAGCTAACCCTTCAGGTTCTGATATCTGTTTTCACCAACAGGCAAATACTCTATTGCCTTTCTCCATTTCTCCTTTCCCCTATATAGTTCGGTCACTGTGCTTCCTGAAAGGCACACATTCTCTTTTTTATCTTTCCCCCCTCATTTCCTTAGACTGTGTTCCTTTACTGACGAACACATTCCCATATGTCTTGCTCATAACTGCACCTTCGACTTCTCCCCTTCAATGAGTCCTGATGCTCACTGCAGTCACACCATCTCCTTCCAGTCTTTTCCGTAATGGGCTCCAGCACCTCTCCCTCAGAAGGCCAAGAAAAAAGGAGGTTTTCACCATTTCTCCTCCTATTTTTGTTACTTGCTCAGACATAGCTATCCTCTGTCACATCTAAGGACATATTGATGATCTTACATATTCTGTCACCATTAAAACCTCCTAAGTTCCAGTGCAGTCACACATGGGGGTATGGCCATATCACAGGCCTTGCCATGACTCTCAATAGCTGTTGGTCCCAAATCTCTTAACTTGGAAAAATCTTTCAATGACTTAAACCATGTGACCTTTGCTTATGCTTCTTTACTATGAATAAATGTGTTCTTTTCTCCCACGATCTTGATTTCTAGACCCTGGACCTTCTTTGGGATTTCTTCAGCTTGGTGATAGCCCAAGTCTATCACAGTATCAGTAAGATCTTTGAATTGTTCAGTCTCATGGCCTTAAACTATACCTATTATCTTTTAATTCCGAAGCTGCTGACTAATGATGCAAACTCTTGCCAATTAACCTCAGCTGAACTCTTATGACAATGTAGAACCTATTTACTCATCTCTTGGTGACTCATGTCCATTGTCAACAGCAATTCCAAATGTTTTCCATTTTCTTCATATTAAACCCTAATTAGCGCTCTCACTGTGAAAAACTGCATGAACTTATAAATCATATATGAAATTCTCCACCCCATCTCCCTCTAATTTAAAGATCTTTCATTATGTCCTATTACATTATTTTTATTTGATTTTTGATTATTTGTAATAAAGAATATAGGTGATTTATTTGAAAGATACTATTAGGGTAATTTTCACTGCAAATTAAATATAAAACTCTTATTCCAATACAAAAGAAATGTAAAACCTGAACACCTTTTATATGAAATGTAACTATTTAAAATATAAACAATCTCCAAATTCCAATATGTAGTAACAATTTTTTTACTATTATTTTGATCTAACAAGTTCAAACATTCTAAAAACTATTATATATAATATAGTCTTGTTTGAATTTTTCTTCATAGAGGTACTGTTTTCTCCTTCATTATATGTTCTCTATATATCAGTGCCAGAAAAATGCCTGGTACCCAGCAAATATAATATTGCAGCAAACATACAACTGCTTGCCAATTTCTAAAACATGTATGTTTTTCCCTAGTGGACTCAAATCATTAAATCCATGCCACTAACTATAGAAATCATTTATCTTCTCCAATACCTCTTTTCTTCTCTTTAAAATGAGGATGATTTAGATGATCTCTTAAATCCTCTACAGCTTTAATATTCTATAATTAGTAATTATAATATCAGTTATTAGTTTTTCATTTTTATGTACCAGACTTACTTAAACATAGTAAGAAAAGTATAAGATTCGCCTTTGTTCTCAAGGAATTAAAAGGATAATTCAGGAGGCAAAACAGAAAACAATATAAGAAACCTGTGATGACATGGAATCAAACACTAATTGGTGAAGCGGAGGCCACAGAATTAAGTGTTTTGGTGAGGAAGTGGGAGAGTTTGGGAAGATTTCACAACAAAGTAAGAGTTGAGCTATTTTTGAGAAAAGGCAAGCTTCTGAGAAATGGAGAAAGAATGGTGAAGGCATGAAACTGAATTTTATCATGTTGCCTGATGAACTCTTATAGAGCTTAATAAAAAAAAAAACAAAACCCTAAACATACAAATTTGGATTATAGAATGGTGGAAGGTAGCAAGAGATTCAAAAATCATTTCCTAAAGAAGGAAAGATTCAACTTCATTTCTGTGTATGTTTATTATCAATTTCATGAAATACCTTCATAAATTATGATAGCTAATTCATACTCTATTATTCTTCCATCTAAAGATAAATGCCATAAATAAGTTGAGACGTTTGAAGAAATTTCTGAAGCTTTGTAGAAACATTCATATTCAGCACAAAAGACACTAGAAGGCTTCAAAAAAATCCAAAGGACTAGAGCATTTTCTAAGCACAGATGGAGGTACATCACAAGAAGTGCAAACATCAAGACCCCTGCAGAAAGTTCTGAACATTTAACACTCAAGCGGTGCCTTATCATCATTATGTTGAAAAATTTACATTTGCGTTAATATCTAAGACAGACATCAAATTAGTTTGGGGAATAATGAGTAAAAAGAGAAGATGAATCATATGTAAACTTTACCTTAAGAGGACAGTAAAAATTCAAAGAAAGAAAATTTAGAAAGCAGTTAAAATAATTACTATTAAAATCAAGAGTCTTTCAAAGACTCAATTTGCATATCTTTCTAGTCACTTTATCAAGTTGTACATCAAATGCAAAAACTAACATGTCATCAGAGGTGATTTATGAGTCAGATGCCGCTTAAGATCACTAGGCAACCTTCAGAAAGGGGAAAAAGAACCTCTCAGAGCCAAAAGAAGTCAACCTACACAGTGCAGAGCAGCTGTAATTGTAGACATGATAACAGTGACTTTGTGACGACTATGTATCAGTAAGACATTTGGGTAATTTGCAGGTTTTATTTTAAAATGATATCTAGAGAGTGAAATTCATCAGTATATCAATCATTTTTAAGCATACTCCTCAGGGTCAACACCTGATGATAAAGAGATGTATTGTACGGGTATTTTACAAAATCGTTAGTAATTATCAAAACCGAAACAAAGAAAATGATAATTGTTTATGTATCTTTGCTTCCTTTAAAAATATATTGAAATTTCATATACCTTTATGATTTATTTATGATTTTTCCCATTTGACATTATTTCCATATTGTTAGTCTTGATAGTGTCTAGTTATAATCGGGTAAATGTTAATATTATATTTCTCCCTAATCTAATTCCTTACAATGACTGGCAGCATTCTGCACAATTTGATGCCTGCCTATCTCTTTAATCCCCCTTTCCTACCATTTTTCCTTTAATGAAGGGAGAATTTCACTGTGTAAAATTACTGCATTTCTTTGCTCCTTCATCACTTCATCTTTTTCTCACCCACCGGTGGAGCTGTGTAATGTATAGCAGTAAGCAGGTTCCGCTTTCAGATGCAGGCTGAGCTTAAGTCTACTGGTCTGCTGTGCCATCCTGAAAGTCTTAACGACTCTTGAACAAGGGGCCTCGCATTTATAGTTTGCTTTGGTCACAGCCTCCTCCTAAATGAAAGCAGCAGAACAGTCTGTAACCGTATCTATCTTGGTGGTACACAGATTAATTAGCAGAGGGCAGAACAGCCTCTGATGAGAGGTAAGTACTCAACATTTACTGTTGAGTGAATACATAAGTTAATCTTAGTAATAAATTGTAGGCTTCACAGATTTTCTTGAAGGATTTTTTTCCTAGTTAAAGCTATTATCTATTATGACTATTTCATCCCTTAATAATTCTGTAATGTTGTCTAAAAATTTCTCTTCCACACATGGGCTACCTACTTATTTGAGATAAGATACCTAAGAATGTGAGATTTATATATGTATTACTGCCTTTCTACCAATTTGGGAACCAAAAAGTAACTCAGTTACCTAAATCAAAGAAAATGTACAGCCTTGTGAATAAATTTTGGTTCACTCTTTGGAAGGAAGTTAAAAATAGCTCTGACAGAAAATGAGGATAAACTTCGGAAAAAACAGCTTTAGATCAAAGGAACAACAGGAATCATCCAATTCTAGCGAGGCTGTAGTAAAATTGGAATATTAACAAAATGCGATAATAATGTAAAGTGGTATAAGCCTTGTTTAGAAAACAGCTTGACATGATGTATTCTGGATCTCAAAAATACTCATATTCACTGACTCAGATCAGTTACTTCTACAACTTTAGTCTATGGAAATGTAATTTCTGTAATATATGGCACAAGTTATCCTCAAAAGACATTTATGACTATTATTCATAGCTTCAGAAAATTAACTAAATGTACAAATTTAAGGGAATGATTAGATAAATTATAGTAATATACTCTATTAGATCTTCTGTAACTAGAAAAAATTAAACTGTGATAACTTGGAGAAAAACTATACAACAAATGCAGTAAAAAAGGATCAAAATGACATAATATAAAGATAAATAAAATCTTAAAATCATGGACACAGAAAAATATAGGAAGCTAGTTTATTCAGGAGATAGATTTATGGATTTTTTTACTTTCTCCATTTTCCACGTTTGCTAAGGCAAAAACAATATTTAATAAAGAAAATCAAAACACAGATGTAGACAAAATTCAATCAATTGGTTTTTTTGAAAAAGTGCAGTCATTTTGTATAAATAAAGGTAACAAAGATGTATTTACTTAAAACAAAAATGCATGATTAAGCAAATTTCAAAGTGATTTTCCAGAAAAAAATTTAAATCTACTTAAGCATAATAATTTTAGATACTAATTAATTTGAAAACAATTTATGAAAAAATAATGGCTATTACTCACAGGTATACAATATTCCACCATAGGATAATGTAATTTGTGGCCTTTTGCTGTTCGACCCGAGAAAAAGCAACTCTGGCAGACATCATAGTTAAAATGCTTTAAGCTTCTATACCTAGAGAAAAGAAAATGAAATTCACTGGCTTATATGTCTATTATTTAGTCCAAATCAATCATTTGCAGTGACGAATTTTATTCATTAAAATCATCATGGATATAAAAGGTATTCTGGTCACTCATAGGACAACGAGACTCTTGAATTTAACAACAGAAACTAATAAAACCAGCTCTCAAGTAAAAAAAAAAAAGAAAAAAGAAATGAAAAGCAATTTTTGGAGTTCAAATCTAAAACATGTTTCTCATCTGTTTCAATGTGATGCCAAGATAATGAATCTATTTCATAACATTTTCTATACTATTTGAATATAAATTCAAAATGGCAGTCATGTTTATTAAACGGATACATCAAATTTTATTTTTTAATTTTTTTAAAGGAAAGGTACAGCAAGTGATGAAGGTGAGTAGATAAGCTGGCAGGAAGAGAGAGAAGGAAGAAGCATTTTATTTTATTTTCATTTAGGTGTTCATCATGGCTGTTCCCCCTGGCACCAGAACCCAACCACCATCTCCACTTTTCCCACGACTCCACCAGGGCACACTGACACATCAAAATTTTAAAGTGTCAATTATACCATCAATAAGAAATGAATCTCAAAATTGTCTTGCAAAGGCATTTTCATAATTGGTTTAAACTAGTCATTAAAAAAACACTAAAAAGAAATACCCTGTAATGAAGAGTAAACTAATAAAATCTTGATCACAATGCATTCTGCAGTAGAAACAGCTTTTCATCTGTCACAGAAGAACGCCACTGCACATGACTTTCAACTGAAGACTCCTATTTAGAGAAACTAAACTTCAGATTTCACGTTTTATGGGTCTGAGTGGAAAACAGCTCCCAGATCCTCTATCTGCCTAAATCGTTGAAGACAACTAAGACCATAAGAACATATCCATGTTTACCAATAAAAATTAAGTAACAAGAAAGACTGAAGTAGCAGAATGAAAATGGAAATAAAATGTAAAGGTCATGTGAAGTTAATATCTAAGCACCGAGTACTAAGTGTTGAGTGACTATCTTCTCTAATGACTTGCACACTGATTTCAAGAAAATCAGTCTGTGTCTATCTTACTCTGGCAGAGTAGCTACCTAGTTTGAAACAATCACCTTAACCAATTAGCATTCTTGACCTAACAGCATGACTTTACAAATATGATGGGCACCTTTTCTCCTAAATAGTTTTGTTCATTGCTGAACATTTTCATGGCAGATAGTCTGTCTACCTTTTTCATTGGTAACAGACCAGTGTGCTGCTAAGAGGGCAGTGGGGCCTGATAGTATTACTATTTCAATCTTGCTGTCTCTCTCTGCTGGTGATCATTGCAACACCGAACCAAGTCACTAGGAGGGCTTTCTAGTTGGGGTTTCAAGGGATTGACTCAGTCGGGAGGAAGCATGCTGCCTTTTCCTCTTTCCTGGGAAAATGGACCGACATTCAGAAGAGCCACTCCGTTAGCATGCAGTGACACTGAAAGAATGACACATGTTAGGACCAACAGAGTTGAAAGAGAGAAATCTGAGAGGGGAGCTGCTGGTGAAAGGGCATATACTTCCAGTTATATGACGTATAAATTCTGGGGGTCTAAAGCATGTCATGATGAGCACAGTTAAAAACACCGCATTCCACAGCACATCCTGGTGGAGTGGGGGTTGGGCACAGTCCACATACATCCCAAGGAACTGGGTTCACATCCCGGGGCCAGGGGAGAACAACCAAATAAAATAAAGTGTTTCTTGCTCCTTCCTCTTCCTGCCTGCTTACCTACTCGCCTCCATTCCTGCCTGCACCTTTTCTTTAAAAACAAAAATGAACAAGAGAAAAAGAACACTGTATTATATACCTGAAAGTTGCTATGGAATTTTTTTTTTTAAAGGAAAAGTGCAGGCAGGAATGGAGGCAAATAGGCAGCTAGGAAGAGAGTGGAAGAAGCAGCATTTTAGTTACTTTTTCAGTTGTTCATCTTAGTTGTCTCTCAAGGTCCTGGGATGTGACCAGGCCCTTGGCAGGTAATCACTACTCCACTTGGGTGTGCCAGAGATGGTAAACGTTCTCACCAGAAACAAGAAATGCAATTATTTGACAGGATGCAAGTAGTAGAAGTATTAGCTAATGCCAAGAAAGTAATCATATTGCAATGTAAGTGCATCAGATCACACAATATACGCATTACATTTTCAGTGTTATATGTCAACTGTACCTCAATCGAGCTTGGGGTGAGGGGAACAACTATAAAACTAGGTTACTATGGAGTCACCATATCAAGTCTTGCTTTACCTACTTTAGGACACTCTTTATATTAAATAAAACTAAGCCTCTAATTTATTTATGCAATGATTAAGCAGCTGTATGTGATCCTGACTGAAAAAATGCCTACGTTACAAAACATTTTGTAAATCGAGTATCTCATTACAATTTAATTTGGAAATAGAGAAATACTGTGGCAGTATTTATAAAATTTCAGAGCACATAAATATAAATGCACATGTATGCACATATATGTACACATACATAGCCTCATGGGTATGTATGTACTAATCAATCTCTATCTGCCGATCGATGGTGATAGCTTGATACAGTGATATATGTTAGTCTGAATGATGTGGATGCTAAGGTTATTCTATAATAAACATAACTCCCTATCTTTATTTTTGGAGCTTGTTTTTCATTTTTCCTTGTAGTTCAGAGAAAGATATATCCCTTTATCTAAGAGCTAATAAGACTGTTTCTCTCTTGGCCCTGTTTAACTATTAGAATTCATACATCCACTTCCTCCAAGCATAATCTTTGTGCAATCATTAAGTCACCATTAATTTGGAAGAAACTTTTGCTTGGTTCTCTCCCTAAACCAGTTATCAACTGCAGGCATACTTCTCTTCCATTCAGAAATTAAATTGTGTTAATATACTATATTTTAAATTATAGAAAACTAGGAAAATATATGTGTAAGTAAAAGAAGATAATACATCAGTCTTAGCATTTTCAATATACTGACATTTTCTTCAGGATATAGCTAGATTTCTTGAACACACTGTTTGTATATGTTAACCTTCTTGCTTTCCTGAGCTTGAGACCTGCCTTCTATGACTTATCATGACATGGAAAGAGTTCTAAAATTACTAATGACCTCCTGATTAAATGTTCTCTTCTCATATCTGATCTTTAGTATCTCTCTGCCTCACTTAACAGATGTACTATCTTCTCAGAGCCCTCTATTTGATTTTTCTCCCCAATACTCTTCTTTCTTTACTTCTCATAAGAATGCTGCTCATATTTCTCTCCCTTTTACAATCCTCTTTACAACTCTGACTTCCACTGAACATTATCTTTGTTCAGCCTTTTCTGGTATTTCCACTATATGAACAGTTCAATAGCAGTTCAACACACTTGTGGAGTTAAATAACATTTGTAGGCGTAGCAACTACCCTACTAATGACGCTACTCGTAATAATAAAAAGAGTTGACATTTATCTAATGTCAGCTCTTTTGTGATAGTTACTGCCCCTGTCACTTTTCATGTATTAACTATTCTTGTAAAGAAACACCTATAAGATTTGACAGTGGAGAAACTCAGATTCAGCCAGGTATGTAACTGAGTCAAAGTAAATCCAGGATTCAAAGCAGCCTGATTCCAGTTCATTCTCAATCCACTGCCTCCCAAACATCCTGCTTCAACCTTGGTCTCTGACCACCTGGTCCTTCCCCTCCCTGTATTACAGACATCTACATATGAATTGTACACCAGTATTGGAAACTTAACAACTGAAATTTAACATTTAACACACTGTTCACCAATTATAAATGCTACTTCATATTTCTCTTATGAATTAGATCAACATTATTCAAAAACAGAGACTAACATAATAAACATCCATATACCAATATCTCATCTTTGCTAAATATTAATATTATTCTCCAATGATTCAGGTCATCTTCTACTTAAGAAAGTTTTAAAAATGTAACCAAATGCTATTATTCTCTAGTCTTTAGTCCTATCCTTTACTCTCCACATCTACAGCCTCTGGGAAATCTGTTCCCTCATCACATCTCTATAGCAATATATATATATCTATCTATATATGCATATACATATATACATAGAGAGAGCAATGGTCACATAAGGCAGGCTTTATATAAGCCAGTCTCTTCCCAAGTCACCTAATCTTCATATTTCTTGTAGCTTCTCATTACTTTTCATCTAGTATAATAATTTTGGTCTAATAATCAATGTTCCCAATCAATCGTTCTGCTAAACACCCAATTATTCTTAAGGCAAAATCTCTCCTCTTCTAAAAATCCAACTTACTTTTATGATACCATATTGATTAAGAGCATAAACTCCAAAGCCAAAAAGATTTTGACTTAAGTCCAACTTGGTCTCTACTTATTCGCCATGGTCAAGGTATTTAATCTCTGAGCCTTAGTCATTTCACATACAGAGATAATGCAGCAAATTCTTAAATTTCTTTGCAGTCAATGTTTCACTTAAAATTACAGACTGTACTGTCATTCTTACAAGGTTTTATAAAAATTAAGTAAAAAAACCAAATGCAACGTGTATCAGCATAGTGCTTGCCACAGAGTGGGCACCTGATAAATGACATCAATCACTAATAATTATCTCTCATTTGGATTAGTTTTCCACTAATATGAGTTTGCATATTCCAGCCATTTCCTATCCTCTCTATACATCTATGTCCTTGAGATACTTCAAACTTACTCCATGAAAACTGCAGCATTTAAACAATACTTTTCCCATTTTCTTTCCATCATTTGCCCTGGACTTAGACAGGATATCTGTGATTTAGGGGCTCAGTCTTATTCTGATCCTGCTTCATGAAACTACCTGACTTTTTTTTTTTTTTTTTTTAAGAGTGTAAAGATCTTCTGAACTCACAATACTTTAGATGGTCACTCATATCTACCATAATCAATGGAAGAACAGAAATTTTGAGTTCTATTTTTCATATTAGCCACCCATAGAATGCAATGATACTCTTCATATGGACAATGCTGATAAAAGTCAATCAAATGAAAGCAGTTTTGTTTAATTCAAGACACCAATACTGATTACTATATGTAACAAAAACAATTACAGTCATCTGAACTGATGCTCCAAAAGAAAATCACCATTTTAGCTAATTCCTCTTCCGGTAGGAATGAAAGGTATCCATGAGTCCCAGAGTAGGTGTCATTGATGAATAGGCTTGTGTTGGTTCACAATAAATTTCCAAATTAATCTGAGGCTGCTTCTCCCTCCCCGCCACGCAAAAAAAAACAAAACAAAACATTATATTGTATTCTCAGAGGTCTAACAGATATTTGTCTTAAGAGAAAAAGGAGTAAGGACCATGATAGCTCAGAAGCTTCATTTTGGGATGAACTACTGAAACTGCACAGTCCATTCTGGGACCAGAAACTGAGTCTGAAATAGTGATTACATTAAAGTATGGCCTTTAGCAGCCGCCTTATGTGAAGGTCAACAGTAGGGCTAATCTTCACACAAACTTGGCAGAAATAACACAGAGTAATTTGATCACTTCTCAATATTTAAATGTTGCCTTCTGCCTACTGAGTTTGACTCCAAAAGCCTCAGAACATCTACTAGCAAATTTGACCAGGGCTACATAAGCATAATGAGTCATGTATGATGAACACTTCTGTAACCTATGTCAAAAAAATTCAGGAAAATCCCTGTTTCTAAAGTAAAACAGTATAAATAGCAACAGAAAGTAACAGTAGCAACACTAACAATGATGATAATAAAATAAGCTTCATGTAGTGGCTATAGGAAGAAATGTCAGTGTTTATATCAATGGCATATGCTGAGAATCTCATTAATTTAGCAAATCCTCAAGGAGGGAATAATGGAAAGGAATGAGGGACATACACTGCGATTTTACAGATAGAACAGAAAACAGTCTCCTGCCAGCACTGGCTGAAAATCTCTTACCTGAACCCAACAATTGGACATTCTTTGCAGATGTTGCATTTGGCCTGATGTTTCGCCGTCTCAGCTGCTGCCACTCTATGTAACACCGGCAGCCAAACCATGGACTGTGGTTCTAGATGCATCCAGTCTATAAATTCTTTCACACTTATTTCTGGTTTGTTGTTATTCTGGTGAACAAACAAACATTTTAAAAGTACAGAAGATTCTTCATTCAAACTGCAGCAAGAGTTGCTTTATATTCTTCTGAGAACTGATGTAGAATTAAAAGGAAAGTTAAATGACTAAGGCAGTTAAGACACAAAATATTAAAAGTTCCTCAAGGGGAAAAAAAATTCAGGAATTTGAAAATAGAAAAGGCAGAAAATGTCAGATAAGTAGAAGAAAAATTTCAAATACATTCATATATTCAGATTAAAAAAAAAACAGAATTCACATACTTTTCTCCATAATCCTATAAAACCCATTCATCTAAGACAGCAAAATATGTAAAAGTAAAGGATCACTGATAACTTCCCAAACTTGAAGGCCACTGTAAATGCTAAATACAAATTGTTATTTCTGTGTCCTGTTTGAGTCCTGTTAAATTCATCACTCTGGGAGCCTATTTCTATGAATGTCCTTTGCAACCTTTCCTATCATGATATATTGTACGAAATGTCTTGATTTCTTTTCAAATATGAACACAAATGCTTTTCATACGTTCAAAGTAAATTTGTACCAACATCCTCCTGCTGTTGTCAAGGTCATTCTATGACCAGTGCACGTGAGAAGAGAATCATACTTAGAATTCTCATTTGGTGTATTCTGTATTTCTACAACAAGAAAAAGGGCCATTACAAAATGTAATAACCCATAACATCAATTCTTCTTACAGAGATGGTGTGAGCATTTTTTTTCAGCCTCAGCAATGACAAATCACTGGGCAAGCTTTGGCAAAATATCTGCAGATTTGCACTTAATGCATATGTATAATATTAGTAGCAACATTTCTAAAATATTTAAACTACAATGTGCATTAAAGAACAAAAGTGCTTCTCCTGGTTAACATTAGCAATTCAGATCACTACAAAACTTTTACAATACTCTCCTTTTTGTATGTATGTTCTCAAAATATAGTTATTTTGTTTTATTTTGTAAAGCTTTATTGAAAGAACAATGCCTCATAACATCGTATGGTGCTAAGGTGGGCATCTTCATAAATCAACAGCTGTATTATTAAGTTAAGTTCACCGCCATCGGTCCAAGTCTTCCTTCACCGTATAACTGACCCTTTTTATCTGATTTGCCCACTCCCGTCCCGCTTTCCTGTGGTAACCAGTAATTTGACTCTATAGACTAAAAGGATATTTTGATTTGATTCCGTTCATTTGTTTGGATTTTCTATCACATTTAAGTGAAATCACAGGGTGTTTGTCTTTCTCCTTCTGACATCTCACGAAGCATAATTCCCTCTAGGTTCATATGTGTGGCAAATGACGAGATTTCACCTTTTTAAACAGCTTAGCAGTATTTCCTTGCGTATGTATACCACATCTTCTTTATTCAAGACTCTTGTTTTAATAGCATCTTTAATTTATATTTTAAAAACTCATCTATAAGGGACTCAGCATTGTTATTTTCTAGCAAATATTTTTAAGCAGCCATGCTGATCAAGGCACTTACATAGGGATTCAACAGTAAAGATACAGAAACAGCTCTTTTTCATGAAGCAGAGGTTTATCTAGAAAAAAATACACTTAATAACTAATTATTCAATTCCGTATGTAATTATAACTGTCATGAATATCGCAAGGAGGCAGAGAATCAAATGAATATAGTAAAGACCAAATAACCTCACTGACATGGTCAGAGAAGGATTTTCAAAGAATATGAACTTAAGTAAAAATCTTAAGAATGAATAAGGATTAGCACCCAGAAGGGAGTTGTGAGCAGAGGGTAAGGACGAATGCTGTTAACTGAGACACAGGCACAAACGCACTAAGCAGGAACGGAGGAAGAGAATCAGTGTGGCTGGAGAGCAGAGAGCAAGCAGCAAAAGATGACCAGACGCTGGGAGGGACAAGCTACAGCAATCGAGCAGGACATTTTAAGGTTTTGAATTTATTTCCATTGAGAAATAATAAGATTCCTCTAGGGAACCGCTCTTCCTTAATTTCAATGTGCCTTAAAAGAATACAAACTTACTGACCTGGTAGCCGATGTCCTCCTATCATTTGTTTCCAACCCAAATATTGCTTTTTTGTCCTCAATGCCTGTGCCCAGCACACTCTATTTCCGAGGGATCTTACCTGCTGGAAGCAGCTACGAACACTGGGTTCAATATTACTGCCTCCAAAAGCTGCTACTTCCCCCAGCTGTCGAGGAATCTGGATGGCATCATGAAGCAACAGGCCAAGCTGCCTCTGGTCACACATTTCTGTTGGCCCCGCCACTTCCTTGAAGAGATCTACAAGGAGAGGCGAGATTTTAACTTCCATCTGCCTGTAGGTTTCTTTTCGTAAAATATTTCTCTGATTAGTTGTCTTCTGAATTCCAACAAACTTAATATTCTGCACATGCAGTTAGGGTCTAGTTAACCACAGATTTCTTAAAACAACCCACTGTCCATATACCAATAGATAGATAAATGAATCAATAAATATAAATTTCTTTTTAAAATAGTGCAATAAATACATTTGGGTTCATTTAGTGGTCTGAATGAATTTTTCCCTTCTTACTGAGAAAGACAATAAGCCCAAACCAAGCTCTCATCATGTTTTCACTCCTAAATTCAATATTCCATTAAATATATATTTTTATTTCTTTGAAAGATTCCTATGCTCAAATCTGTTTTGAATAAGAAACATGAAAAAACATAAGAAATGATCTTTTAGTTTCAAATTTTTTTGGCTCAGTCACTCATTCTTTATCAGCAATAAAAATATTTTTGTTTATTTAATTTCATATAAGAAAACATATATTTTTTCAATGTAGAGGACTAGTTATCAAAATTTTATACTTATTTTAACTAGGTTTTAAAAAAACACTGATCTGTTTTAGAGTTCTGATTCAATACAATCAAAATTTCTTTTTCCGTTATTGGCTTAACTTTCATTCACCAACTGCGCTATTTTGAAACAAAATTATTACCATATTTCTAGCAGCAGATCTAATATTCTTAAAGAAGATGGAGTAAGGAGAAGTGTCACACAGAAGCAGTCGACATCATTATAGAAATTAGAAATTAATACTTTTGGGAAAGCAATTTCCCAATTCTGAAAATTCAAATGAATTATTCCAAGAACTGAAGAATGGGAAGTCAGTATTTATTAGATCCTAAAAACCATTTTCAAGTAATATCTGAAAATAAATATCAGATCAAAATGTATCATTCCCTTTTTCAAGGGAATAATATTAGATCTAACGCTATCAAGTGAATTTTCACAGTTGAACCAAGCTCAGGTATACTCAAACAATAAGTATAACAAAATATGGCTTTAATTTAAGCATAGAGAGGGGAAAAATTAATAAGATCAAGTTAAATTTCATTATTATTTGTTCACGTATATTTGATTAGATTTCTACTTGCTTCTTTTTATTTTTAAAAGTAAGACTATCACAGCCTCAAAATATTTATTCAGGATTCTTATTACGAGGCTCCCTTAAAACCTGTTTCTGGGAAGATCTATCTTAAGTAACTACAGAGGTGATGTATATACATAATATTATTTACAGAGAAGTGCCTGTTTTCTATGTGATCAGCTGTGTCTGACTTTTCTCCTTTGAGGCAGACACTACTATGTCACTATTAAGGTAAAACTACATAAAAAACATAAGAAAAAAAAAGGTCCTTACCATTTTGACATATTTACAAATTTTTGTAAAAATTCACATTTTAATATTCTGGCTAGATACAAAAAGGAGGGTGGGATGGGTCAGATGACAGACAGTCTAAAACACCAATGTCAGTAAACCAGGACAGAAGAGATGTAAAAGGTCGTTCCAAAGAATGCTTTGTAAATGCGTTTTTTGATGAGGCAAAAAAGTCACCCAGATGTAAACAGGAAGGCCAGGGTGCTGTCAGAACCTAATCAAGGCATCTTCTCAGGAAGGCACGAAGAGAGAGGGAGATGTCACTGGGGTGAAGACACCGACAACCACTGCAAAATCAATGTGCAGACAATACCAATTGACCCAGAATAGCACCTCTGTCACTGAGTTTGGAGAACAAGCTGTCTTGAATATTAATTCTAACAAAGGAAAAAATAATGAGGAAGTGTTCTGCTATCACTGGGGAAATCAAAACTGGAATCGGAGTTGCTGAGTAAAACACAAAACAAACTACAGAATGTTTCCTGAGCTTCAATACTCCCAGGAAGTTTTACATGAAAGATTTTCCACCCAAGAGATTTTTTAGTTAATTAAGTCTTAGAATGATATCCTTTATGGATTAAAATAAATATAAGAATTTTTCACTGCAGGAGCTTCTGCTTCTCCTACAATAATCTCAAAGTTTAATGTTGAATTATACATTATTGCTTCCCTGCATTTGTAGAAAAGTGTCCATTGTAGCATGAGTGTGTGAGACCATGATGCTGGAATGCCCTCTGCATTTCAGAAAGGTATGTGTATAGATAAAGTCAACTTTTACATATATCCTGCTGCACAGAACTTGCTTTTTGCTCTAAACTATAGCCATGATACTTTCTTTCTTTTGATCTTTGGCTACTCCCTGATAATCAGTTTGAAAAAAGATAAAAAGCATGCACCACTGAGATAGGAAAATAGCCATGCTACAATTTGAAGATTTATGAAAAAAAATGAGCTTGAGTTTGCATTCATGTCAGCATAAAATGAGCACTCTGACATAGCTGTAACTTTCCGCCAAGCCCACATCTTTCAGGAGCACATACAATCCCCAAATCACACGTGATTAAAGAGCTTTTCTAACTTTGGCACAATGATGCATCCATTAACATTTTCCATTCCTGTTCCAATAGAAATAACTTTTTAGCCTAAAAAATATACCTTTGGACAATTATGATGCTGAAGATTATTTAAATTTAGGTAAATGAAGTACCCCAAATAAGTCTCGTGCAAATTTTTTCTGAATGGTCTACTTGACTTCATCAAGACACCTCACCTCCTGATCCTACATACAGAGCTTTTTCATTTCTACAAAGCCACATATTGATATTTTTGTCAAACTGTAAGAATAGCCAGTCATCATTTTCTAGACCTGAAATTCAAAATCAATGCACCTCCCTCACGGTCATCCAGAAAATAAGTGTTTTTTTTTTTTTTTTTAAATGTATGTATGTTCAATAAGACACAAAATTTAGCAAAGTTTATAGGACTTTTAATGAATTATCTTACCTTTGCTCTCTCTCCACTTATAAAATATTCCTACCCTCCTCTTGCAAATATATCTCTAAAGTATATCTGGGAATATGCATGGCAGAATCAATTCATTCACATTTTATAGACAAAATTAAAATAAAAAATAACAGTAGTTAAGAGTTTGGAGGCAGAGCAGCAGTTGCTCCCATTTAATAAGCAACTGCTATTCTTAGGTACTTTTGACATATTACCATATTATTTATAATTGATTTGTTTTCTTTTTTTTCAAGGAAAGGTGCAGGCAAGGTGAGCTGTCAGGTAGGAAGGGAGGAGCAAGAAGCATTTTACTTATTTTTATTTTAGTGCTACATTCTGGCTGTTCCTTTTCATCCCTCCACGCCCCCAGGATAGGAACCCTGCATCTGGATGTATGTGGACTGCGCTCAGTCAGGGGTAGAGGACCTAACCACTACTCTACCAGGATATGCCACTAATTGTTTTCAAGACAAAAATTCTTCAGATGAAGAAAATTCACTAAATTCCAACTTTTGAACCATGACGTGGAGGTAATACTGCTTCTGAGCTGGCAGTATAATCGTGTGACTTGCTCAAAGACATTCAGTGGCAGAGTTGAGCTCTGAGGGCAAATCTTTCTGGCTTCTAAGCCTGTCTCTGTCCAAATGCCACATGCCAAAGGGACACCCCAATTTGGTAAATGACAACAAACATAACAAAATTTAAAAAATTTTATCACCTACTCTCTCATACTATAACATGTCATTTGAAAGTACAGATAAAGTACAGATAACTCTCAGGCAAATTTTATACTAGTAAATACTTTTAATACTATAGTATACTTTCAAGGAAATATTTTCTATATTTAAATATAGATAATATTTTAAGCAAATTTTAATACTAAAACAAGGTTTTAGCATAGAAAGGTACTAGTATAAATTTTTAGAATTGGAAGTATACACAAATAGAAAAAAACTTGAACTTTAGAGTCAGAAAAATCTGTGTGTAATTCTAGTCCCACAATTTACTGTCTCTGCAGCCTCTGACTAGATTTTTAGCCAATCTCAACCTTACTCTTTCTGCTGGGGAAATGGAAATGATAATGCCTATATTATGGGGTGATTATTCTAAGAATTAAATTAGATATAATTTATAGTTGGTTTTTACTCCACCGAGGTCTTACCTCTTGATCCTATAATCAGTTTTACATTTCACACAAATCTCTGCACTGACACACTTTACCTTGCCTTTCCATCTAGAGCAAGGGTGAAAAAAACGTCAACTATTCATACTGGCAAATCATATAAAATAATTCTACAATACATCTTTGTTACAATTATTAAAACAATGAGAAAGGGCTTACATCTGTATTTTTCTTCTAAGAGGCCCTTGGAGAGAGCTATCAACCCAATCTTCAAACTCTGCACTCTGATTTTTCCAGTTCGACCCCTAAAATGATAAGAATGGGTTATGCGTATTTGAAAGTACAGACAGTGTGTTAATTATTGCTGAATATCATTTTTTTGAGGGTAAACCATTTTAAAACAATTGAATTTAAAAGATGCAACTTTTCTATTCATGTTAATAATGTTAAACCATACATCATTTTATAACATATTTTGATAGTAAGGCTTCACCTAGTCTGGAAGAACATGCAGCCTGAATTCACTTTATACAAAACACACAATGAACTGGGAAGAACAAATGAAGGCAAAATGAAATAATCATACATATGAAAATATTTCACTTTTAGAAGTACTACAAACAAAATCCACCTGCCAATAATTATAAATTCAAGATTCAAAACAGACACCTAGAGCTTTGCATAGCATACATGTGACTCAATACACCAAGAAAGTTGTATAATAATATATCTAAAAACAAATGTAAGAAAACTGGAAAATAACTATATGCTGAGGACAGAGAAGCTGTTGAATACTTAAAATCTTAATGTCCTCATTGATTTTGTCCCTTTCAATAAAATTTTTATATAATTTTATTACAATTACTTGTCAATGATACCAGATAGTTGTGCAATTTTTATTTTGGGAAGTATCAAATTATAATTAAATGAAGGCACTAATTAATTAAAATATTAGGAAATAACTGCACACTATGTCAATGAGAAACAATTTCGATTTCATTTAAAAGTTAACTAGAGAGAAAGAATGTATTTCATCTTTAAAAGCAGAGAGTACTCTACCTATAGTCCATCATTTATCAAAGAATTACTGAGCTGTCTACTAATTGTCAAACTGTGCTATCTTGGAAATGGAGAAAGGAAATGCAGAGACTCCTAAAATAAAGAACATGTGATTCATGGCATGGAACTACACACAGATCAGGAAAAAGTCCTTGCTGGTCTTATTTAGGATTCAGTATTCATATTTTAGTCCAGGTTTTTATTACTAAATTTCTTATGATATACTTTCAATATGTAAGCACAGTAAAGTCAACTGAATGCTTAAATAAATAATTATAGGAGTATATAAAATTCAGTAATTCATATTATTTAGATCAAGATTTAAATCTTGATTTTAGGCATGCCTGGGTGGTTAATAGTTCTGGTTGGTGCAGTCCACATATATCCCAAAGACCCAGGTTTATGACCTGGGGCTGGGAGAAGCAACCAAGATGAACAACTAAATAAATTAAATGTTTCTCCCTCCTCTCTCTTCCTGCCTGTCTACTGGATTTAATTCCTGCTTGTACCTCTCCTTTGAGATAAACAAATATTGATTTTATTGTCATTTTACTATTAATACTAATTATATTCTTCCATTCTCAAATTATGAATATTCAAATAATTTTCTTTACACATACCACTACATACAAAACATAAACAAAAAAAGGAAAGCAAGTTTACAGTTCGGTAAATATATTTCCCAAGAAGTACCTCAATAAGCCTTGCTTATAATCTATATTAATCATATCTAACGAAGTTATTGAAGCCTTACTATATATGTGCACTACCATTCAGAATTGGCACATGAAAAACTAACATTTTAATTTTAAAATAACTACAGCTCTTATTAGCAGAATTTCTAAGTTAATATACTCATTCAAACATCTCATAATTATAGAAATATTATTTCCAATTTAACTTCAAACTAAGCCAGGCTAAAAATTCTGTTTCTACTTTATTTTTTGGCATTTCCTAATTATCATATGAAATAAACTGTTTCCTTCCTTCCAAAAAGCAGGACCTTGTATTTCTGGACACAGACAACAGACTTGCAGAAGTTAACAAAAGGCTATGTGAATAGATGGGTAAATGAATGTGGCTAAGGACAAAGCAATCCCTTAAAGGAAATGATACGCATTGGAGGATGACCTCTAGTTCACAGAGAGAACATAAGAAGGAACATCATCAGAAAGATTACGAAACATGTCAATCATCCATCACACCAGCAACAGTTAGCAAGGCTTAATGTGATCCCCGCATTGCTGTATATATCACAGACCAATAGGAAAGTCCAAGATAATTCCTACCCACAATAAGCTCACACAGTAGCTGGGGAAGTAAGATAAGCAAACAACCAAGAAAATATGAGACCAACCTTTATGCATGGAAACAATGAAATACAAGATAACTGTGGCTGAATAGCCATTGGTGATTAGTCTGAGTAGTCATCAGACTCATAACATTTGATAGTGCACGTAAGTCTAAAAATTAGATGCTGATGGCTTGATAACTGCACTGTCCCACCTAAGAGAATGCAGATTTCACAAGAAAAGCTTAGGTAAGAAAACTGAAGGAGGGTGCAAGTACCAGAGAGAAAACTTATGCAGTGCAGCAAGGACTTACATCAAGATTAAATGACTGATCAAGTTGCCTTGGTGAGAGGGAGTCAGCAGACAGAGAATTCTGATATTAAATAAGATATCTGGACTTGAGAAATAATAGAGAGCCAGTGAAATTTATTACTGAGTGACATAAACCAATATCTAAGTATTTGGTTTCTTGACAGTTTTCATAAGTAATGCCAAAATTAGTTTAACTAGAAAGATATGTACCTTATAAAACTATATCCATCTTGGAATAATGGAAAAAGAATGACTTAACACTGAAGCAAATGAGGTTAATATTTTCTGTAGGGACAAAAATATTTAAACCAAGTGTAGTAGACTATTGCTTTAAATGATGATTTAAACAGTTTTGATTTTCATTAAATCTAGAAGGAAGACTGTGAAAGTAGATTTTTTTAACCTGAGAAGATAAAGACTGAGTGAAGCTTTGAACTCATAAATGGAATCAATTTCAAATTTAGAATTTATAAAGTCCTTTCTACATATATTAATTCATTTGCCGTTCAAAATAACCTTACACTTGATAAGCTCAGCAGATAGTTTATCTCAATTTTTCAGATTAATAACTGAGATACCAAAAGTTTAGTGGCTGCCAAGTCAGAGTCACCAGAGGCAAAAATTCAGGGTCTTGTCATCCACCTCATAAAAAAATGGATCTTTTATCACAACATTTATAATACTAGGAGTTGATATCTTTTAAAACTGAAAACAAACAGTAAATTTACTAAGTAAGTTTAATTTAATTTTTAAAGAATGATTTCTCTTAGATTTGGCAATACAGTAAGAATAAAGTGATTACTTAAAAAAAAAAAAAAAAAACCTGATTATTCTGGGTCTATCACTAAGTGCCT
Source organism: Solenodon paradoxus (assembly GCA_004363575.1). Lineage (NCBI taxonomy): Eukaryota > Metazoa > Chordata > Mammalia > Eulipotyphla > Solenodontidae > Solenodon > Solenodon paradoxus. The sequence goes on along the minus strand of RJWH01000622.1, from coordinate 450,948 downwards.
GTGGATAAATTGTCTTGTTTCACCGGCTCAATTTTTCAATCAGTAAATGTAGAAGGGAGAATGGAAGATTCTCAGAGTCCTTCTATTTCCAGAATCCTATGATCTGCATCACTCATTAGTTCAGGATCTACTTAAATATAATTCAAGAGCTGAAAATACCAGTTCAGGCTACATAATTTGTGTACAAAGTATGGCAGTCAAAATATATAGTTAGTGAATGAATGCCAAATAGTTAACTGAACGGAAGAGTTAGATCATGGTACTATTACCAAGGTTCAGAAACTTCTTAGGGGACCATAAAATCCTTATGCTCTGGAGGGAATGAATCATTTCTAACTGATTCCCAGGGGGAATCAATGGATTGAAAAGAGTTTGAGACTCTTATTAAGATAAATGAATCTTTCCTGATTGAGAAATTACATGTTAACTTAGGCTGAGATCGACAATATCTGTGTTTTTTTCCTGGGTTAATTCATAGTATTCCTCTCTAAAACACAAAACTAGACTGAATGGACATCATTCTACCAAGGTTTTCATTATATTTCTTTGACATAGAAGGGAAATAAATCCTAAAAGCTTATTTTTGTCCTTTAAAATGGAAATTTTTAAGATATCTTTCTAAATAAAAAATAGTACCTTAGTATAGCATTTCCCATGTGTTCACATTTAATGGTGAAAAATGCCAACATTTAACTTTTTAGAATGTTAATCACAACATTCACATACTGTTTACTTCCAAACTCAATGGAAAGATTCCCTTTGGGTTGTCCAATAAAAATAGCACATGCATGTGTTACAGGTTGGGTTCTATTCCTCTAAAATGCATACGTTAAAGTCCTAATTCCCGGTACTTTAGAATGACTGTATTTGAAAGGGTCTTTAAAGAGTTAGTCAAGTTAAAATGAGGACATTTAGGTGGGCCCTAATCCAACATGACTGGTGCCCTAATAAGAAGAGGAAATGGTAACACAGACACACACAAAGAAAGACTCTGTGAAGACAAAGGGAGAAGATTCATCTATCAGGCAAGAAGAGAGACCTCAATAAAACCAACCCTACTAACATCTTCATCTTGGACTTGTGTTCTCCCAACTTGTGAGAAAATACATTTCTGTTTCTAAGGCATTTGTTTGTGGCACTTAGTTACGCAACCCTAGCAAACTAACATAGTGTGTTAGAGCCACAGACAGTGGTCCAGGAAATTGATTTAACATCTTCTCTAGTCTTTTTTAAAATATGACTCAAGATGTGCACTTCTATCATGCTTCATAGGACTTAATGAAGTTCCTATCAAAGTATCCTGTGGATTTAGCATCCCCCCTGGATGTAACACTAATTTATAGTCCTTATGTTTAAAACACCTAATTCACCAACATTTTCAGATGAATTTATAGAAAATGTCACTTTTAAAGATTTAGAGAAAGTGAAGATCAACTAAACTGTGGATCAATGCTAAGTCATATTTTATCCTAGAAGAATAAAATTTACATTAAAGCAAAATTTATTAAAATATCAGACAGGATATGATAAATCACATGTGATAAATGAGATTCATGTTACCTGTTCTTCAGTTACTCAAGTTCTTCTTGAGTCTTTAAGTACACAATGGCTATTTGATTAAAAACAACTATAATTACAATAAAAACCCTTGCTATATCTGTGAACATTAAAAAATGAAAGGTTTTTCAGCAAAAAGAATAAGCAAAAATTTCAATTAAGCAGTCTCTAAAGCTATTGTCTGTCATCTTTTACTTTTACAGAATCAATCAGCTCGTCATCATGCGTACATTTATGAACTACAATCTATCTTCCTTCTTCTAAATCAAATAAGAGGCTGACAAAAACAAATTTTCATACAGTTAATTAATGGAAAATACTTTTTAGAGTCTGAAAAAATGACAGATCTACTTTTCTTATTTCATCTTTGCATACTTTAACCCCCTACTAGAAGAATGAATAATTCCCAGGGTTTCATAAATGTCAGCCCTCAGCAGGTCTTTCTAGAATTGATTATTTCAAAAAATGCACTGTTACATCCAAGAAGTTAAATGAATGGAAAATGAGCTATACCATGAGTAAGGTATCAAAGAGTCCTATGGCATAATTTACACAGAACACAAATATGTAACCACCATTCCAATTAATAAAGCTAGTAACAAAAGACAAAACAGTCTTTTAATTGCCATTCAAACTGCTCTTGAGTTGTCATACAAAAATTAAAAAGTAGATTATAAGATAATACATTATTTTAATTCATGTAAGTAAATACATAATTCTGTCTTTCATAAAAAGAAATACTCTAAAGCATTACAGAAGGAGAAGGAAATCTGACTTATCTATATTAAGCTTCCCCTAGAATGGGGGATGTAACAGCTTTTAGAAACTGAAGCGAAATCTTAAAATAATTGGTGAACATTCTTTATTTAAGAGCTCAGTTTGGGGAAGTCTTCTTTTAAACAACGAACAAACATTTCACTGGGAAAAGAACTTTGAAATATCTTTAAAAATAAGCACTTTGAAATTTAAATATTTTGCATTTTCATCACACTTCTTTCTATTGCTGTATTTCAGTGGGAAAAAAAAGATGGCAACTTACGTATCATATACATTGAGTAACCAATTGAGACACATATCCACACAGAGTGGAACATTGACCAGGTCCTTCTGCATTTGTTCAAGGCCATCATAAATTGTTGTCAGGCAGTTGATGACATCTGGAACACTAAGGAGCTGATCATTTTGGTTCAGCTTATGTTGTTTGAAAACTTCATTTGTTGTACTCAACTCTAAGAGATCCACTAATCAAGTAAGGAAAAAAAGATGTACAGTTATTGCATTGTATAACATTGAAACGAAAACATTTCTATCCTTAGACTGAAACTCTGTATTTGTTTCATTTGTTTGATTTATCTGTATACAACATATAAATAAAATCATACAATGTTTGTCTTTCTCCTCTGACTACTCACTAAGCAAATTCCCTCTATGCCCATTCACAGTAAGATTTCATTATTTTTATAGCCGCGTACTATTCTATTGTGTGTGTATATATATATATATATATCACATCTTCTTTATCCACTCCTCTGTCCCTAGGTACTTAGATTGTTTCCAGCTCTTGTCTATTGTAAATAATGTGGTAATAAACACAGGAGAGCATCTCTCTCTTCAAAGTAGTGTTTTTGTGGTTTTGGACAAATACCCAGAAAGGGGATAACTGGATCATACGGAATTTCTATTCTCAACTTTTTGAGGATTCTCCATCTTCTTTTCTTAATGGTTGTACCAATATATGACTTGTCAGTGGTAAAATTAATGTATAATATGCAGATATTGATTTACAATGTTGTACACATTAAACATGTTATGATGCAATATTTCATTCAACATAATTTATAATAATTTTAAAACATTTCTAGTCTCAAGAATTTAGCTTGATTCTTCAATTTAAGAATTCACCCTTTTTAACTAATTTAAATTTTAAATAATAAATTGCATCTCTATTCTTAAAAATTATTGAAGCAATATTATATAATTATATAGGTTCAAATGTGCATTATAACAAATCAAGATCTAAATATACCACTTTAAATTCACCGCCAACTGTTGATTCTATCATTTAGCCTATAACTGACCCCTTTTAAACCTGTTCATTTTCATGATTTTAAATCTGAACTCTCACTTTCTCTCTGATTTCATTTCTTGCTCTGTGGAGTACCATTTTTCCTATATTCCTTTTCTGGTTTTCCTTCTTTCTTGGTCTTTCTACTTTCAAATATAGGAAGGCATAAATCTGTACAATGATTCCAAGTCATAAAAAAGTACCAAATACATCACTTCCCTTAACTCCTGAGCACAGCCTGCTCCCACTTCCCACTCATCTTTTATATGACTGCCAAGCTAATATTTCTTAAAGTTTCTCAACTTGTATATCACGAGATACAAAGTTCACTGAAATGTTCATTTAAAAAAAAAAAAGGGATCTGTAGAAAAATATTTCTCCACTGTCTACTTAATCAAGCCTGATCTCCTGGGCCTCTTAACCTGGCTCAGACTGGCCCTAAACTGGCTTGCTCCAGCATATAGACAACTCATGGTAAGGAGGATTAGCAGAGCATCACAGATGGGCCTCACATGTATGGGGCTTCATGTATTTGCTCTCATTTGGTGCTAGAGCATGCAGGGGAGCACAGAAGGGGCAGACTCAAAAGATGGCCAGTCTGAGGAGGAGGATAAACATGTTGATAGCTTTACTCAAAAAAGTGAAAATACCCTACTAGAGTAATATACCTATTTTAAGAGCTGTTGTTGCTAGGGGAGTGAAGGGACACCTAGAAAAGATTCCCTGTGAAGGTGGGATTTGATATAGGTCTTAAAGGATAGTTAAGACATGGTGATTCATATAAATTGAGGGGAAAAAATTAGGAGGATAGAAATGTTAGAGAAAGGACAAAAATTCAAGGAAGGCCAAGGGGCTTTAAGCAATGACAAACGGATGGAATGCGATTCACATGAGGGTAACGTGTAGTTACAGTAAGGCAGATACTACTCAGGGCTCATGGGTTAGGCACACATGTCCATGGGATGAGACCAGGAGGAGTTTAAGACAAAGGAGAAATCCTATATAACCTTTTTATTTTAGTCACTTTTGAGTCATTCATTGGCTAACTGAAAAAAAGGACACATAGCAGATTACCAAATTACTACATAGCTCTACATATACCGAATGTGGAGATGATTCTTACAAACATGAACATATAAGCTTGGAAAATTATAGAACGCACATTTAGTTCTGCTCATTGAAATGACTGATTTACAAAATTTTCTATCTCCATATTTAACTTTCAAACATTAAAAATTAACTCGGGAACTTTTTAAAAATATGTAACCAAATACTTCATGCACTGATGCACACTATCCCTTGACAGATAAAATGAGCAAATAGTTCCCTTTGTATTTATCTATTTTTAACTACTAATTTTGAATTTTTAAGACATGAATTGTGCCTGCTCTTGCTGCTCAAACATGGAATTCTTTATTTTTCAAAAGGAAAACAATTACTTTACAATTACACTGATTAAAAGAACTCAGTGGGGAAGATTTTATTTTTGAGATATGCAAATATAAAGCATGTCTGAATAAAGGGTAAATCCATTTCCTTTAGATGTCAAATCTATCACTGGTAAAATTTCAGATCATAAAAAATTATACATGTCAGCTTCCAATAAATTAGAGATGATGTCAGAAAAAAGTTAAGGAACACCTGGAATTTTCATTGACATTTTAACCCCACTTTTTGGCACTCTACACTGTTATCAATTACAAACTTCCAGAGGGCAGGAGAAATATTCAAATTTGGAGCCTTGGAGCCCAATCAATGAATGAATAGAGCCATGACTGTGTATCTTTCACATATGACATTATGCTGGGTTGGAATTACACAAAAGGAGAGAGAATTACATAAAAAGAGCTACTCTTCAGCAGCCTCAATGGAGGTGGGGCCACCCCCTGGAATGGTATCCATCACACAAAGGCATACATATGGTGCTTCTGTGAGAAAGGGTCCTATAGATCACCCATCAAAATTGAAGGCAGGTGGGATTAGCTCACAAGTATTTCCAAAAGTTCATTTTTAACATTTTTTTTGGAAGACTGAAGGGTGATAGACCATTGCAAAGGAAGGGTCAGGGCATTTCAAGTAAACAGAAAGAATGGAAGAGAAAGGAATCAGTTTAATTACAAACAAGTACACTTCCACACATGATGCAAAGGCCCAAGGTGGGAAGCAGGAGGAGCACAAGAAAAGGTTGAGTCCAACTGGCTCTAAAGACACCAGCTGGAATAACTACAATCCAACACAACCCAGAACTTTTCTAAGGGTGTATTACTACATGTCATTTCATTTAGAAGTAGGATTGTCTCTCATCTGTTTAAAGGAACAAAGCTGAAGTTTTTTCTTTAAGAGTCAAAAGAACCATCAGAGGAAACCACCAAGTGTGTTAATATGATTTTGGTGTTTTGTTTTTTTAATTTATTTTAAAATGTTTATCATTTCTTTTGCTTACATTGCTATATGATTTTCAGTATACTGAAGTCCTACCTCAATCTCTGTGTGAATCACACCACTCCCTGCCAACAGAATTCTAGTGCCCATCACCACTCTGCACTCCTTCATTTCCTGATTCTCTCCCTCTCCCACTCCCTACGGTAACCAGTCTTGCTTCATGAGAATTTTGCTGTGTATTAATATGTTTATCAGCCTAGAGGAATTACTGAAAACTAGGAAAACTAGGAGTTTACAATGAGACAAAGCAGTCTTCTGTCAATGGAGATTTTGTGGCTGAGTCATTTGTCACAATTTTATAGCTCATTGGACCTGAGAAGCCCTTCCAGATCTGTCAGCAAGATACTGGACAGGCAGCTGAGCCCCTTTCAAAACTGTTGTCACCATGGACTCATTGAGCTCAACCAACATCCCCTCTGAGCATTGCTAACTCATTTCTTATTCCCTTCTGGCTCAACATACAGCTCACTAGCCAAAGAAGACTGGCTTTAATTGTTTGTACCAGTAATTCTGCAGCACTTCCTGCAACGACTATGACCTGTCAGTTATCCTTGGGGCTCCGAGGATCATGAGACTCAAGGTTATCGATTCCTCTATTCCACTGCCTAAACTGGGAGAGTTTTTCAGTCCTTTAGCCCTCTCTTTCACACATTGCTTAAGCTTTTCTCATTTTAAAGCTTCATGTTGCTATATTTTCTTTGAATGATTCTGCATTTCTTTCCTTAATTCTCTCCATCTAACCAGATTAAAATGCATTGCTAATTAGAAATGAGTAGATTTTGAACATTGTTATCATTTTTATAAGGGCAATTTTCAAAGCTTCACTGAACTGCCTAGATATATAGCAACTGTTAACAAAAGGTAGCAAAGAAGAATACTTGGAATTATTCAAATTACTCTGTCTTGAAAGTGTAGGCAAACATCACTTTCCATATTAACTATCTGACAAGGCCTAAATGTTTTCTGAGTAGACTCAATCATTAAAATATAACCACAAATAAGAGTCCAGACAGCTTAAACCTACTCCATGACAGGAATTCATATTTCTACTTAAATTTATGTCATTTGGAGGGAAAAAGGGTAACCCTTCAGTAAAATGTCTATCACAGAATATTACTCTGAACATAGTGTCTGTAGGAAAAGTTCATACTAATAATGGTAAATGTCTGAAGATATTAAAATGAACACAGAGCCTTTTAGCTAATTTTCTAAGGTGCCAGTTCAATTTTGGATCAAGAATGTGAATCAAACTGTAGCCCAACATTTCCAAATGGCAATAATTTAATATGCTGAGTATTTGGTTTAATCCTTTTAAATTGGGTGACAGCATATTTTTTAAAAAAGCTTTTTACATTATTCCTAGACTTTGGGTAATTTTGCTCTCCAATTGAGAATGGCATATGTTCATTTGTTTTACTACTGCATGCATGCTGATGGGGCAAAGAATTGAGTATTTATAAAAATGCAGCCAACTCCTTGAGTGAGGCACACTGAAAATCAGATTAACTCTACAAACACATCACCCTCTTCATTTGTCTTTGTCTTGAAAAACAAAGCAGGCAATCCAAAGGACAAAGTGATTAACTTTGGGAGACTAACTTACAACATAGTGCTTTCTGGAGTCTTCGGATTTTGATGGCTGTACGGTAGGCAGAGAAACGTACATTATTCAGGTCGGCTGCAATGGAAAAGAAAACAAGTTCAAAAGCATTCTTATTATTTAACTTATACTGAATCTCAAGAGTACAACTGCTTACATCAGATGATGGGACAATATTTTGTCTGTCTGTATTAAAAAGGCTTCTACACTCCACAGCATTAAGAAAATAATTAAAAATTAAATGTTCCTTAGCATCATGGTGAGATACATTCCAAAGCAGGTCTACGATGAAAATTTCCAGAAAGGAAAAGATGGGAAATGAGAGAAAGGAAACACAGTCTGATAATTTTTGATGGCTTAATAAATGCATCCTACCCTCAACGAAGGGTCCTTCCCCGCACCCAGGGGTATTTTCCCCTAGCTCAGTGGGTTTCATTTGGTCCGGCTAACCTACTCACTACTCATAAATTTAGTTGGTCTTCTATACACCTTCTGCGCTTATCTATTCATGGCTTTTGCCCTTTTATAGATTTGGTTAAAACTATCCTATAATCAATACTCAAATCTTCAGAACCAGTAGACAATACAATTTTTCCCCCTCTTGAAAGACAGAGTATCAGTATTAGAGATGAGCAGCGTTTGGAAAAAACAAAACAAAACAATAATCATGAAAATTTGCCCCCTCAGTTTACAAACTAAACAAACCAGTGCCCTTTCTGTTGCTTGCTCAAGTCTGCTGCGACTTTACACATGCAAGGAAGCTGCCAGATAGCTGCTAGAAGCCAGATACTTATCAACAACGGGAGGCTCCTTATCAAAAGGGAAGTGGATGTGAGAGCCCCAAGGTGAGAATGCATTTCTACCCAAAAAGGAAAAAAGAAAACAAAATAAAAACACACTTTGAAAACTGAGGGACCAACCTAAAGGAAACAGGTAAAATGATCAGTTCAGTCTTATTCTCCTTGAAATCTACAGATTTCCACTATGCATTTAATATTAAAATCAATTAACACACAATTCTTGACTGCCTAGACCAAGTGAAATTAGGCAAGCTAATGAGTACGGTTTACTAAATAAAAAGCGAGTACATTTAAAGCAGTGGATTAGTGGCGGCTCTATTATAATGAATTATATTATAATGAATTCTGGTTTTGTTTTCACATAAAGTTGAAGTTTGAGATCACTCAATATGATGGAGGTATAACCTCTAATTATATTTCCATTTAAAAGCAGCCTTTTTATTGAATTGGTCTTAGAAAATCAACTGCTTTCATATGTCAATTACATGATCTGTTAAAGATAACATGTGGCAAGAAAAGTTGGCTTAACTTTTACTTAGTTTCCATTTAAGAACATAAAGCCCTCACTTGCTGAGGTTAATCTACTTTGATTAAATAAAATAACACTCACCCAGGGACTGAAAAAGTTCAGTCATTTTAGGATGATCCCAACAGGTTGTCTGCGTTTGATGACTGAAAAAACAAAAACAAACAGTAATAAATTTAAAAAAAAGAACATCTACAATTCGTCATACAGAAAATCTGCAAACCAAGTTTTTACTCAAAATCTATTCGAATTTCTAAAAATGCATGCAAAATTATTACCATGATGGATCATCATTACTTAATATATGAAGTATCAATAAACTTTAATTTGAGCATTTATATTGTGAAAACATAGATGAAAACATTGTTTAATCTATAAAAAATCACATTTTAAAATTAAAACTTAGATATTAAGGTGTGACTATCATGGGCCTGGGATCTTAGATTTCATGTGACCAGGTCAGTTAGGTTCCAGAAGAAATCTACTTGCATTAGCCCATGCAGATTCTCATTCAGAACAAATTCTAGGAGACTGTGAAGAGCTGCTGAACTTTAATCCTATTCAAATTCCCAAAGAATAGAGAAATGAAAAGCCGAACACCAAACAGCTGTCCTCACAATCTACTGAACTTTCCTCATCTCCAGAACCCAAGTGTTGGCATAAGATTGTTTTACGATGAAGACAACTGAGAGTCAGCAGACATAGAAAGAAGCCTCTGGAATCTTCCATTATCTGACTAAAATCGGCAATTTCTGGGAAATGAGGCTATCATAAATCCCCTCTTTGAGGGGGTTTCAAGGCCATGAAGAAGACAGAGAAAACACTCACACCTGCATGAAAACATTATTACAGACTTTCTTGTCTCACATGTGTTCTCCTAACACTCAGCGACAACTTTCCTAAAGAAATCTATTGGCTCTTCTCATAGAAAACGTTTCTTCTCAATTCCTTTCCCCAGTTAAATTAGGTATATATGCCCCAATTCTAACTGCCCCTTTGAGTAACTCATCACTGTAAGCACATCCCACTAGTATATGAGTATGTGACTGTTTCCTGTCTTGAGAATCTCTGTTTTTTGTCAGTTTCACTCACCAATCTCCAGAACTGAAATAAGAACATACAGAGGAGAAGTTAATTTTTCTCAATGACATTCCCCTGCACGTGTACATGAATTGCCACTTCCCTTGGGAATGTGTGTTTCTCTCTTGTCACTTTGATTCCATATCCTTCTCTCAGCCAGGATTTTTTTTTATAGGTATTGAACAGTGTTTTTCATAAAACTATTCTTCTGTAAATTTGACAATTAATTCATAGAATTAGAATTACTTTGGGAATAAGATGAGGGCAACACAGATCAATGCGGTGCTTAAATTAGGAGTGTGTGTGTGCGCGCGCCCCCGTGTGTGGGGGGGTGGGGTGGGGGGGGTGGAATAGCTCTTAACTTCAATGGGTCATTGGCCTTGCATTTAAAAATACCTTACTGTCCCTTATCTAGGTCAGAATAGAGTAATAACATTTAATAGTACTCAAAAGACTTCTTGGATGACACTCAATTCTTACAAAACTGCTTAGTAAGCTAAATGAAATGGCATAGTACACAAGAGAGTGATATTAAAATTTCATACAATCAAATTTAAGAGAAACTATTTTTTTAAACCTATGTACTATATCAAGAAATGGAAAAGGGCATGATCCCTGTTATATATACACAGAACCCCCAATAGTTATAATTTGCTTCAAAATATTAAAGTTTATATTTGAAATTAAGTATATGTAAAATACCTTGGAATTTCGGAAATCTCAAAGAAAACAACATACCTATAGTATACATACCTATTAAAGGAAGAGTTGGCAAGTTTGACTCCTATACCTGGTTCTTGACATCAAAGCAGAGGCAGATATTTTCCCCATTATATTCTGCTACTGAACACCAACCAACCAACAAATCTTACTCACTACTATCGACAATGTTCCAACCTTACGTCTGGAGACAACATCCCAAGGAATGGATTAAATCAAGACTCGAACTAAGGGCAAGCTCCGAGAAATGCAAAGTCAAACTTCATACCTACACAACACATACTTTTTTTAGATTCACAAGAGTAGTGCTTTGGTAAACAACTCCATAAACAATCAATTCATGAGGGGAAAATACCACCATGGAGAAGGGGGGAAGACAGAGAATTCTAAGAGAACACCCTCTTGCTAATGGCAGGCATTTCCCTGAAATCACAGCTAGGAGTTGAGGGAATACACGCATTTGGCAAACAGATGGACTGAGGGGAATGGCATCTCCCTTTGTAAATTCAATACTAGTTGATTCATTAAACAGAACTGCCAACTCTGAAAATAAACACAGCCTCTGGTTACAAAAATATAATTGCAGCTTACCAAACAACAGTTAAAAAAAAAAAAAAAAAAGTAATAGGTGCAGTTGGTTGTTGAATAATTTTCTTCCTTTTTTTTTTTTTTTAAAGTGGGGGTGGGTATCATTTTAAAGCAAAGTCTACAATCAACCCAAAGACTCAAAATATTCGAGCAGCTGCAGATTACTCAGTGCATCCAGTCAAAATGCCTCCAGTCCTCCCAAGGCAGGCAACCAAAACAGAGTAAAAGTAGCATTTTCTCCCCAAAATAAAGTTTTTAGGTTCTGACCAATCTCAAGTATGAAAGCGAAGTGGGACTTAATCTTGTAAAGCTTGATCATTTATAAAATAAAATTGCAATTTTGTTACAAAAAATCCTCATTTTAAAAGAAACAGACACAGGAATAGTCCATAAGTAAAATTAAAAATCCAACAAAGCAGCAGTTAACAGTTAAGTGCAAAATTATATAAAACAAACAGAAAATGAGAATATGTGACATATAACTAGGGTGACTAGATATGCTAGCTTTGCTTGTTTAGGGAAAAAAAAATCTGTAAAGACCTTTGATGTCAAAAAATTTAGTAGGTGTCCTGTGAAGCTTTAATTGTCTTTGAGCTATTTTAAATTCTGCAAACTGAAGAAAACTGATAGTAATGCAAATGGATTTTTGTCCACAGAAATGCAAATTGTGCCCACTGGAATGCAATCGATTATTCTCCTGTGGGTAATGACCAGTTTTTCAGCTTAGTATCCAAAGGTAAATTCATTTTAGCATCCATTACTGCCTATAAAGATGCAATACTCTGTTTTCTCCTAGGAATCTGGTGTAACTTCTTACCAACTTCCTTCTTCATTAGTGAGCTAAAGGCAACCTTTTACACGTGCTCTTTTTCTATTTGCTTATGAGTTAAGGTTTTTCGCCTATTTTTAATTTTATTTAAATTTTAAAAAATTGAGACATAATTGATATACGTTAAAGGCATATATTGCAAATTGCAATGTGATTATTACGGTAGCATTAACTAATATCTCTATCAGTCACATAATTATTTCTTCTGTGGTGAGAATATTTAAAAGCTCATCTCTTAAGAAATTTTGAAGTAAAGTGATACAGTATTATTGACTGTTATCTATTATTTAAAATTAAAATATCCTTCAGCACCTGGGATAGTCCTGATAAATATCTGCAGCCCTATATGATTATTAAAAGTGCCTCTTTGCTTTTAAGTGTCTCAGTTAGGATAACAAGTATCCTCATATTTTATGGACTTCAATGAAATATTAAACTAATAAGGTTAGTAAGCAGTATTCTTTATACCTATCATTATTCATAACATATTCAGATAAGCCACAGTAAGACTGTACACCAATGAATACAAAACAAAAATGTTGTGTCACAACACTGCCCAATGAAAGAAATAATAAAGATGCAAAGGATATGTAATTCTGGTAGGTGATAAAATAGTGATTTCTGGGCAAAAGACCATCTGACCAAGACACTTGTAAAACCATTGTCCTCATTAGAGTAATATCTTTTTCCATGAAATCTTAAAAGGTGGTAAGTATGGGAGCCTGCTTGTCTAAAATGATCATTTAGCTGAACACATTTATTTGTTATTTATCCAACTTTATGTTTGAAACTGGAGTCTGTAAGTTTTGCATTTATTATTCCATTCCAATTGTAATAATAAGAGGCATATAAAAGGAAAAACATGACAGTGAGTCATTATTTGTAAAAATACAAATATGGAAAAATAACTGTATATGAATCTATGATAAAACAATCACAAAAAGAGAACTTCTTGGTTACACACACACACACACACACACACACACACACACACACACACAAGGTCAGGATGCCCAGTGTTAACTACAGTAAGAGCCCATCATTTGAGCCCTCAATTTGTACCAGGTACCTTTCAATGTGCAAATTCAATTTGCATAGCAATTTATGAGTCAGGTACCAATATTATCACTGTAATGAGAAGTAAACAGGAAAGAGGGCAGAGGGTTCTTTGATGACTTGTTCAAGCTCACATAGCAAGCAGAAGAAATGGAATCTGAATCTAGTTTATCTGATTTTAACCTTGAGTTCTTACTATGGAAAAACACTTGTATACTTGAGGTTTTAAAATATTTTTGATGAATCAGTTGAAATTTAAGTCCAAAGTCCATCATTATAATCATTACAAACAACCTCCTCTCCATTGCATCTCTCACTCCAGCAAAACCCAAGCATGGTTCAGTTCAGTAACTTGCCTTCTCTGGACCTGAACAGCTGTGTATGAATGCAGCTGGAGAAAATCATTCAACAGACTGATTTTACTTTAAATATTTGACTTCAAATCTCAAATGTTCAATTGCTGGCAACTGTACTACATTCCCTAATAAACTAGCTTTCCCAGACTCCAAGACAACAATGTACTACCTACTGCCTTCTCTTTTCCCAAGCCTAAGTATATTATTTCCTGCCCTGCTTTAGAATCAGTTCACTCCATCTCATATTCCATTGAAAAATCAAAAACCAAAAAATAAAAATTTCTTCATCTTCCCTTTACCAAACCAACATATTTCCCTTCATCTGCCATTGTCTTCTCTCCTCCTGCAGTTGAGGAATGGCTGGCTCCCTCTCCCTTCCAAAGCTTTCTAAAATCTCTTCAATGCTGCATTATCAACTTCTCTCTCGATAAGGCTATTCCCAGAATATAAATATTTAAAGATCTACCATCCTTACACACACACACACACACACACACACACACACACACACACACACCTTGACTCTATATTTCCTGCTTGCAATCACCTTTTTTCTCTTTCCAGACAAATTTTCAAATAAGTAGTGCACACCCTCATGAGATATTCACAATACAATCCACTTCTCTTGGGTTTCCAGTGTCACTCCTCAACACAAACTGGTCCTATAAAAATGACCAGTGACTCCATGTTGTCAAATGGAAAGGCTACTTTTCTACCTTCATCTCACTAGATCTCTCTCAGGTTTGGGAGAAAAAGGGAAGAGACCATAAACTTCATAAATCAGTCATGTAGTATTGTAGAAGATGAGAAGTACTATATATAAAAATACTGTCTTCAGAATGAAGTCAAGATAGGCAAAAGGTAGGATCTGTTAACACTAACGTATTATGAAAGTTATATATAGGAATCAAGCAGGAGCTTTCAAATAATCAAATTTGCATTTGGGTAACTCAAGTATAAAGAGTGAAAACGAAGTCTGAAAATCCAGTTGATTAATTTATCTGAGTAATATCTTCTTAAAGGTGTAAGGGGTGACATTCTCATTTGAAAAATTATAATCCCTCAGCCTTTGTTTCATGAAGCCAGACTATATGAAGACTTGGAGCACATCCATCAGTAAGGCTGATCCTGACTCTGTGTGGGAGATTGGCTGTGTCCGTGTGGAGGGGACACTGGAAAGGAGGTGGAGCAGCAGGTCAGGATGCTGTGCAGGAAGTTAAGTGCGTATGTCTTTTTGGTTATATGTTAACTTCATGAGCCCTCACCAACACTTCTACCATCCTCCCATATTTTTAAAGGCAGGAAATCCAAGATTATGATTTTTGAAACATCAGAAAAAAACAAGGGAAAAATTAAGAAAGAATAAATGTCAACATTTTTGTTTGTCCCCCCTCATGTCAGGTTGTGAATCTGGATCCATGGTCTACACCCCAGCTGTCTCAGCTGTCTGAGCCACAAGAGCAGACAATGAATGTCAATATTGTAAGGAAAACCATTTTCTATCTAAAATCCCCAAAAGATATATGATCTTACTTGATAAAAGAAATTGGAAAAGCATAGAGTCTTCTGAAGAAAGAAAAAGAGAGAAAGAGGCCATTAGCTTGTCATAATAGAGACAAAAGGCAGGAAGAATAAACTGTAAGCAATGGGTCACTTCACATCTGCTGAATTTAACTATAAAATGCATTAAGATCACTTCTAACTCAGGAGCAGCTTCAAAAACACAAGCATGTAAAAGGTTACACAGAGACATAGGTGACATCACACTCCAAAATACATCAATCTTCCTGGCATTGCTAAAGACCATGTGTTACCAAACATTAAGAAAATAAGACATGGTTTGTGTTTATTTTTAAATAAAGTAGAAGAAGAATTAATCACCAAAATGGGTGCACACTTGTGTGAGGGGAAGGACAGGGAACCCTTGTTTTGAAAGCACTGAAATACGGTCCGGAAGAAGCGACATGCATACACTCATAAATCCAGAGGATAATCTACTGATCTACCCTAATAATATCTCCATTTGGGCCCAGAAGTCATCAGGAGCCAAATCACCCAATTCTGTCCTCCTCTTTCTATCTTCTCAGACTAGGAAGAATCAAACCACTAACCAACACTCCTACAGGTCATCTGTTGCTTCCTTGGGCCTAGGGAGTGAATGTTTAGGGGTGTTAACCCTTGGACTATATTCTCACCAGAGTTGAACAGATTACTGTATCCTTTTACTTTGTTTTCTAAAACTGAATTCATATTATTAGCTTTTAACAAAATTTTACTATTTTCTCTTCCACATATATTTTTAAAGAAGAAATTAATTCTAATATTTTCTATATAGTTGTATCGATTTTTGTACTATATATTTTCACTTCATTATGGGTATTCTATTTTACAATTTATTTTATCATTAATACTTTTATACTTTTGCTAATTGAATGACTATTTAGAAAATTTAATCTTTATAAATTAAAGTACAGAACTCTTACCCTTCCTAATGGCCCCACAGTGGTCCTTCCTGTACTATAACGGCAGACCTTTACTCGCTGTTGCATCACTGACCCTAAAAAAATCAAGCTGCCCAGTAAGGCTGATGGTGCTACTAAAATGAAATGGAGCTAAGGAAATCCAGAGGATTCTAGGCCAACATTCCACTCCAAGATCAGATCTCTGGCCCAAGCAATGTAATGATAAATGTCAGGAAATGTGGTATCGTCTTATTGTCTTACGTAAACAAGTTCACGTTTCTAAGAAAATGTCACTTTCCCCCTATAGTATCTCAATAAGCCGGACATGGGTAAATATACTTCTAGAGAAGTTAACCCTGCGAAGGCTGGCAAATTTCTGGCAGCTTCAGAGCAGCTGCTGCTGCAGAGATTTCTAGTAACCAAAGTATGTTCACCTGGAGGTTTAGCCATTGCAAGGTGCCTATGTTCTTTCAGAAAGCAATTTTGTTCTTACTTCCTTATCAAGCAGCATTGGCCCACTGAGTTTTATTTATTTTTTTTTTTTAATAAAGTCACAGACCATTTCTTGGAAAAACAGACTCTCTACTACATCTTCTTATGCTTCTATTTCATTTATTTATCATTAAACCTTAAAACATAACCTCCGCTTCTGGAAAAAGACTGAAAGTGTTTACTCAGACCTCCCCACTGAAAAAGCTGGAACCAAAAGGATGCCATCCTTCATCTTGACTAAGGAGGAAGAGAGGGACAAAGATGGCTGCAGGAAGCCTTTCAGAGAAGTGTATGTATCTTTCATTGTTAATTATACCTTTGCTGTGAGTTTATTCTGGGATGAGTTTTCTACAACCATTAAAAGCAGCATGCTTTATGTTAATTTGTCTTCTTGTTGCAGATACATATATATAAATGTTAGTTTCAGCTTTCCTGTTAGGCTGCATATTTGGATACCCCATTGCTGAAATTTCTCTTTTCATTTAGGTTAGGGATGTCTCACCTAAACTTTCCTAAACTGGGCACACAATTACTCTAAAGAGCTAAATATTCATTCTTTCCTACAGATGGGCTGTATAGTATTGTCAAGATAAGTACAGACAGTTTATGCAAATGAACTGGCAGACAGCTATAAAGAGCACCTTTGCTTTATAAGATTTCATTTACAACTACAAACGCCATTATTTTTCAGCAATTGATGAATTAGGTCAGCAGAAGGTGCCCTTAGGGGGTGAGATGAAGTCTAAAAGAGTACTGCAGAATAATTCCTAAAGGACACAAGCATAGAGAAGGAAAATATAAATGTGATACAATAATATGGAGGAAAATCTTGATTTAGACCTACTCACAGGAGGAGTGAGAACAAAGGAGAGGATGCGTGGTAGATCTACCTTAAAATCAAAAAATATACTTGAAAGATACGAGTCTCAACAAGATTTTAGTATGGAAGGATTACACTATACACTACTATAGCTCAGATCAATATTCTCTAATTTTCTAGAAACAAATGAAATCAAGAAACCACTGCACTATAATTCAAAACATTATGTGTGTGAGAGAGAGAGAGAAAGAGAGAGAGAGAGAGATAAGGGGAAATCAGCTAAATATGTTTTAGCTAATTCACAAAACTAAAATATAAAATAAAAAGAATTTGTCCTTCTCATCCTTACAACCTTCTCGAGATACTCTAAACAGTAAACTTAAAACTACTGAAAGCATCTAACAGTATACCTGAACATTATTTTCTTGTTTAAATTAATACATTCAAATATGCTCCAGGAAACTCTAGTTGCATGACAATCAAGCTAAATTTGTCTTAAACCTTTTATTTCTACATACTTGTGCAGTCATGCATTGGGAAGTGTATATTAAAAGTCGTTTCATTCATCATTTACTTGCTTATTAATCTATTTGAGAATTAAATTTTGTTTTCATAACAATTCTTCATCTGGAAATACGGGCTTGTGTAGCCCTACCTCTAGAGATTGATGTTTTTTCTTTCTGAGCAAATAAGCTGTTAAGTTACACAAGAGAGCAAGTCATGATGGAATCTGGATTAAACACTTTTTTTAAAAATAAGAGAATTCGTTCTATACACATGAGCAGATTTGTGAAAGTTCTAAGGACATTCAGCACTAAAACTGTGTGTAGTTAAGAAAATCTAAGTTTTCACTAATGATATCAAAGATATTTTCGGGCACTACATATAACATATAAATATAACATATATGGCTTAGTCCTATGGTTCATCATTAAAGATACTGGCCATCATATACTTTGAAGTGCTGGTTATAATGCTGCAGTTAATGAAGTTCCAGGTAAACTTGTTCTTACTCTACTAGTCCGCCCCATAAGAATGCATTGACTGAGTAAAAACACATCCTGCTAGATGCTACCAAAATTCTAAGAATTCTGAATCAGTGAAATTCTGACTAAGACAATTTAAAGAACCTGGGCATAGAGAAATTCCTTTTAATGGCAGTGCTAAAATTAATAATGGATTTTTAAAGCACCAGGTGATTAAGTAGATAACCATTGCATACACATAGTTGAGTAAGGGGTTAGACATGTTCTTTAGTAAAAACAAAATCTGCTTTACTGGATCCAGTTTACATTGTTTGCAAAATCAGGTTATACAGAATTTTAGGTCAAATCAGTAAATTAATAAATTCCAAGTAATTTCCATGGACTTCTACATATTATAAAAGGGATGTGTCAGGGTTTTTTTTTTTTTTTTATTGTTAATGTAACAAGTTATCACAAAATATTTGTCTCCCTTTATTAAATTCAAGACCGTCAGGGTTATTTATTTCTCTGGAGGTTTTTTTTGCCTTTTCCAGCTTCTAGAAACTTCCTTCATTCCCTGGTTCATAACTCCTTCCTCAACTTTCCTGTAACTAATTTATTCACATCCGGGGTTAGGTTGTGGACAACCCTTATGACAATTCTTCTGTTACTATACATCATATTTATACCTAAACCTGTAGTATTCAAGTCATTATTCACCCAACACATCAAAATTTTCTAATCTTATAACTACTATTATTATGAAAAGTAAAAAAAGGTTTTCAAATTTGGATCAGATTATCATATCCTCTCTCAATAAAGGCCTTTGGTAAAATTCCCCAGTCTCTGGTTGTTTTTTTTCCAATCATGCTTGTACAGTTTTGACACCAAGTAACCACCTTGTAACTATACTCTTAAGATTATTGCAACTTTCTACACTGTAGATAGTACGTTAATAAAAGTATTAAATTCCCTTAAGAAGCATCACATGTATGGCTTATTCTGTTTGTTATATGTAATGGAAATTATTTTTTGCACTTGAGGACACAAGTCAGATAAGGAAATATTATTTTACGATGACTTCGCATACAAGGTTTTCGGGAAGAGCAACACTGAAAGACTAGATATCAGGGTTGCTGTACATTTTGGAGGGCCAAATGCTGGTTTAGGAAGGCTATACAGAAAATGTGGCCCAGATATCTTCACTTGACTTACATGTGGCTAATCTGAGACTGAGTATTCTTCACCTACTTATGACATCATTCACTCTGCATAGAAAATAGCTCACTACGACTCTCATCACTTTATCACACTATCAATAACTTTGCTAATTTCCACCTCACAGGATTTTAGAAGTTGTATTTCATCACAGACAACACAGACTAAACCAAGATCCAGTTCTACTCAGGTCCTCTGCAAATTACACAAAATTTATAAAATGCTACCTAACGAGGAGAAATCTAGCATGCAAACAGGAGAAACTATCAAGCTGACAACACAATGAAGGAAGATAAACTTCATGCAGCAGATAATTTCCAAAAGTCAAAGAAAAACATCAAAATATTGAAACTTTTCATGACAAAATATTGGGGTTTTTTTAGGTGAATTAAAATGAGAAGACAACAGGTACTTCTAAACAGATTTTCTGGAAGAAATAAAAATGGTTTGAAATCAATTATTCAAAATTATATAGTACCTTTGTCTTTTTCACCAAATATTTTCATCTCTCTTCTTAAAAATGTCACCTAAGTACACCTATAGACTAATAAACTACCTAATAAGCACACCTAATAAATTACATATCACTCTGATTTTTAAAATTATTTTATATAACATATGTACACATACATTTTATATATATATATATATATATATATATATATACATATATATGTATATACATACACACACATTTTTTTTTCCATTGAGCAATAGGGCCGACTTCCATTTTATAAAGTTACTGGGGGAAAGCTTCTTAAGTTATCAATATAATATTATTATCTTGGTATCATAAAGGAGAGTTGAAATCAACTTACTTGATGTAATAGGGCACTTTATTATGTGAAATGGATCTTTGCCATGGCAGCTGGACAGAAGCTGAGGAAACAAACAGAGGTTATTGGAAAAATCGCTGCCTCCAAAGTCCGTGCCTTAATACAAGTAACTGAACTTACTTAATACAGGTAAGAGCAAATCCATGTTCTGGTTTTTGAGCTGGATTCCTATAATTATGAAATCTGCTAGGCCAAAGAAAGGGGGCTTTAAAGATTCATTTGAAACAGGACAGAAATCGAACCTGTTATAAACGTACATTATAAAAATTTCAGTTTTACAGCAATCACAATATAAAACATGGTGTTGTCCAGAAATTATACACTGTATATATTTTTTAGATTAAGCAAAAGTCAAAATTAACTTTACTTGGAAAAGGAAACTCGATTTATAAACTAGATTTCTCAAAACTGAGCTTTTCGGATCATTGATGACATCCTTTGTTTTGTTTCATATTCACAATAGTTAGTACAGATGGCATTTAAACAAACTCACTCCTATAAAGTAAAACAAGGAAAAATAAAAGTAAACATAGATAAATAGTTATATAAAAGCCAAGGCAATTATCTGGACAGATGGATTCCAAATATTTAACTTCATCTGAAAGGCACAAAAAATAGCTTTCTATTTTTACACTCTTAGACATCTCAAGACTGAGATTTTACATTTTGTTTGACTGTGGTACTTATTTTTTTTATCATTCTACTTACTCCTTATTTGTAGAAATAAATGATTCCTATATTAAAACAATTATTTTATGACTTAAGAGAATAATACATATGAATCTAGAACTATTAAGGACTTTCGTAAAGAAACTAATAAACAAATTCAAGTAAAACATTGCAACCACCAGTATACTCACATTAACCAGTTGTTACCAATGATTTATTTTTCTGAGTTTTGTGCTATATGAGATCTTGTAAATATCTAGCATTCTAAACTTTGAAAAGCATTTGCAAAGGTAACTACTGATAAAGAAGACAGCAAGATATATCTCGAAGTTCCATTTGATAAATGAATAACCAAATACTTAGGTAGAAATAACTTGGCCAAAAAGTGATAGCCAGTAAATAAATGGTCAAGGTCAGATGTGATTTCAAGATGTGATCCAAAATACTCAGCAATTCTTCTTGCCTTTGTAAGATGTGAGCACTCCCATCTCCAGCCACGTCCGTAAAAGTGAAAAAGGAATGAAAGTAGGGAACTTGGTATATTAAATTTCTCATTAGAGTCAACCTCATTTCAGCATTGGCACCAGGCTAATAGGTCAGTTTTAATTATGTGCCCAACTAAACAAGCTGCTTTTATACCCATGGCTAAAGTCCAAGAAATATAATAAAGCCAACGATTCCAAGCCGAATGGGATAACAATTACAAAACGTATTAATTGGGATTTTTGTTTATACTTCTCCATTCATTTTAATCATTGTTTTGAATAGCTTTGCCTTCCCTGCCCTGCGTGCATTAATTTCACAAAGTGCATAAGAATTTTACAATGTTTCATTTTCTAAAGAACAGGAGTTTAATGTTTATTAGGAAAGAAGGATTGCTAAGTGAAAGTATAGAGCATCATCAATATTAATAGATAATTAATAATAGAACTGTAAATACAGTTTCAATTAGTTGTTAAATCCTCTTTAATTTGATTTTGGCACATAGTCATGATCTATAAAATTGTTTCAGAGTCTGGAGTGATTCATACCTAATGATGATGAAAATACTGAAAACCTATTTATTTCATCAACCTGATAGTATTCAATTTAAAGAGAAAGAAGGAAGGAGGGAGAAGAGGAAGAGGGGAGAGAAGGGAAACAGATGAAGAGGGAGAGGCAGAGAAAGAGAACAAATGAGTACTAGAGAAGTCTAGGGCAGGAAATGACTGATTAGGATTCTTGAAATTGTGAAAGAAAGCCTGACCTTAAATTAAGGTAAAACAGAGTGTCAACGTTGAAAACCCTGAGAAAATATAAATGCAGTCAATTTAGTTGGAAGATATGGCAGTACTTCAGTTTTCTCTGTGGCTGTAGATCCAAAGAAGCCATTTTAATTGAGAAACAAGCTTTGCCTTAGCTTTAAACTTCACTTAAACTAAATTAAATTAAACAAACTGCTTTCTTATACATGTTTGCTAGACAAAAATAAATGAAAGGGATGACGCATTTATGCCAAAAATTGTGTGTCTATGTACTCAATTTTTTTTCATTTAATTTTCAGGCAATCAAGGAAATAAATATTATTATAGTTTTTTAAGATAAATTAAACTTGAGATTTACCAGTCTGATAAAAGGCCAAATTGATATTTTAATATCAATCTCAGAGACTAAATTCTGCATTTTAAGTCTGCTCTGTACTAAAGGATAAAGTAGGTGCTGCATTTATTCAGGATCTCATCAACAGTCCCTAACATTAAAAATTTCAAGGGAGAATCCTACATGAAATTGTACATATGGGGTTTCTTTACCAGAAAAAGTAAATATGACTGCGGTGATCCTGATAAACCAAAATCTTCTCATTTCAGAATGACATATTCATTTTGAAAACTGCAGGTAAACCCTAGACTAATAAGTACCTTTCAAGGAGAAAAGTTAGTCAGAAATTTTTAAGTATAAAATTATTTTTATTGTGAAAAAGTTCATATCCTTTGCATATAACACAGTAATGAAGACAACATTTTTTATTAGTTAAGGTAAGTCAATTATGATCATAGCTAAAGGCAATTTATTTTTGATAGACTTATCAATTAGGATCAGATTATTACAAATACCCAACAATGTTGTTATTGATGTTAATACCTCTTTTATACATTTATCTAATATAAAAATATTTAGAGCAAAGAATATATCTTCTTGAATGACTATGCTGATTCATTCAGTTAACAAGATTTGTCACATTTATTAGTACTTACTAGAGAGAAAATGTTGAGAGGATGGTCCAAAATCTCTGTGGGCTTCTTGAAGCTGTTTAAGGCGACCATCCACAGAAACCTTCACAAACACAGGCAGTAAATAATTAGATTTCAAAACAATGATTTGAATAATATCTCTGATTGAAATATTATAATCAATGATACCACCACACAAAATATGACTGATTGTATAGGATCCTATGCCATCTTTGCAGTCATAAATTATGAGTATGAAAATAATTTCTTTTGGCACCAAGCGACAGCAAACAGTGTAAGTACTCTCCTAAGCAATTTATAAGAATTATTTTAATCCTCACAATAACCATATTGGGTAAGTATTATTTTTTAAATTCCCATTTTAGACAGGAAGACATTGAGACAAAAAGAATGTCCAATAACATCAAGTATTCATACTCTGCTCATCAGAGGTCAGAATCTATGCCTGACTGTGTCCCCCCACAATACCTAAAGAGGAGTAGAGCTCTAAAGCATCTTAGGTCAAGATACAGCCTTCAGCTGAGAGCACAAGTCACATATCCCAGGGATCTTAGTTCAAAACTCCTCTCTTTTCCTATTCTGCCTGTCTCTGCTTGCCTTCATTCTTACCTGCCCTTTTCCTTAAAAAAAAAAAAAAAGAGAGAGAGAGAGAATAAGTGTAATGAAAGATACTTCAGTAGCAAATGAAAAAGAAGTCTAAAATTTCCCAAGGGAAAAAAGAGTTTGATAATAGATGTCGATATGTGTGTGTGAGAGAAGGAGATGACAGAGACAAATGACAGATGAGAGAAGTATGGATGGGTGGATCAATGAATGGATGGTTTGGTACATAGATACAGATCAGCAGATAGATAGATACAAGAAACATCAGTATGGCATGTCTTATTTTCCTTGAAGTTTGTGATCAATCATCTCAACTTAGGGGAATTCAAGTAGGAATCATCAGACAAATACAGTCTATACATTCTACAGTAAGATTACTGCATTATGAAAATGCAAGGAGTTCATACACTGAGAAACTAAAAGCAAATTAATAATAACTGAACACAGCCTACTGACATTTCCATTTCCTTTTCCGGGTCTTCATCTCTGTGATGCTAGTCAGCTGTTCCGCTTAGATAGCTGATCTTATTTTCTCTGGCTCACTGGGCAGCTCTAGATTTCCCTGCTTAGCTATTTAAATTGCATTAACAAGTACTTTGTTCATTAAGGCCAAAAAGCATTCAAATGCAGCATTTTACATTCAGGATGAGAAAAGATGCTCTTCCTGAAATGTAATGATGTTGCTGCCAGCATAGACTTTTTCCCTGTTATTTAACAACAATGAGCACCTGAACTCCAGTGTAACCAGGCTCAGAGATAAGAAAGACAAGATTACATATCCTCTTTCAAGCATGCATTCTCTGGCTTCTAATCTTTGTAGATGGTGATAACAGAAGCAGAATGGGAAGGAAATCAAGAGGGAACACAGGAAAATCTACAGGAGGATAGTGAATAAAGGAACAGGGTTACCAGAAACAAAGCCCAAAGGTTAAACACTCTGTGTTCCACTCACTAGACAAGTACACAGGAGTTTAACATTTCCTGCCTTACTAATCCCAGACTCAACACTCTTTTCAAAGACAGAGAAGATATAACTGTAGACTCATTTCTTTCCTCTTCAATTTAATGAAGAAAATATAAGCCCATTTGGATATTTCAGTGTCTGAATTAATTCAGGAAACTTATTTACTATAACATACTATATCTTTAAAATAAAGCATGTTGTAAATATACCCCTGTCATTCAAGAGCTAAGGTGCTGGTCACATAAAGCTCAAGGATCCAGGTTCAAGAACCAGGACAGGAGGAAGGAAAATAGATAAATAAAACATGTGTGCCACCTTGAAATGGCATTTTCATCTTATGAAATATCATATTTTAAGCTACAAATATAGGAAGAAATTCGTAAGAATTATTTTTTTCAATCTTCAACTCAAATTACACTACTTGTTTTCAGGGAAAAATATGATTATTAAGACTCCTCAGAAATGGTCAATGAATGTGGCAAAGTTCCACAAAGATTAAGCCAAAAAATGACTGATTGATTGGCATGTGTAGTAGCTTGCAAATGTTAATACCAAGTAATACTCAAGAGGATTCTTCTTGGGTGGGCTCTACTAACTCCAGGATGAACAAGTAACAAGTAATTAAACAATTGAATTAGGGCAACTAAGATCTAAGAGCTAAAGGTAAATATCACAATATATAATTGTGGCAGTTACATAAAATAAGCAAGATATCTAAAGAGCAAACAGAAGGAAGAAAGATGGAGACTCATTAAAAAAAACAAACAAACATGGTTAAAGTAAAAAAAAAAAGTATTCCTTTATGAGCTATTACAGGAAAAATGTTTCTTTGACCTACCATAGGTTTCAAATCACTGTGATTTATTTGACCTTTTGCATTTTCTATAAATATCATATGAATAATATATCAAAAATAACATGCAAACCCATATCCATAAATAAATGAGGTCTTTGGGTTCAAGATACTGAAAGACAAATACGTGATGATTATCATATGCTATGAAGTCATTACCAAAATCAATCAAGAAAAAGAAAATGTTGGTGTGTTAGAAAACTTGAGGTAGGGCTTAAAGACCAACCAAGGTGTAGGCCTGCATTAGGAAGAGGTGTAAGTTGATACCTGCAGAAGTTTCCACCGCATATTAAGATCATCTAGCTGGCGAGACATCTTTAAAGATGGGTGCAGGTCAAGTGGAGAGAGCTGACTGGATAAATCATTCACTGTTTTAACTTTTAAGTTGATTGGTGCAATTTCTTCTCTGAATGCCTGAAAGAAAAGTAAAAAAATGATTTCATTAGAAAGAGTATTAAAAAAACTAGGATTTCAATTTTTTCTTTGAAGAAAATGGCAGGATCCGCTGAGAGGCTAACAACTACTGTGTTCAGTCAACAAGAGCTGACCGTTCAAGTCTTCAGCAGCCAGGACCATCAACCAAAGAGTTATCCTTAACAGCCAGGAATCTAAATGGATATGTGAAGAGCAAAATTATAAAGAAAATCATTTAAATGATTATGTATATCCTTTAGCTTGTTATACACAATTTAGTCTGGAAAATGTTAGCCATCATTATCCACTTGACTAATTTCAAGTCTTGGTTCTTTCACATTTCTCCTTTTTTTCCTTTCTTTATATGGCTACTGTAATATAGATTCACCTGATACAACAATTTAATTTGAACATGTTTACACTTAAAATTAAGTTAGAAAGTGGCCAATAAAAAAACAACTTTCCTAACCACAAAACCTATGCCTATTATATGTTCTAGAGGCAAGCAAGCTGTATCCCTTTCAAAATCCTTAATGATCATTGCTGTGGTTAGAGGTGGGGCAAAAAGAGCAGAGTCTATAAAAAAAGGAGGTAAATGAGACCCAGAGCTGACAAATGTCACCCATGGATATAATACAGAGAACAGGTATAGATGGGAGGGTGGAGTGTATTTGAGGATGGAGAGAAAAAAACAAAAGGATATTTTAAGCTAAGGACAGTAGTATATCCTGTGAGAGCAAAGAAAAAAATAAAATCACTGAGTTTTCTCCATTTCATAAATAATTCCACCTCCCTCTAAATTTATATTCCCTCTTTTCAATATCAACTTTGTCTAGATCCAGTGGCATTTTAAGACCCAATTCAGAGGCCTCTGTCAGCCACCCATGCCATTTTAGGGAAGATTTCTGAGACCCTTCCCTCACCAGTTCACATGCCCCGCCAGCATTCACTTTGCTCTCTCCATCCCAGGGAAGTCGTCTCGCCAGCACATGCCTGGATACACAAATCAAGTTTTGTAGTGATAGCCATTTATACTGTTCAGTGCCATATATATGAGCTGTCATATATTTTAAATATCTGTCTTTATCATTGTTTTCAGTACTTGGCACTATACGCATCCATATTCTTGATGTCCCTCATACAGAATGTCAGCTTCTTGAGAAGAAGCCCATGCCAGTACTCAGCACAAGACATGACAAGAAAAACAGAATTTACCTCTTTCGACAAAAGCCCATAAAAATTATATTTGAGCAATAGGCTAAGATATAATTAAGAACAGAATTGGGATGCTACAAGAGAATGGTTTACTTTTAATACCTTGGTATTTCACAAAATTCGAGTTAATCATGCACCAAACTGAACTTCCATATTCACATGCTGTGAATAGACCATAAACATCAAACCATCTTATCATTTCTACAGCAGCCTTCTGTTAAGAGACTAAACCATATGTCTAGGAGTTGCCCTTTTCTCCTCTTTCACCACGCCAAGTTTTGTTAATGAAATAATATATAGCGAAGTGCTTTGACGACTATGAAGTTTCATTAAAACATGGCAGCAATAATTTGGCATCTTTACTATATATATTTTAAAAATGTCTTAATTACTTTCCTCCTCTCCTCAAAATCTTTTCTAGTTGTTCCATAAAACTCCCCTCTATAATATGTAGCCTATATAATAGACAGGCTGAAAATATTCAGTATGATTGACATACATCAAAATAGTATGAAAGATAACCTTTATTCTGAAAAAGGAAATTAATTTCAAGTAAATTAGAAAACAGTGTTTCAAAATTCTTGAATATGCCCTACAGCCACATAAAAAAGCTCAGGTGAAAAGTCAGAATTGATTTGTAGTCCAGAGTCCAAGTGACGTTTAAGCATATAGGCAACATTTCAAACAGTGACTAGGAGTCAACATGCCTAAAAAAAGAAATATTGCTTAAAAAGAAACAATGTTTTGTTTTGTTTTTTAAAACTATCAACAAATGAGGAAGGAGGGGAGATGACAGAAGCTGGCCAAGACAGAAAGAAAAGAAGTGTTACCAGCATCTTGACGATGCCAGCATTACAGAATCAGATAAAAGAAAGGAGGTTCACAAGGACACGTGAATCGCTGCCAAATGGAAGAAAGAATTTAGAGTAGATCATCTCCCTCCATGGCTGCAGAGGTTGAGTTTTCCACAGACAGAGTGGTGCACACACAGGTACAGTTCAGTGGGGAAAGAATTTACTAATAACAGAGGCATCGTGGGTCTAAGAACTTAATAATTAAAATAGAAGCAGACGTCAGAGAGAAGTGGGAATGAGGGTTGAGGGAAGAAATTTTTGGTTTGCACTTTCTGGGTTTCCTCAGACTCTGACTGATAAAAGGTATAGAACTCAGTCTTCCAGGTTGTGGTTGGAAGTCTGTGGCTGTGATTTTACCATGTGGACATTAACATTCTCAACCTGGGTACTAAGGAGGGGCTCAAGGATTTTAATCAGCATTTAAAATCAACGTATTTGCATTTTGGATGTATTAGAGTTAAAAAAATTAAATACTTGACAATTTTTTCATATTTGTATAGTTTTAAATAATGACCAGTTTTTGTTCAAAAGATGTTTTTGTGTTTTTTTTTAAAAATTATAAATCAGGACAGATTTTTTTTAAATCTTAGGAAACAATAAAGGAGTTGAAGCTTTCCTCCATAAAAATAATGGTTTTCTATTACAAGCCACAGGTGAAAACATTAGAAGACCTCTGACAAGCAAGATTTGGGGATTTTGATTTTGTCTTTGTGGTCAAGTGTTTTAGGACAGCAAGAAAACTTTCTATAAAGAAACTTTATCTTTTGTTTTTTAAGAGCTTCCAAATTAAAGGAACTTGAAATGAAACAAGTCTTAAAACAGTTTCTGAACTGCCATGTGATCTAATATAAAGAACCAATTTATCATGTTTTGGCTGCTTTTTCCTCAAGTACAATAAAAATCTATGTAATCTTACTTGCTATAAAAACAAACATCTGCGAGTTTTAAAGAGGATGACTGGCAGCCTGTTGGCAGATGTGAATCCCAAACTATTTTTCCTGCCAGAAGGTGTCTATTCTGAAAATAAGAATGATTAAGGATAATTTTAGTTTGATTACCACCAAAGGTTTTGTTTTCCAGCTGTGTTGGCATATTTAATAATATTTGGCAAAAATTAGTACTTATTTTCATTTGCCTATAGCTTCACAGCAAAGCTTCTACATGTAAAAAGTCTGGGGTAACACACCCCAAACTTTTAATCCATTTTATTTGGTTAAGTAAAACTTGAATTTTTATTTTTTCCTAATAAAATGTTAAAATATTTTGACACATAGCTTATTCCTCCCTCTGAAAGAATAATTACATTTTCCACTTACATACAGATTTAAGCAAAATAAGTTAGATACAAAGGTAGGTCATTTTTTAAATCAAATGGGATTAATAACTCCCAAATTTTAGAACTTTATATAACCCCAGATACTACATTTCACTTCCTCCCAATATTAATCATCCAGTGTTACAAAATGATACTTTAAACTCAAATGGCTAAATTCTTGCTCCAATCAAGAGGCTTGTTTTCAGATCAAAAGAACACACTTTTTGCAAACCCATGACTTAAAAAAGATTTCGGTGTTTAAAAATTAAAATATGAGAAATGTGCAACTTACAAAGAATCTATACTAAGACGACCTATCTTCAGTCTGTTTTAAGTTCAGATCTGTTCATTAAATTGTTTTGAGCTTACTTAAATCACAGAGTTGCTGGAAACATATCTATATTTACAATGAAAGATATAAGATACCAATACTCTTGTAGCAATAACAGTTTTTTAAGTCTAAAATTTAATATTTTTAAAGAGTTTAATTCAAGCAGTTGTTCAAAGTTGTGCTTAATTAAATGAATAGGTTCTCTACAGTGAAAAGCATAGCAAAAAAGATCTTGATAGGATTTCAACTTTTTTTGGTGGGGGGCGGACAGGCAGGGCAACAGCAATGATGGCCCCAGAGAGTATTATTCTTGGTGAAATAAATCAGATGGAGACAAACAAACACCTTATGATTTCACTCATATGTGACATACAGAGAAATCAAACAAATGAATGAATTAAAGAAAAGAAAAATAAACTTTGAGGCTATTATACTAAACTAGCAGTTATCAGAAGGGAAGGGCAAAGGAGGTAGGCAAATCTAGTAAAAAGGGTCAATTATATCGTTAGGATAGAATTGAACTTTTAGTGGCAATTTGATTGTAGCACATATAGATGGTGATCAATAATGATGCACCTGAAACTTATAAAATGTTATAATGCAGTTACTACAACAAAAATTTATTTATTAAAAAAAAAATCATGAAAAGTCTGCCACTGACAAGTTACGTGGCCTTGAGCAACATCAGCAGTTCAATCCTTTGGGAACAGACATAATAATATCTATCTTGTTAGGGTGGTGTGAGGATAAAAAAAAAAGACATTCATATAAACTAATTAAAGGTTCGTGGCACAGAGTCTCCATAAAGGCTATTCTTCTGATGTCTACACACACATATATTTACTCTTGTAATTAGTCTAAATATTCAGTTAATTTTCTAGTCCATTCCTTCTGTTCCAACACAGCCATATGCATAAAAAGTGAGAGTGCTGTCCAGTATCTATATGTAAAAGAAGTAAATCTTTTTCAATAATTGTCAGTTTTTACAGACAATTGACTTTTCTTAGATTAAAGAAATGATTGCCTAATATAGACGCTACTACAAACCCTATTACACATTGAATCTGTGAAGTAAGTTCTAGAATGTGGGAGTCAAAGGTGATCTAGACCAATTCTTGATTGAAAACAGAAATTATACTTACCTTAATCCTTCGTTAATATACACAATTAGAAAAAAATTTGAAGATAAGATTTCCCAGGAAAATAGTATGCTTTTGATTAAACCTCTAAATCCAACTACCAATTTGCAGGAAATACAAAATAAAGAGGAACCTGCCAGACTAGACAGGTGAAGCCATTCTACTAGGCTATGAGAAAAATCATAAAACCAACAATTCAGTTTCATCAACAAATACACTACAGATAAAACAAAAGACAGAGGGGGAAATCTGTGACTTAAAAGGGACTTTAAAATATTTTTCTAAATAAAAAACAGGTAACACCTATATTATTTAGTGGTATACAGGCAAAAATAGAAAACACAGAAGGAAATGATTATCAGTATAAAGTGAGTTGTTATTTGGGGAGAGGATGTATTGATGGTGAGGAGAGCATATGAAAACATCTTTTGTAACTAGAAAAGTTCTGTATCATGATTTGTGTGGTAATTAGTCTAAAGATGTTCATCTTATAACAATCTTTTCCAGCAATATATATGTGGTTCTCTTTGTGTTACATTCAAAATATTTCTTAGACTGCCTTATCTAAGGAGATGATGCTGACCATAGTTTTGTCAATGTGGTCCTGCAGCGAGTCGATGAGTAAGTCTCCCACAGGCTTCCATCCATTTCTCACAGCCTCTGCCTCCTTCATGTCAGCATCCAGGTCATCCATAGCTCCCTGTAGATCTCGGAGTTTCTCCAGGGCCTTGTCTACTTGCTTTTGCCAATTGCTAGTCACAGCATTGAGACTCTCCCACTTTTCTTTGACTTCAGAAGACTGTTTACGCATGGCTTTGGCAATCTTTTGGGCTCTCTCCTCTGGAGTCAACTCTGTGATTAAGAAAGAAAAAGGAGTATTTGGAAGCATGATCAACTCTATGATCTTCATAGTCAAGTGTGAGTATAACCTTTGGAAGGGTTGTGAAGACCGAGTTACACTAGACAGGTTAGGAAAAATTTCTCTATACTTCCTTCGCAATTCTAGGTTACTGCTAAAAAGAAGAAAAGAGTTTGTTAAAAGAAGAAATAATAATAAGTGGGACTTTGGTGTTGGTGACTTCTGAATTTTAATATTTTATAAACCTAGAAATATAACAAGATAACTCAAGAAATAAAACCTATTCCACGAACATAAATTTAGTTATGCAAATCCAAAGACAGTTTTTCATTTCATTGTCTTCAGGAGAAATGGGAAATATAATTAAGAGAGTGGTAGCTCTAAGTGATGAGGAAAGATGTGAGAAAATAAGATTAATCCAACATGTTCCTTTAAAAAGCTAGCTGATGACAAATAACATTGTTAGATCATTCATCCTCACTGAATCTGTTTGGCAATTCAACTTTAATACAGGGTGTTTTCTGTAGCCCAGAAGTGTAGCAAGTCCACAGACATCTCAATAGGAAGACAGCAAGATTTAAAGGACCATCTCAAACATTTTAATAGAGTCAGAGTATTTCCAGAATATCTGAAATAAAGTTTGACTTTCAGACAGGAAAGGTTAAGTCTGATGCAAGGCTCTGCCATGAGACAGGGGCAGAAGAAAGAATGAGTCCAAAAGACAAAGGAGAAAGACAAAATTAACTCAAGTTTAAAGCCAAGGTCAGCAATACAGCAGTGAGAAGTTGACAAGATAATGACAAGGAAATTGCTGGACAAAGAGCAGACACTTGCAAAGTAGGGTAGTCAGATCTCCTGCAAAACACTCCTGTACTCACCACCCTCTACATCTGGAGGATGAATGCTTCCTGACCTGCCTTGCTGGTTTAATGACTGTCCCTGTTTGTCCACTGGAAACAGAGAGGCAGGTTATCAAGAAAAGTCATAACATCCAACAACATAACATGTAGATTATGTAGCCAGTAGATGAATTTAAGACAGCAATGCAAATCCTTCTTTGTGAGAACATCTTATCTTTTAGTATCAATCACATTAACAACATCCACTTCCCCTCAAATTATTCTAACTCATATCTTAAATGAACTGAAGTTCACCAAACTTCCTAGTGAAATGATCATCAAGACGAGATGAACTGAAGTTCTCTTAAACTATAACTTTTACACTCAACATAAATGTGTCTGCCTTTCTTTATTTAAATATTATTGAATAGTCACATTAAAGGGGACAGAACACATATTTTTGTCTATCTAAATTTTCAGAAAATTCTAGACATCAATATTTAGACTTAAAGTTGAATTAAATCTCTGGACTATGGAGAGTTTAACAACTACCGAAACAAATTGTGGTACTAAGGTGCCATGAGGCCACTGAGGAGAACTGAATAATCCCTTGACAACTGACTTGGTAACAAGAAGATACTATATGGCTATAGCTAGGCAGATTGAATACACCAGTGAAGGATAAATAAGGAACATAAATGAATGAGAGACATAGCTTCAAGGACTGCTGAAGCTGTGATACAGTCCATTACCAGTCAAGAGAGGAACTCAAGAAGCTTGGAAAATAGTGATAAACATGAACAAGTCAGGATTCCAGAAGACAAAACTTTGTAAGGAAAGGTATGTCACTAGAAAGGCAAACTTTATTTAAATCCTATACCTTCAAAATTTTTATAAAATGATAAATATATAATATAAACACTACACATTCTGTATCTTATGTAAATATAAAATGTTAGGCAAATATAATAATGTTATACTCATTTATATATATATTGTTATATTTATAGAAAAATGCTAGGTGAGAGGTGAAAAAAACCAGTCTTAATAGCCTAATGAGAAAGAGAATTGATCATTTTTCTGAAGGCAACACCTGTGTTCGTTAATAAGTCACTTGGGCTTTTTCTAAGATATATTTTAAGCACTCCTATTTCACTGACTTAGTAAAAACAAAACAAGAAAGCACTAATTTCAGAAGAGACAACTTAATTATGATGATTTTCTTTGGCTAGAGTAAAAATTGTTTGCGTCAAGCATTAGATAACCTGGCAGGGAGACACACAGGTCTTCTTTGTCCTGTGACAAAAAAAAATGACTGTGACTTTTTATCTTTATTTAATGTAAAATCTTTTGATTGAGCAGTCCTTTTGTAGTATTTATTGTATAATCCCTACGCAAGCAGCTACTCACAAAAGAAGAAAAGTTTTATGTTCAATTCACCATCTGTTTGCCAGAAAGGAAGCATTAACTAATCAGTCAGAATAAAAGTGCCTCCTATTCCAACAACCTCAGTTTAGTGCACACTTTAAAACAAACTAATAGTAAAGTTCAAGACCAAACAACATTTTCTAGAACATTTGTGAAACAACCAATAAAAAGCAATGTGAAATATCAAGTTACTAGAATTTGGGATTAAAAAATAGAAAAAAAGAGTAAAAGAGTAGAAAATTAAAAAATATTAAAAGGAAATTAGATTTTAAAACAACCCCTTATTATGAAAATCAAAGAACTAGAGTTGGCGATGGCGGCACTGACTGAATAGTTACTTCGTGGTAAATTCCAAGTTCCTCATGTAGG
This sequence comes from Solenodon paradoxus, assembly GCA_004363575.1. Taxonomy (NCBI): domain Eukaryota; kingdom Metazoa; phylum Chordata; class Mammalia; order Eulipotyphla; family Solenodontidae; genus Solenodon; species Solenodon paradoxus. The sequence continues at coordinate 416,453 of RJWH01000622.1, read as the reverse complement.
AGAGCAGAATCTTCCAGGTCAGTCATTCTGCATTCTGCATTAGAAAATGCCCCGAGAGTTGGTTTGCTTGTTTGTATTAAAATGCTGATCTCCGGCACCCTACACCCAACTATTAAGGGACTCTAATTTAGCTGCTCAAGGGTGGAGGTAAGCAAGGCTAGATTTTAAAAGCTCCCCAGGTGAATGCACTGTGTTACCAGGCAGAGCAATGCCAGCCTACAGGCTTATAAATTGATTTCTTAGTTCCCTGCTGCTGAAGCTCCAGAAAGATTTCCACTCCACTAAGTAGTAGTTCCTTCACACACAGAGCAGAGCCAGTAAATACTGAAGGGCAGGGAGCAAATGAAGCTCCGTGATAAGAGTAATCGAATTTGCATTTGAAAGGGTAGTAAGGAAGGCTAATTCCAGAGACTGGCCAAGCAGCAGGATGAAACCAAATAAACTTCTGGTAGATCAGAGGTGCTTTACTTGAGTCACTGGGGGTGGGGGTGGGGTGGGGTGGGTGGATGTGTGTGTGTGTGTGTGTGTGTGTGTGTGTGTGTGTGTTATTTTTTTTCCAGGGGCAGCACTGTTTCACTCTATTGTCCCATTCTGGTAGCTTCACGCCTTCCCACTTGACTGGGAAAAATAAATATGTAGCAATATCTCTTTTATCCTGTTACAAAGACATTTAATGAAAAATAGTAACTATTTTTGGAAAAGCAGGAAAAAAAAAAAAAAAAGGAAGAAGGACTGATGAATCCTAAAGTTTTCTCTCTTGCCCAATTATATTTATTCTCCAAATATGCAAATACATTGATGGCATATATACCATGTTTTCCATTACACCACGGGGAAAGACCACCAGACAGTGACTGGAAAATAAATCTGTAACAGGAGCAGAAACAAGGATTTGGAATCAGCCCTGCTCCCAACTGCCCTTTCTCTGTGAATTTTGCTCTTCCCAGTTCTAGCAAGTGGGAACCTTCTTTCCTCAAGCTGGGTAAAGTTACATCAAGGGCCTCTTCGATCTCTAAAATTCATACAAGAAAGGCAAAGCCTTATATATCTCAAAGAAACCTTAATATAGATTTAACAACTCTGTATGCTTATGAAAGATAATTTTTAATTAAAAAAGATTAATGTTTCTCCCATGAAATAATGAAATCTACTGAATCAGCCTAGCACTGCTTTTTAATAAAGATCTCCCCTGTTTATTGTATTTTCTCTCTCAAAATGGTAAAAATAACTTTTTATTCTCAGATTAAAAAGCTTTAATAGCATGCATATTCTATTTCTTTCCATTTTGGTCTATAATTTATAATGGAATTGAGTTGGAGTGAATGGAATTTTAAGCGTTTTTCTTTACTGAGGATGTTCAACTATATAATTTTAAGTGGAAATCTTTCTAGTTATTTTTTCATCCTCCTCTCCACACTCATGATAATTCCAAATGTCCTACCTGAATTGTTTGCTTTTTGGGGCATGTATGTATAATCTTGTTGCTATGTTTCAACAATGAAATATTAAGACAAATGCAGGAAACAATCTTCAGAAGAGCATTTCACTCCTGGACAATTTGGTTCAAGGAAAGATTAGAAGATGGCATGCCAGTTCCGATACTAACTAGTTATGTAGTCATAGGGATATTACTTATCTCTTTGAACCTCACATGCCTAGTAGAGAAAAGACCTCAACAAAAATTAATTTTCTTTCCTTTTTGATTTTATTACTAAGTCTGAAGGGTTTAGACAATTCTGAAGATTTTCACATAAGCAAACAAGTTGATTAGCCAAGAAAAATTCTTTGGAAAAATGCATTTCTGCATCTCTACACACTTAGCTGGAAATCTAGACATGTGCTTGGATACTTACTTGCTCTCACATACACAAAACAAGGTTCTGATTAAAATAATGAGATGATTTTCCCACATTTTCTGATTATGGGATTGAGATCAACTTTATCTCTCTGAAATGATCAGTGCTTAAAAGGACCCTGCCTACTTCCTATCTTGTATGAGGACTGATGACAACAATGCATTATGAACCACTTTAATGACATCAAGTGCCATCAGCTGATTGCTTTAATGTTTCTAATTATATTCATCTAATAAGTTATAAGGATGACAATAGTAACAGCTACTCAGAGTGGATTAACCTGCTTACATGTAGCCTAAATCTCTCAGTAGGGAAAATATGAGATTGTTCCATGGATGCTGTTAAGGGAATTCTCAAATCCTTAAGGAAAAATAAAAAAAGACAGTGAACATACATATTTAGGCAAGAGCAGTAACTCCAAAATAAACAGTTTTAAGGAATATCTCCCCACAAATACATAATATAAGGTAGGGAGGAGAAATGGAGAGGAAATAGAAATACAGACCATAGTATGGAAGAAGATAAATGGCACTTTTGGACAGAAGTTAATGGAGGTAGAACCAGAGTCTGAATACCTTTAAGCTTTACTCTTTAAGTCTAAAGCAGAATAAAGTAAATAAGCCCAAAATTGAGTTGAGGAAGAGGCAGGGACAAAACACTGAAAGATTAATCTCCAAGAAAAGGAGCAGGAACAGAAATGAAGTCCTGGAATAAACCTAGCTAAGTAACCTGGTCTCCAGCTTTCAATTTCCTATAGTTGAGTATTCCCTGAATTTTCTCATACCAATGGCAGTTTTATTAATTATTCAAGTCAGTTATATATACTGGACAGCAGGAGACAGGTGACTGGACAGTGAGGGGCCAGGGTGGTACTTATAGGGAGAGGAGAAGCTAGAAATCTAAGTTCCAGGAGGGCATGTATTTTGTTTCCTTCTGTATCCTCAGTATCTAGAACACTACCTGGGACATAGTAGGCATTCAGATGGCACTTGTTAAATGACTAGACCCCTGCATAACATCTTTGATTTGGAAAACGATTTTCCCCTTTGTCCTTCAAGAATCAAAGGACAGGAGTCTTAAATTAAAAGTTACCATTTCTTGCCACACTCTTGCCCATCTCTCCCCAGGTTGCTTCCCTGGTGAACAGAGAAGCTAATTTTTTATCAAGTTACTAAAGAAATCATAAGCTTTCTACCGAATCTTAGTTATTTTTAGCTATTCTTATAGAAGTTAGGCATATATAGGTATGTTCATGAATTGTCAAAATACATGAGGAGTTTAAATGCTAGGATTACATTTCTTAAAAATTGGTAAGGCCTCATTCACTCTCAAACTTTCTAGCTTTCAAGAGGAATGACAACTAAAATAAAAAATAAATAAGTACGTCACATTAGAAGAGTTTAGTAACTTCCTATTCTTTATGTTTAAATCACAAAGTAACAACCCAGATGCTGATTACAATAAAATACACACATATAAATTGCTGCCATCATTTTTTATGAAGGAAATGTAATTTATGGACGGTTGCAACAGTGATGGGAGAACATAACAGATGGTGAACAATTAATTTAAAATTTGTTGTGCCCATCAAATTAACCTTTGTTATCATATAACTCTTCATCAAGAAAGTTGATTTGTTTATTTGAATACGATTTCATTACTATGGAATGGATTGGCATGCAAAAAAGTTTTGAAATTTTTATCCCATCAGTGGGCTTACTGAATTGACTCTTTATATTTTAGGAAAGTAGAAGACTAGATTCATTATATCCATCTATACATTAGAAAACTTTAATTTGGGAAGGATCACATAGCTGTTCTATAGTTAAGAACCTTGAAAAATAAAGTAACATTTTTCTATGCCTTTTCATGCATTACAACTTTACTAATCCAATTTAGACTTGAGATGCTAATTAAATTATTGCCTTTGTATATAGGTCTGAAAGCAATTATTTACCCTTCAAATTTTATATGAAAATTAAAAAGACAAAGTCTCATATTGCCTAAACACCTTCTCTCTCAGTGACAGGAAATAAGTGAACTGGTAAGCCATTCTATTAAGTTTGATATGTCAACAAAGGAAAAGCAACAGTAAAGCGAAAGCAATGAGTTATAAGCATATTTAATGAAATTTTTTAAGCAGAAAAATACAGAAATCAAAATCTTATTTCTACTGAATATCTAAAAGTACTTAAGATTATCATGGTAGTTAAGCTAGTACACTACAGTGGGTAAGAGCATCAAATTTAGAGACAGACACCTGGGTTGGTGCTTAGGTGTCACACGGGTGAATCTTAATCACGCAAAGTCTCAGTTTCCACATCTGTCAAAGGGGTGGTAAGAGTGCATACTTCAAAGAGTTGCTCTGAGATTTCAAGAAAACAAGGCATGTGAGGTGCTGTGAACAGCTGTTTACTAACATTTCTCCCTTCCTTTCTGGGCACTGAGTCTTCCTCCCTCTAACATTGTATTTACGAAGGGGATCTGCCAAGCGTAGCAGACCCGGAGCTTCACGTTACTCAAATTGAGTTCATCAGAGTACTCCCTTGGAACATGCTGGATCTATAGAAGGGCTACCCTTCCCTGGCATGAGGTTGTGACATAGAGATCATAGCAGAGTTACAAATATGAAAATAAGAGGGTCAAAAAGAAGGACATGGAGGAACGTCTATTGGGTGGCATTCAGTCCCTATAACCAGCTGTGTCCTTACATTTAATGCCTTCCTCCCCCCTAAAAATCTGTCATTTACAACAAATGGGGTTTTAATTACAAATCCTGGGAGGTGCATCTTGCTGGAACAGTAGTTAGGTCAATTGCCTTTGAAGGAGTAGAGGCCACATACCCTTGGGTTCAAGTCCCAGGTGAGGTGAGGGGGAACGAGCAGTATGAAAAACTGAATAAAAATAAAAATCCTCTTCCTCCTCTCTCTTCCCACTTGCCTGCCTACTTGCCCTCATTCCTGCCCATACCTTCCCTTTAAAAAATAAAAAAGTATAAACTATTAGTTTTCATTGGGTTTTATGTACTTTGGTCTCATTTTATGAGATGCAAGGAAATCACTGCTGTCATCTTTTAATGTAACCTTAAGTTCTACTGAGAACCGGCATAACTTTATACTAAACTATAGAATAATTTCACATTTTCATTCATTTATCACACAGTTTCATCAGCCAAAATCTTCTAATACTGATATAAAATAGACAGACATAGCAAAAGATGTCATGTATTACTTCTTTGTTATATCAAAAATACATGATATTTCACATAGGAGAAAATACGCTAATAATTGTCTTTCTAAAATTTTATGAAACAAAAGAAATTATACACACTGAGTTAAAATATTAACTATTCCTAAGTAGACATATCCAGCTGTTAAAGACCAGAGGAAAAACATTAATCCATATTTACTTTTTGTAATCAGGAAAGATGATTATTATTAACTATTCACCACAGATACAATCATGTCACTATACTATACACAACCAAAAATGCATGCACATGCTAAAGTAACAGTCTTTCTTCCTATGACTATCACTGAAATGAAACAAAATCAACTGATTGGTTACACCAGGCTGAAAAAAATTACACCCCCACAGCTTGCAATAAAATAACAGTTATTATAATAGTAATGTATTCGCTAGAGTATTTTTAAAGAAGACTTCCAGGAAAATTTACCAAAAAGTCATGCAATCTTTATTACCCTAAAACTTAAAAAAGAAAAGAAACAGAGCTTTTCTACACACACATCTACAATGAATTGTATACATTTCTAAACATCCCGCAAGAGCGTGAGCAGGTTTATTTAGTAATCGATACCACAACCTCAACATGCAATGTGCCCGTGCACGTGCACGTCTGTATGTGGAGGACAGGGAGGGATGTAGACTTCAGGTCCTAACTCCTCTGGGAAAATCTGACCTTCAACCCAAGCTGTAGATGGCAAACGGGTGAGAAGACACGTGTACTCTCCAATTACCACAAGAGATGTGGGGGCAGGGGCGGCATAAGGCTGAGTGTGGCTCTGAGTCCCAAGATACCTTGCACATACACCTTCACTATGCAGTTGGGTGGCTTTCAAAGGAATTCATATCTGGGGCTGAGAACAGCAGGGCGGTTTGGGAGAATGATGAAGTCGAGAAATATTTGTACAAGGTTAAGAGGCTCTAGACACTGAGTGTCAAGAAGGAGCAAGGAGGTCAGTAACCACTGTACAGAGGGAGAGAAGATAAAAATGAAGGGATGAGTTAAAAGTCAGCTAAAAATCTAGGGGTTAAGAAAGGTCTCGAACACAGAAGCTTACTGCCCTTTTTTTGTTTTGGATCTGCCCAACATTAGTTGATGACCTTGATCAGTACCACAGTATTTTCTTGGCCTTTGTATTTTTATTAAAAAACAAAAAGTCGTCTGCCAATACATTGGGATAGAATAATATAAATGGGGACAAGAGATTTACTCTTCTATCATTCTACTTGTCAGCAGATAAACCTGGTGATTAAAATCAAATGAAAAACAACTCAACTGCAGTAAAAGGAGAAATTATATACTTAATGATACAGAGTAAATCAAATTTAGTAGTTCTACATTACTAAAGATAATTGACAAAGTTGTGAACTTTGTAACATTTCTATAATTACTAGATAACTTTTAATCTAATTAAAAATCATATTTACTTATTTTACAAGCAGAACAAGGTATTCTGGGCATACATTTTACCCATTTAGCCCCATTTTTTTATGGTTGCCAGTTTGGAAGGAAATTTACTAAAATATAGTATAAACTCCTATGCCTCTCAACAGATTTATATTCTGCCTTCGAAAATAAACAAGCCATAATTCATAGCTCTGGATTTTTTTATTATAAAAAGCCCCAAAGACTACTCTGCTTTGTTTTATTTTAGAATTCTCATATATCCTTTTCGTAATTTTCTTTCTCCTCATTGCTATGAGACTGACAGAGTCATTTCTCACTGCCCTGCTCATTCCGTCACTTCTATTTTGCTATATACCCGTAAGTCACTGGAAAACAAGTTAAACTAGTTTCGACAGTATCAAGAGTTAAGAGTTAGTACCTCTAAGAGAGTGATTTTTCTAGGAGTAAGGATAGGGTCTTCACTCCATTTCCTGCATAATATCTATCTTGACTCCTTAGATAATTTTTCAGCCTTCCAGATTCTCAATGAATGAGAAAAGAGGATCAAAGTTTCAGGAGCTGTCACTGGTAAGGTCAGAGATGCAGGGTGCAGGGGACGCACAAGGTAGAACTGGAATTGGCATGGGTTCAGAAAACCCACCAGCGCTGTGTGGGGGCAGGACCAGGAGGCACTGGGCAAGCAAGTGGGGAAGGAGGAGGGAATAAGGTGCAAGGGATCTCCCCACAGGAAAAAAAAACAGCCTGGGCAACAGAATAAAGGTAAGGATACCTGCAGAACAGCCCAAGAAGTTTGATGTCAAGTGGACATTAATTTGGAGAAAAGCATGAGATGCTGAGGTCAAATCACTCTGTGGCCTTATATGCCAATTAAAAGAGTTTGGATTCTATGCCAGGAGTTATACTGGTGGTTTATAAACCAGAGAGGAAAATGCCTGTTCTGTGTGTGCGCGAGTGTGTCTATGGTGGTGCAGAGATGTCAATTAAAAAGTATTGCAATAGTTCTAGTAAAAAAGGGCAAAGTCTTCAAGTAGGGCATTAATACTAGTAGTGATTTTTAAATATTTTAAATATACATACTTGATAGTTCTCATGACAAGAGAAAAAGTGTAATCATATGAAGTGATGGGTGTTAACCAAACGTACTATGGCAATCATCTCATAATATATTTACATATATCAATTCTTTATGTTGTCGACCTTAAACTAATACAAAGCTATATGTCAATGATAACTCAATCAAACTAGGAAGAAAATAAATATTCCCCAGAGCATAGTTAAGGGGATTCTTTGTCAGTAACTGATAATTTGTTTGAAATAGTTTGCTTGTTTTTAATAACATTTATCAATTAGTAGATGTCTGAGCATAACTTTAGCTCCATACTCAGTTATAAAACTCTATCTACTATCATTTTATATATATAATGAATATATTAGACATATGTCACATATATGAAAACTGAAAAAAATATAATTATATATCATATATGATATACATTATGACACTGTAATTGATAATAGCAAAAATAAAAAGGGAGCTGGGAGCGGGGAAAAGGCATCAGGAGAGAAATATTGTGGAGACAAGTTTTTCTGGAATAACTGCTTAAAGCAAGGAGATGACTTGATCGTGCTATACCTCAGCGGCAAGGGACACCTAGCATACTCAGCAAATGTTTATTAAATAGAATCAGAAAATTCATGATGTGGTCAACCCCTCCAACACCGGGTAGCATCATACTAGGTAACTAATGTCCAGATATTCTGCTGCTGATTGCGGCTGTACGTAAGGCATAGCAAACTCCAAAAATACAAAGCTGCTGTGGATTATGTTCTTTCATTGACTTTAATAGCAGGCAAAATCAGCCAGCAATCCAGAATAATATCAAGAAAGGAGAAAATAGGAACAATGGTCATCTTAAAAATTTTTTAAACCCTCAAATATCAAAAACTTAATTGATGACTTTTTTCTTGCCCTCCCCCTCCTCCTGCAATAGTCTTTGAAAATGGTGATTAGAAATATAAGGGCAAAAAAAATTCTTGAAAAGCAATTTTTTTCACCTCTTAAACTGATCAGTGAATAGAAGAATTTCTTGCAAAGTGAAGCTTGAGTGTTGTAACTATTTTTTTTTACTGTTATAAAATAGCTTATTATAAAATTGTTTCCTCTATTCTCTGAAAAAGTACTAAGAACGAGAAAAGCTGATTTAAGGTAGACTTTAAATTGGATAAAATGGACGAGCTTTCAAAACAAGCAAACCAACAAAAAACTGTAATAGCATCTTCTTGTTGTATTATGTCAGGCTGTTCTGACTTCCAGGTACCTCTGCAATCTGAGGCAGACAATACATAAAACTCCTCACTCCCACCTCTGGTGCAGGCAGGAGTCTGCCTCCCTCCTCCCAGCCAGGCTGCTCAGCTGACTTTCCCAGCACAGTGACTGCCCTTCACTGTGGTGTTGTTCTTCCAAAGATCTGGCCTCACAGAGGCCGCTCCTTGTCCTTGAACCTAACCCCTTCCTGCCCATATCTGAGAGTGCTCAGCTCATGTACCCATTCATCCCATAACTATGTATTAAGTACCCTACTACATGTAGGTGTGTGAGCATGTGTATGTGTGTACACATGATGCACACATGAGTACTCAGAAGGAACAATTCTTCAAAGATAGAAACAACCAGTAGAAAGGATTTGCATGCTGTGGGATTTGTTGGAAGATGGAGACTTAGGTCCCCCAGTACACTGAATGGAAAGACAGTGATAACTACCAGCAGAAAATAAAAAGCAAATGTTAGGGAAGATAATACACATCTGGGGTGTGTGCCTGTGTGTACACTAGGTTTAGAGACTCAAGAAAATCATGACTTTGATAGATAGGCGTACACGCAGATTGAGTAGAGCTTCCCAGAGAAATGGTACATAGGAAAAGCAGAAAGGACTACCTTCCCATGTCTTTTCCAGTTCTATCTATAGTCAGATATATCATCTTCCCACTGCCTTACAAGTAATAGCACTCATATCTTATACTGCTGGACATAACACGAGGGAGCTTTTTAAAGGTCTTATTTACTATGGGAATTGAACAATGTGAAAATATTTGATAACATGCTTATTTTTTAAAAATCCATCAGAAAGCTTATATTACCAACAGGAAAAGTAAATCATCATAAAGATGTAAGTTAGTGCTATTTGCTAGTGAGGTATTTATGGTTTCAATATTAAGTCAACTTGCATAAATATTCCAGATTATTTTAAAATTTGAAAAATGATGATATCTTCCTATAAAAGAAAGTAACTTGAACATCTTATTTTAAAAAATTAATCTTGAAAAACAGAAGTTAAAAGTTTTATTTTATATATTTGCTATTATAACTATCATTCTTATTTGCAATTAATCTATCTCATAATTTCTTTATAAAATTTTATTAAATTATTTAATAGTACATATTTTAGTAATAAATTTCTAGTTAATTTACTTTAAAAAAGATATTGAAGCAGACAGCCATTTCACTTTTAAATTTAAATTCTAGGTATTTGTAACATAACAACATTTAATTCAGGTGTTACTTAGAAGAAATCTCTAATATTAGAGTGTGAAAGACTATAAACTTTAAAATGTCAGACCCTGAAATGCTTTAAGGAAATTTCCTAGTTGATTTTGTTCTTTTGTTCTCCTCACATGTGTTTTTATGATGTGCTAAAGAAACCAATCTCACCTGTTTTTGATTGTAGGTTTCTTCTTGGTTCTTCGGGGGCCTCAATTGGCTGATCCGCCAGGAAAACTCGAGCTTGATCTATAGCATTCAGGACAGAATACTCTTTCTCCTTTAACTCACGTCTCAGTGCCTTTGCAAAGAGAAGCAAAAGTTGAATTTGTAACCTTATGTATTCACCAAGTAATGAAACATTTTCAATTAGAAAGATGACTTCTGATTACACTGATCAAGGGAATGACTGATAACCAGCATTTAAACAAGATTAGAAGTAAAAATGTAAATTTTATACACATGAAGAATGAAACATACGTAAAAGCAAAAGGATTATTCCTGGGGAACGTAAAGATGCAAAATAATGTTTTACAATATTCACCTAAGGGAAACTGTTCAGGTATATTTGAACTTACATAAAATGGACTTTTAGGGTTATCACTCCTGTCAGAATACTAAAATACAATAGCCTGTTCAAAGATATATTTTTCTTATAAGATTGACTGACAAAAATAATTACATCCAATAGAACAGAAGAAGGCAATTTCACAAGTAGTAATGAGATCCTCAGAAGTGCTTTATATTCTTTAGAATATATTAAGAAAAAAAATTGAGAGAAACAAATTAAGTGCATGAAATAGTAACTAAACCAGGGAGAACACATAAGAGACAGTCTCCAATTATCTTAAAATACATTCCCTCTCTCATGCTGAGGCAATTACTATTTTTCCCTTGCAAGATTTTTCATGCAAATCTATGATTCTCAGGACAGTTTGTCTTTAGTAGTTTTGTTCTTTTAAGTAGGGTTAAACTTTCACCCCTGCTCCTATAAATGTCTGGTGATTAAGACTTTAATTGACTAGGGTTCCAAAGCAAAACTCATCCAGTGATTACTACAACATAGAGAAAATGAAGATTTTGTAATTACTTTAATGCTGTGGTTAAATCAAAATTGTTAATAATACTATCTACTCTTGAATTACACACATAAACACATATAGGCACTAATATTTTGCCTTTGGTACAGTTTCCTGGAAATGCATTATGGCAACTAGATTTTTTTTTATTTTCTAAAATATCGCACTCTAGTAGTATCTTAGAATCAATAAACTCTCTCCTTTTGAACATAACTATTTATTAAATAGCATCTGACCATACCAGCTGGAATCACAGAGTATTTGCAGGTTAACTTCTCATCTTCCATAGTAAATAAAAAAAGTAAAATAAAAATTCAGAGAAGTACCAGAATAATCATATGATGTAAAAAACCAGAACTAAACATCAGAAAAACACTGGTAATGAACTGAAGATCATCCAGGTAAGAGGGATGAGAAAAAGGTAACAGAACGCTATTTTTCATGCTGAAAATTCTAATTATTGTATGACTTTTAAAATCTGCACAATTATCACTCTGACAAACAATTAAATGAAAAGAATAAAAGTGAACAGCAATTAAAAAGTACCATCCCACACTCAGATACAGTAATAAAGCATAGAAGATGGAATGAAATAAAACCTCCTTTAAAATCTACAGATAATATGTCTTGTTCCTTGAACTTCTATAACTAAAGACTGACCATGAAGCAAACAAAACTGAAGAAATCCCCTATCAATTGTCACCTATTAGCATTAAAAGGCTATGTTAAAGCGATGACTCCATTTAAGAAATGCTGTTTGTAGATAATATCAAGGTGGGACATTCTAGGAAAACATAATCTTTGATATTTAAGGTTTGTAATATATAGAAATAAAAGACCAAGAGAAACAGAAAGAGCATATTTAATGAAGAAATATATATATATATACACACGCATATTACGACATTGAGTCTATTCTTCTTTACCTCAGACTGTTATGTCATGAAGGCAAAAAACTCCAAATGAATGAAAATATTCCTACTTTCAAAACCACATGGAAATATAAAATCTTGGTACAAGAAAATGCTGCTTTTAAAGAAAGCATGAGAAACAGTGAGTAATGTAGCAGAATTATTTCTAAAAATGTTAATGGTCAAGAGCACTTATCCCCAAACTCAAATCTAACCAATGTGTGAATGGTAAAAATTCTTAAAATGATGTGCAAGGGTGGTTGGTCTTAGATTTCTTCTTTCTGAAAGAAAATCACCATTAGTGTGGATAAATAAAATATACATATTAATGCAAATTGAAGAGAAGGTGAAAGGAGAAAGAGCACCTCTTTGCTCTGATTTATCAAATTGGATGAATTCACAGAGAGTCTTTGACACTTAGCACAAAAGCAGGCTCATGACATTTTCCTGGGACAAAAATGGACCTTTGGGATGTCAACAAAGGGACGGGGCTATGTGATGGCAACTAAGGGGAGGAGTGGAGGTAGAGCAATCTAAGCAGGAGCAGAGCAGCCAGGCCAGCAACAAGTACAATCACTATGCAATATGTCAATCAGTGATCGCATAGTAACAATATGTAGCTGGTGGGACTTCATACAAAGGGCCAGAGCCAGTGCAAGAAATTTTTGTATCTTAAGTAAATTTCAAATATGGAGCCTCTATAAGGCACGCTCTTAATGCCCTGCCTAAAACACAAGCCACGTTAGTTATCCCAGTGCCAGAAATGCCCCCAAATCCCAGTGTCAGACTTTGTAGTGGTATTCTGCTCCCTTTGGAGAAACAAGGGCATTTGGGGTATGGGGAAGTAATCCTCTTAATGCTCAGGGCTCCTGTTTCTTCACAGGGGGCAGGAACAGCAGCAGTGGCCTGGCCCACCGTAGTCAGTACTGGCAAGGGCCATTTTTAATTACAGGCAATGAGGCAGCTGTTTTGGGGCCCTTCAACAGTCTGGACCCAGGCAACACAACAGTCCCTTTGGCCCCATCATAAAGACTGCCCTGGTTTACTAAATGGAATAAAACTGACATTTACAATAAAAAGATGAGACTGTCTGGAAATATGAAAAAAATGGTACTGTCCCAATTAAAATAGTATGTATGATCAGGCTACACAAAAGAGAAACCTGAACACACTGATAGGTAATGATGTGGAAGGAAATGAAAAACTGAGAAGACAGAACATAAACAATGTGACTCAGAGGAGAGAGAGTAGGAACAGTACTAGTGCTATGGAAACATAAAATGATTATGTGGCATATATTTCACAGAGGGTGAATCAAAACCTATGATAGAGAAATGAGATAGTATGATCCCTATGACTTTAGTGTACTATATTACTGATAGGGAATTCCATATTTTTTCATCTACAAAATGTACATTGGGTAGTGCTATGAACAGGGGGAAGGGCAAAGAAGAGATATGTCTCAAACTAATTTTTTTAATTCTTTTATTATTTCACATTGCTGTATGTTTTTCAGGATACTGAATTTGCATCTCAGTCTGCATGCACTTCACACCACACCCATCACCAGGGTCCCAGTGCCCTTTACCACCATGTCATTGCTAACTCCTTCCTTCCCATGTCATCCCCACCCCGCTACCCCAAACCAAGTCTTGAGTCCTGTAAATTTTGTTGATATTTGGCTATTCCTTTTTTTCTTTTTGCTGAAACTATTTTTTTAATTTCAAAAATTAAAATTGAAACACTTTTTTGGTGTGCCCTGGTGGCGTATTGGTTAGGTCAATTGCCGCCGAAGATGTGCAGGCCACCCTGGGTGTTCATCCTGAGTTGGGCTGGGGGTGGGGAGCATGAGGCAGGGGTGGGGAAGAGGGAACAATCAGTGTGAATAACTGAAATATAAAAATAAGTAAAGCGCTTCTCTTCCTATCTGCCTTCCTGCCTGCACCTTACCTTAAATGAAAGAAAGATAGATAGATAGATTTGTCTACATAAAAAATACTTGGAAAAACAAGCATCCTTGTTGGCTGGGGTTTTATCAATTTAACACCACAATGGTCCTACAATTTCACTGGCAGTAATTTCCACTGGCAGAGTTAGTTCTGCCTGGAAAGTTCTTCCCCAGATATCCACATGGAAGATTCTCTCAATCTCCTTCATCTCAATGAGGCCCACCCACTCACACTATTTATTTTAATGTAGCATCTACCTTTCTCATGTGCTCTATTACTCTGCCTAACCGCTTGTGTTTCCAAGACATTTCACCTTCTACAAGGTACACTTGGGGAGTTACAAACATTTAGTGTGGAAAAAGTAGCATTAGATCACAATGACCACTGTATGCTATCCTAAGCACCTGAGACTTAACCAGTAATGAGCACTAGGAAATCACACAGGCAAGAATTGGAGAAGGGTGGAAGAGGAGGTGACTATCAGATTTCACATTTTTGTTTTTCATAATATCATTTCAGGTCTTCTAGATTCATGAAAAGCAAGTCTGAGTCTGGGAAAGCTACTCAGCACCAGAGAAGTTATTTTCCTTCCTGACCACATTAAACTCCAGAGCTTCAGAACCCCCTCTGCACTGGGTGTTGGCAGAAGGAATGTCTCATGAATTCCTTTGATATGCCAAGGTAGGGAAATAGAGGAGGCAAGCTTGGGCAGGTGGGAACCATGCCAAGTAAATAAAACATGGAACTTGAATCTTAATGGTAACTCACCACCCAATATCCTAGAAAACATCCTACATTTTATATCTGTTTATATTCTAGTTTGCAAATTTAATTTTGTTATTCAATTTGTCCTATTTCAATTATATTTAATTGCATGTCAGAAATGGATCTAACTTTCAACAGCATTACATATATAATAATTTCACCACCCTTTACCTCTCAATTAGACATAAAAGAAAACCAGCATTTTCTAACCACCTGGTAAACATTAATGATAAGATAATTAGATTCCAATGGAATTGTTTTGTATACAGAGTCACAAAGTAGCATTCAACTTTAGGTTCTAATATCATGTGACTTATATGTGGGTTGCCTTAAACGAGTATAACATAACTTAATTGGAATATTTTCTATTTTAATGAGTTTATATTTTCATTCAAAACAATTCTATCCTTGAGAAATAACAAGCACTGGAGCAGATGTGAAAAAGCTGGAACACTCACGTACTGCTGGTGGAATAATAAAATGGTTCAGCCACTTTGAAAACCAATTTGGCAGTTCTTTAAAATGTTTAAACATAGAGTTACCACATGGCCTAGGCATTCCACACCTAGGTATACAGCCAATAGCAGTGAAGTGTTTGTCCACAAACAAATTTGTACATGAACATTCTTAGCAATATTATTCATGGTCGCCCCAATGTGGACACAAACCAAACATCTATCAACTGGTAAATGTATAAACAAAATGTTGTGTACCCATACAATGGAGTCTTATTCCAAAATACAAAGCAATGAAATACATGTTACAACATGGATGGAACTCAAAAACATTAAGCTAAGTGAAGGAAGCCAGACACAAAAGCCCATTACTGTGAAAAGTCCCAACAGGCAAGTGCATAAAGACAAAAAATAGATTAGTGGGAGAAGAGGGTTTGGAGATTAGGGAAAGAATGCAGTAGTGAGGGCTCAGGGGCATGAGTTTTTCAGCAAGGTAACAAAAATGTTCTAAAGCTAGAGAGTGGTAATAGTTGCAAAATTCTATGAATATACAAAAGGACGGTGAACTTTAATGGAGAGTTTATGTTATGTGAATAATATCTCAACAAAGTTGTAAAAAAGTTCTCCAAGCAATCGGTTTATTTCCTATCCCCTATTTGCAACCAGTTGCAAATAACTATTCCCACTTCAGAGTTTCCAGAGACCTTCCTATTCCTCTAGCACAACTCTTGATATACTGTGACCCACATCTGTCCCCTCCATTATGCTGTCAGTTCTTCCAGGGTGAGGCTCACAACATAATCATTCAAAATTCTCATCACTGTCTGCCCAGCTGTGTGTGTGTGTGTGTGTGTGTGTGTGTGTGTGTGTGTGTGTATTACTCTTCAATTTATTACTCATGAAAAATTGAAGGAATAATGAAAAAGAAAAAGAAATTCTTTCAGAACTACCATGTAACATCCCAAAATATGCAGAGGAAAAATATAACAAAGTTCACCTAATCTGATTATTCTAAATTGCATCAATGATTGAATCTCAGTTACTCTGGATTATTTGAACTATATACTTTGCAAATTATTGGTGATTAATTATGAATGCAGTCTGTTTCTATCATCTATCTATTAACTAGTAAGTACTAAGTATGTCAGTATGCTATTGATCTTATTTTATTAATAGTGACTATCTCCTAGATAAACAATGAATGGGTCCCACTGAAAGGAGTGATATGGGACCACTCTGTCTTCTCCCTTTTTTCCCACATCCTAATCTATGCGGTAACTACAAAAGGCATGGTTAAAATCACTGGAAAACCACTTCAGGTAGAGTGAAAGCTGTGAGCTCCCCCAGGATAGGAGTTCTAAAACAACTCTGTCCAATAGAACTTTCTTCAATGATACACATGTTCTAAAGCTAAGCTGTCTAACATGGTAAACACTAATTTTGTGTGGTTATCTGATACTTAAAATATGTCTATTATAACTGAGGAACACAATTTAACTTTATCTAACTATAACCGATTTACATATAAATAGTAACATGTGTCCAAGGGTTATCGCGTTAGCACAGAATCTGCACATCGCTTCTGCCACATTAAAGTAAGTCAAGAAGTCAGCATAGGTTCAAGAGAAGAGAGAAAATATATTTCTCGTGGTCAGAGGAGCAGCAATGTCTCTGTAACACAGGTATGATTCATTTTTATAATAATCCGTCACTCAGGATAAAGGGGAAAGGGAGGGGAAAAGTGGGCATGGCAGCTGGTAATATTTTTCATAAGTGGTCACAGAAGCATCTTAAAGATAGTGATATCTGAAGAAAGATTTGAAAGAAGTGAGGGAGCCAGTCACAAGCATCTCCAGCAAAAGAGCGATCCAGGCAGAGGAGCTCCAGTAAAAAGGCCCTGAGGGAAGTGCTTGCCTGACTTCGGAGGCTGACGTGGTCACAGCTGTGTGAATGAAAGATGAAGGTGACTGCTTCTGTAGACATTTTATATCAAGAAAGTTAGAGGGCAAACACTCTTTGTAGTGAGAGGAGACACAGTTAGTAACCGCTTACTTCATACAACAGACAGTGGTTACCTTGCTGACATAGGATGTGACTCTTAACCTAAAAGTACTCCATGCAACAAATGGTTATAAAGCTGATGATTTTTCCATTCTAGCAAATGGTGGGGGTGTGCAAATTGGTCCAACCATTATGGAAAACAGTATGGAGGTTTCTCAAAAAATTAAAAATTGAAATTCCACTCAATCTAGCAATCCCACTCTGGTTATTTACATGAAAATCACAGACACTCTCAATCCAACCCCTAGACAAATTAATGAAAAACAAAGTGTTAGCCTACAAATATTAGATCAGTTGTAAGAAGAAAACACAAAATAATTTCACACAATAAAACTGAAATTAATTTTGTAAAACTTTGTTTTCTAAGATTTCTGCTTCCTTATACACCATAAAGGAATATAGGCTATAGTCTCAAATACCTCAAGAGAAGAAGAATAATTGGTGAACACAATGATTATCCCATGGCTATCAGAAAATGTTCAATTTCTCTCTTATCCTAAGGTGCTATGAGAATACATAATGGAATTTTTTCAACAAAATGAGAATGTCTAAACACGTATTAAATTCATACAATCTATAAGGAGACACAGTAGACACAAGATGAAACAGCATTTAACACGCTATGATTCCTAGCTTAGGGAACAACGGTCTAAAGAGGAGAGACTAATATTAATGAGAATGTGGTTGGTGCCACCAATCCTTATCAGAGGTACAAATGGGACACTGAGGAACTATACCTAGAAAGGGAAGGTAGAGAAGGTGTCAAAAATATGTGAACTGTATGTTGAAAAAGGAATTGCAATTTGATTAAGCATAATTAGAGGAAAAACAATTCAAAGAAAACAGAATAAACAAAGGTAAGTTAATGGCATCTAATTGCTTTCCCTGTTAAGTAGCTTCTGCTGGCTCATTTAAACTAAATGAGATCAAGAACTTTCAGATTAATGAAGATCTGATTCCAATATCAGAAATTAACTACAAAAATCAAAGTGTTCATTCTCAACAGATTTTCTATAAGGCAGACACCGCATTTAGCAGAGTCCGCCTTTTCTCCCACTTCTTGACTCCTTCCGAACCCAAATGCTCTTGGGTAGTTACTGCTGCTCCTGAGTGTCATGCAGCAGAGTAAATTGCTCTTTATTCAACTTGAAATGCCTAAAGAGAAACTCTCAATTATCCTTCTAGAATGGTATGGGAACATTTCTCCTACCTGCTGCAATTTCTTGTGAAGGGCAGGGGATTAAGGGATAAGAAGGTATAAAGAAGTGACTGGTGTGGTTAAGTCAGAAAGATTCGCAAGTCAATCAGCTGCTCTTCATTTTCATCACAAGCATGAAGCACCAGTTCACTGTAACGGCCAAGCTGCTGCCAAGTAAACGCAGTAATATCAGTTATGCCTGGCAGCACTGACATGGACAGGATGCTGCCAATCTCTTAATATAAAAACAGGGCCCAAGAGAACTGGATGCAGGAGAATTCCTGCCATGCCCTTCTGTCCTAAACTGAGGCTCCCTCATACTGGGCTGAGATAAAAGAAGAAATGCAAAGTGCTGTGTGCTAAATCAGGAGTCATCCTCTTCTCTTTAAATAACAACTGACTCCCTCAATCTAGTTGTCGTCCACATTGTAAATTAACTGAGATGCACTTTTCCTAAACATCTGAGGTCAAATATTAAAATTATAATAGATCAGACCCTTGTGCGCTCCTGGTAAAAAACCCCTAATGGATTCCTGTCAACTTAAAATAAATGTTAAACTGCTTGACAATATGGATACTCTCCCTTCTCTCCAAGCTCCTTGACAAAGACACAGTTCATTTCTAGTCTCAATGTCTTTATTATTGTTCCTAGAATGTTCTAAGCTGTTCCCTTTTTGTGGCCTTTGCAATCCAGAAAGCTTTTGCTTCAAAACTTCAATTGCTGGCTCCTTCTCATTATTTAGATCTCAGTTCTCAGTATATCTGTTGGATGAATGATTGAAGAAAGGAGTAAACTGACTTGAAAGAAAATGTGGAACTTCAGAAATCGTAGAAGGGAGTCCAGGAAGGAAAACTCTTAAGTAATAGGTGCAGCTTATGCAAAGATGGTTTAATAGAAGAAAGCAGCATGGAATAAATCCAAGGAGCAACGGAGGGAAGGAATCATTGCCATGGAGTACATTGTAGAAAAAGTAGATTTTCAAGATGCAGCATCTGTGTGCCCCCTAGCAATCCCCCTGACTCTCGCCAGTGCAAGTCAAAGTGAGTCACAAGGATCACCCTTCCCGACCCAGTACCAATGCCACCCTCACCATCAGTGGAACCATCACCAGACCCAGCCCCTTCTTCTCCCAAAGCACTAGACATCAGACCTCGGCTTTGCTGGACCATTCAAAGCACACGGCTACATGAAAAGCTGTTCAATGTCTCTTCGCAGGAGGAAAATGCAAATCTGAACAATGAGATATCACAACCCACCACCACTGGAAACAACAAGTGTTGGTGAAGATGCAGAGAAAAAGAAGTCCTTATACACTGTTAGTGGGAATGGTAATTGGTGCAACCATTGTGGAAAGCGGTATGGAGGTTTCTCAAACAAGCAAGAATAGAAATTCCATACAATCTAGTTATCCCACTTCTGGCTATTTACATGAAAATCACAGAAACACTAATTTGAATATGTCCCCTCCCCATGTTTACTGCCGCCTTATTTAAAATAGCCAATACCTGGAAATGACATAACTGCCCACTGACAGATGAGTGGATAAAGAAAATGTAGTATATATACACAGTGGAATACTACTCAGCTATTAACAAATATGAAGTCCTGACATTTGCAACAACATGGATGCACCTTGAGGGAATGCACTTAAAGAGGTAAGCCAAAGACAAACATGATTTCACTAATATGTGGCATACAGAGAAACAAATACATCAAACAAAAATAGACTTTCAGACTATAAGATAACATTGATGACTACCAGGAGGGAAGGGAGTGTGTGTGTGTGTGTGTGTGTGTGTGTGTGTGTGTGTGTGTGTGTGGTGGGGGGAGCAACTCAGCAAAAATGGGTCAGTTATAAGGTGAAAGAACTGAACTGTTAGTGGTGAACTTAATACAGTGTATACATAAGTTGAGTTACAATGATGTACAATGTAAGTCTATATAACATTATAATGTAATGTTCCTTCAATAAAATAAATTATATAACCCCAAAATATGTGCTTATATTGGCCTCTTTGCAAATCTGACTCTTACATCAGCCTGATTCCTCACTGAAGCCTGACTACTATGGCCCAGAGGGTAGAGTGGAAACTCAGTGTAATTGTGTTTCAAAGAATAAGCAAATATTTCAAACGACTGTTTAGCAGTATAGAAAAACTACGTGAAAATCTGCAGCCAATGCCTCTATGACTGCTGTATCCAGTAGGTGCCATAAGGACATGCCCTGACATCCTGAGCCCTTAGGTTTGTCCTGCAACTTCTCTGCTCCTTTATAACAAAATCTCACACTCCCCTCGTGTCACCGGTGAGACAGTGGATGTGAGCATATTTTGAAACTATGCAGTGCTGTAGAATAACTAGGTAAGAAGATACTAAATCTAAAGTCATACCAACATTCTTAGCTTTTCTCCAAGATCAAATTTCTTTCCTCAAATTCTCTTCACCGTAATTTATGAAGGAAAGTTCTAGCTGTCTTATCTACAATTCTGGACAACTAATACCAGTAGCCCTCTATCTGCAGGAACAACTGAATTTAACTCTACTAAGGGATACATTACTTCTGACAAAAAATGGAATTATGTCATCCTCCAAGATTTAGCCAAATGTTTGGAAAGCATAAAATTGTTGTAAAACTTCAGATTCTTAGGAAGTAAACAAATAGTATTGTGTTTTTTTATGAACCAATTTTTCCAGGCTAAAACTAGCAAAGTAAAGTTCTATGGTGATAGATCACACCATATACACTAATTTGATATAAATATCACATGGCTTCACTGAACAGTTCAACAAGCAACAGACGTTTTCCCTACCCTTCTAGGTACCAGTAAATCAAACATCCAACCAGCTCTCCTCTTCCTTTTCTTTGACTCAGGCATCTGACATCCTAAAGCTACTTTCCAAATTCCCTTCCTGACATGAAATGCCAGCACTTTAATGCTAACAATACAAGGCTCACAGTAAAGAGGGACAAAAATGAGAAATCATAGGTGAGGGTGCAGTGAAACTTCACTTTCCTACGTCACTGGAGGTGGAAAATTGGTTCAATCATTTGGGAAAGTAGGCTGGCAATATATCAAGTCATTATTATGTTCATACTGTGTGAAGCATGTAGTTCACCTTTGGGAATATATCCTAAAAAAATGATCTAGAAAAAGCTACACACAAAAAAAGGTTTCATAACATTATTTGTGATTAAAAAAAATTGAAAGCAACTAAAATATCTAACACCTGGAAAAAATTTAGGTTCATTACAGTATGGTTACACAAGGGATCATTATGTAACCTTGAAAAATTATTGTGATAATGACTACACAGCTATGTGAAGAAATAGGTATGACATATATCTAAGTGAAAAAGACAGGATTAAAAACTATGTGCCCTTTAAAAGCTGAGTGAAAAGTAAATATGCAAAAAGGAAATAATGCAAAATGAAAATATGGCCAAGTGTTTGCTCTTCTTTTATAAAATTACCGATGACATTATTTTCATAATTAAAAATTATACTTTTAAGAAAGGAATGCCAAGTGAAATCAAGTTTATCATTGGTGAAATTACTACTTTTAAAGAACTGCATTATTAAGAATTATGGTATTTTAGAAGCAAACCTCTGATATCTATAAAAATCATAAAACTGTTCCATTATATTTTACTTCAATGGCATCTCTGAAGCTAGACTGATTTAAACAATGTAACATATGATAACATATGTATTGCATTTCTGAATGGAACCTATTATCAGAGACTCTATATGTTTAAGTTACTCCCTATTTCTGCTGGGAATCTTAACTCATTCAGCTTTCAAGGTGTCAAATTTCTACAGAAGAGAGAAGAGAAAACACTCAAAGAATGTAGCAGGATTCAGCACAAAGTATAAAATAACAAGTTATTTTTAAGCACTATCTCATCAAAGATAGACCATTATTGTCCCCTCATAAAAAATCTCTCCAACTTTTGAATAACTTAGGCAGTTATTATATTAAGATAGGAACAAAGTAATCTTTTATCTGATCACCATATTAAAGCATAAAGTATAATTTTATTGATGAATTTTCTTACAACTTTAAGTAATTTTCTTAAGTTAGTTTCTTAAATTTCTTAAATTGTAATTTTCTTACAACTGAAATTACTTTTATCTTTTGAGAAAAGATTGTTGCTTATACTTTGTCAGCTGTTATCTTTATTCAAGATTCATTAGTTAAAGCAGAAATATGTTCAAAATACAGTACACGTTCAAACATTAATAAATAAAAATGGATTATAAAGAGATACAGAGAACAAAGGAATGTTCGCACTAAAAGATGCAGGTATATTTCATTCACTCAACATTCAACAAATATTTGCTGAGCACCTACAATGCCAGGTACAGGCAAAACAACATTAGAAATCAAATTCGTTAGAAGATGATAAATGCTATGGAAAAATAAAAATGTAGGCATGTACCAGTGGAGTAGCGGTTAGCTCTGACAACTCTATTCGAGAGCAGTTCACATACATCCCAAGGATCAGGGTTTGCATCCTGAAACTAGAGGAATAACTAAGATAAACAGCCAAATAAAAACAAATAAAATGCTTCTTCCTCTTCTCTCTTCCTGCCTTCATAAGGGAGGGAGGGAAGGAGGGAGGGAAGGAAGGAGAGAGAGAAAGAGGGAGGAAAAGTGTGACGGGGAGGGAGGGAGGGAAGGAAGGGAAAAAAAGGAAGGAGAGCATGGTAAGGGAGATCAGGAATTCCAGGGAGGGGGTTCTAATTCTGGTAGAAAAGTCTGGGCAAGATTCAATGGGAAGACACCATAGAGCAACTATTTCAAACACTTTCAAAGCAGTGAGTTAATCATAAGGATACCAGAAAACAGTAAGAATGAGGTGAACAAGATGTGAGTGGGAGATAGGTGAGAATGAGCAGGGTCTTGTAGTCCATTTTGAGGACTGTGGCTTTTATTTGGGGTTAGCTAGGAAGCTACTACAGAGTTTTGATTTATTTAACTAGGAACACTCACTCTGTTGTGCTGAGAATAACTGATAATTGTAGCTCCAAACAGCTGATCAGAGGTAGATAGATTTAGATTCCGAATTTTGAACAAGAACTAAGATTTCCTAACAGATTCATTATGAAAGAAAGACAAAATTAAAGTTAATTACTGTGTTTTACCTAGCAATCTGATTACGATTCTAATCAATTTAAATGAAGAAGGCTGTACAGAACAAGTATGAGAGGCAAGTTCAGGAAGTCAGTTTGAACTAAGTCGGAGATTTCTATTAGATTCCCAAGTAATGTCAACAGACAGGAATGTGGGTGTGGTTGGCACATAGATGGCAGGTAATACCAGAAGGCCAGATGAGCTCAAGAAGGAATAGGTATAGAGAAACTGGCATGGCCTGACTTTTGGGGAAATCCCAATTTTAGGACATTAAGTAAAGAAGGGGGAACCAACAAAGGAGACTAAGAAGGAAATGACCAGAGGTGAGAGAACAAAATTAGGAGCATCCTAGAAGTCACATAAAGAGTGTCATAACTCAGCAGACACTAACAAGCACAGACATGACAAATGACAATGACAGGCATGGACTCATAGTGGGGGCTCATGTCTTACCTATTGGGGATCAAAGAAGGTACCTGAAGCAAGTTTTAAGAGACATTTAGTTATTTTGCAGAAGAGTTGCTTTGCATATGAATATTAAACATATTAATATTTTTCTTCTCAATGAAGCTGGTTAATTAGCAAAGCCCTGTGAAAATAAAATTGCAGGGCCCATTGGCCATTTAATGCTAGGAATTTCAAGATGGCAGCAGCACAGAACAGTAAAGCAAGCGCAGGGTCCTTTGAGGAGTGAAGCCTTGTGTGGGCTGTACACTCAAAGAAGCCAGCCCTTGATGAAAGCATCCAAACTATCACAATGAGGCATGTTATTAGCACAGGGGACTTCCTTAACTTTTGACTTAAAAAAAAAAAAAAACATTTAATGCTAATTGAAGAACACAAGAAGAAGAAAAAAAAGATACAAACATAAGGGAAATCTGCTAGAATGTAATTTACTTTTTTTGACTCACGCTTGCTTTCAAAACTAAATCAGCATATATGGACCTGAAGTCATTAAAATATGATAGCAAAAGAGGGCAGAAGAGTCATTAAATTTGATAGTGTTAATAAAATCACATGAAAAAAAGGGAAGGAAACAGGCTTTTCACTGGTACGCTGATGAAATTTAAAAAGGAGAAAAATAACACTCCTTTGCAGTGCTTTAAAATTTGGTTAACATTCCTAAATGAACATTTAATATATAAATTCATTTTGGTTACACTCCATTAATAAAAAGAAATGATGGCTGAATCAGAATACCAAATGCTAAACACAGAATGCTAAAACGAAGACAGAAATCCTTCAGCTTCTCCGTAATAAAACAGAATTCTTCCCTATACTTTTTAAATTACATGCATATGTAAATGCATTCTTTCATCTAGCAAATGTATTTTCAGCATCTGCTATTATCAGACACGCTGTTAGGTGCTGAACTTGTATTTTATTTTTCAGCCTTATTTTAAATATTATCAAAAGCAAAGTAAGCAACACCACTTGTTCCATTGCATGCTCCAAGTCACGCCATGGCTAATTTAAAGAATTTTCCCTCCAGGAGTTTTGATAACATGTTTTAGTGAATTCTTATTCTCATTCTAGCTCAAACGTTTCTTGCTCTTGAGTCTTTCCAATATTCTTAAGTACAAATAATCATGATTCATCTGAGCCTCCCTGGCTGTGTGGTAATGCTCCCATTATAGTGCTTTTGAAATCTACTGCAGTCACTTGTTTTCAAGTATCTGCTCTGGGAGGTGAAATCTGTGATGGCAAGGATGGTTTCAAGAACTTAGACATGCTAAGTACCTGGGAAGTAAGTAGCAAACATCAGGTGTAACAGAGACATTTACTCAATAAATAAATGAACTTTCAGACAAATGGAAATGCTCTGGACCAAATATGCCAGAGGTCGCTTTTATGAATGGGCTGATAGAGGGGTGGACTCTATCGCTTGGTGTTATTGACTTTTATTTCCTGTTGAAATTTGTTGTTCACTACTTTTACCACCAGGAAGTGACAGCTGTCTGCCCTCCTTCTGTAAACCTGATATTCTATGGTCCTTTGGGATGAGGTTCCAGTAATAACTATATGCCTTAGGAGACAAATCCGACTGTTGACAAATCCAACTGCCAGCAACTAAAAAAGTGCAGAGGGTAGGTATAGGCTCACTTAGAGAACTGCTGCGTCGAGTCTGCACACAGTAACTAAGAACTTTACTAGGAAACTGCAGGGCTGTGCATTTGATAAGTAAGTCAACATAAGTGGAAAAGGCAGGAAGGGAACTTGGAAATTAATTGCAATTAATTTTAGCCAAAGGCCAAATTCATGGCTTAGGTGAGAACCTAAAAACACCTGACCTTGAAATTTCAGGTTTGCAGGCGGTGTCAGATTACTGTCATAGGAGAAAAACTCGACAGAGACAGAGAGAGAGAGAGAGAGAGAGAGAGAGAGAGAGAGAGAGAGAGAGAGAGAGAGAGAGAAATTTTAATTGAGAATGTTGCTGTTTACAAAATTCAAATTTATTATCTTAATCAGTAAGTTTGCTAATATATTTTTCAATTCAGTATAAGACTAAAGTGTCCTGACTTTGATATAATTTGAATACAGGAATGAAACTGGGTTAAGCAAAAGATAGAGTAGTCCTTAAGATATGAAAAGTATTACAAGAAATTATATCTAAACCATTAGTGATTTCTTTATTTAAAAATCAAACATGCATTCTGTTAGAGAAAGGGCGCTAATAAATGCCCCTACATAACTTAATATTTACACTGTTATGAAACTGAAATACAAATTGAACAGTAAACATTGCATCTGCGGTCTTGTCCAATCTTAAAGTATCTGTAGTAAATTCATAACATATAAAAGAACGCTACCTGTATTGTAGGTGCTTCTTATGTAATTGTTGATTGAATGATGACCTTATATTCTTGAAAGTGAAGATGCAAAAAAAAAAAAGACCTCTTTTTCTATACTACTTTAAAAATCATATTAAAAATGTAATTTATTATATGGGAAACTTTAACCTTATTCATTTAAAGAATAACTGCAAAAGTTATTACTTATGGAGCACTTACTATGCGTACTATGGTAAATGGCTTATATAATCTGATAGTCAGAAACAAGATTGTAGAAACTGGACAATGCCCTATAGTCTCATAGGGCTCTTGAGCAGAAGAGGTATGAACCGAAACATGGTCTATTTAAGCCAATGTGCTTAAGTTCAGTAACTTTGTTTAAAAAGGCCCAACTCTGGAAGAGAGGATAATACACCAGCAATAAAATAAGAATCAAAAAAGAAAGTTTCTAATCAACAGTTTTAAACTATTAAGGATATAGATTAAATAGTCAGATATCTATTGGTAATTATTTTATTCAAATTCTTCACATAACTCTGACAACAGATTTTAACAACACTAGAAAAAACTTTTAGTAACTGAACAATTTCCTATCAAGCAATAACCCCATATGCATCTTACATCCCTGGAAATTTTGATGTACCTAAGTGTTTATTCATGTAACATCAGTACAGATGTTTTTAGATGCTTTTTTTTGGATATGTATTTGTCTGGTCCACAACAGAAAGATATGTGGTACCTCCTTTTAAACTGATTTTGTAAAAGATTTTTAAAAATGTATAATGATGCACAAAACTTGTGTTCATTAGATTATATCTTTTGGAATAATTAACAAATTAATGTTAAACCTCTTTGTCTTCCTTAAAAAACAAACAAACAGTTTTTTTGGTATTCTCTAGACAGTTCAATTTTATATTCAGGGATATCATATTATTTATCAAATTATCAACTTCCCTAAATAGCATGGTGTTGTTCAAAATAAAAAATTCAGATACTACCTATAAGAGAAGAGAAAGAGTTAGGAATCAAATATAAGGTCCCCTTTTCCTATAGGAAAGTTAGAGGGCTAAAATAACTTGTTTAATTTAGAAACAAGTTATTTAAGAGTTGATTTCCATTGATTCTCACGATGTACTTTTAAGTCATAAGGCAAGATCTTGAGGTTAAAAAAGTTTTTGATTTTATTATGGCAAAAATCTAAAAAGTAAGAAAAAAATTTGTAGTAACAGAGCTAAAAGAAAAGGCTAAATGCTAAATTCAATGTTAAACATACCTGAAAAATTAGTTTAAAATTATGTTTTGTTCTATTTAAACATACATCATAATGTTATGACTGAAATGAGTTCTTTAATCCATTAAAGGAATGAGATCGGAAATAAATGTGCACATGAACTGAAAGCCATGTCTGAATTATAGCCAAGGGACTGAACTTGAGAGTTAGAGAAAGGGATATTAGGCCAACAGCCAGAGATCTGGGATAGCAACAGCAGTTTACAACTCAACACAAACCTTGTTAGAAATGATTTGTCATAACAGCAGAGCCGGAACTGTAAGCGCTAGAGGAGCAGACACAGGAGCAGCCCTGACTGCACACGCCCTGTTGACAGCTGCTTGTCTGTTTTCTGTACCAGTTTCTGTCTGGTATCTTAGAAATTTCCAGAGCCATAGAAGGAAAAGGGTAAATATTTTTTTGGGGTGAGAAAAAGATGAAAAATTAGATTTTATTAAACTACAAAAGGCTTTCTGCCTCTTTGATAAGAGGGACGGCACTAAGTTATTTTTTGAATTCCTTTTAATTCCAAATAATTGATCATTCTAAGTTGTGCTCACACACACACATTAAAGATTTCCCCAATGAAAAAGAATCTGAAGGCAGAGGAAAAATTTATCTCTAAGACACAGGAAAGAAACCTCTGTCCTAAAACCGAGCATGTACATTCAAAGGGATTTTGAGTTTAAGAAAATATTGAGAATAAATTGTAGAGTTAGGTTAGAACACTGGCAAAGCTGAGCTTCAACTACAGTTAGATTGTTCACGGGTTATAGCTTACAAAACTCAGTAAGAAAGGCAAACAATTACAGGTAGTATCGTATCTTTAAATACTGCCCCGATGTAATAACCACAGCGATTTACCCTCATGTCATGCTGCATAGAGATTAGATGTGACTGTATCAGAGACAGAGTTTTAAGAGGTAATTCAATGGAGGATGAGCCCTAATCTAGCATGACTGCTGTCATTTTATGAGTGCATTTTGAGTAATTTTAAGACATTCACAGAGAAAAAAAAAAAAGACGACGACCAGATAAAAACCATGAGGCCTCAGGAAAAAAAACAACCTCGATCTCAGACTTTCAGCCTCCAGAACTGTGAGAAACAAATTTCTGTTGTGTAATCCATCCAATGTATGAATTTTGTTACAATGGTCCAAAAAAACTAATACATATCTCCAAAAACTTTCAGATCTGTTCCTTAATTTCTATATTCTTACATCTTAGTCTGCATAGTTCTCAGAGGTAAATATTTAGCATTTGTCGAAACAGTAATAATATGTATTATTAGGAGAACCTGTAGTTTGGGATCAATAATAAACTGGAAGGCAATTTATCAACTTACTTTCACAAAAAAAACACTGGAAATTGTCATTAAGAATAAATGCATCATCCATAAACTCAATTTCTAGCAGCCCTTATCTGACTGCTACGTGCTTTCTTTACTGAACAGGCCCCCTTGCTGCCCAATTTGAACAATTTCTTAGCCCAATGAAGAGTCCAAATCATTGACTTCAAACGCCATTTTACTGTCCCTCATCTCTCTCATAATCCTCACCTCTCCCTTTACCCAGTTTCAGTTCCATGTACAATCGTTACTACGAAACCTTGTATTTCTTTAAATCCCTTGCATTTCTGTAATTCTTACATTCTATTACTTCCTTGTCCCTCTCCTCCTTCATCATATTCACTTGCTATATTCAACTCTCCAATTACATCCTCACCGCTACTGAGAAAACTGAACACAGATGAAGAAAATCATTTGTTTATTAATTTTTTCACTGTTCCTGAGCACTGACCTCAAGTGGACTCTGAGCCTCAATGCAGTCTTGTTATATTCACCCACATTTAGATTACATTTTCTACCTCTACTCTCTTTAGATCTTTACATATCCATCCCCCTTTTCATATTCTGTTGATAACTGTGCTTTTTATTTCATTGACAAAATAGAGGTAATGAAAAACACTAAGTGTTTCCACACTTTCCCTTGTGAAACATTCTCTTCTTTTTGTATGCTAGACTATTCTATCTTGGTTCTTCTATCCTTTGAGTTTTGTCTTCTCAGTCTCCTATTTTCCCCAACTTCTGAAGCTAGACTCATGGCTTGGATTTGTTGCCTCATGATCTCATACAATTCCAGGGATAATACATACATATTGATAATTTTGATCTAGCTCTATCCTCTTACCCAACCTCAGATTTTTAAGGACTTATGTGATCATATCCTCTTTCCTCTGCCCACACTGCAACCTCATCTCCTCTCTCTTTCTATTTGACTAAACTGCTTCAACCACATTAGTATTATTCAAATGTTATTATTCAAATACTATTATTCAATATGCCCAGAATATTGCAGTCTTATGCCTGTGTCTTTCTGTCCTCTCTTCTCTGAGATTTCTTCCCTTGGAGAGTAGCATTGCATACTGTGTTTCTTTCTTCAGTTTTCTATTCAAAAATCACCTAATTCATGGCACCTTCTTGATCTCCAAATAGCACCTCTCTGCTGAGTACTCTCCTATTCCCCTCTCTCTCCTTGACCTTACTGTATTTCTTTCATGGCACTTATTACCATGGAACATAGTATATATTTGACTAGTATCTGTTTTTTGCTAAGGAAAAGGCAAGAAGAACCTTATTTTGTTCATTATTGATTCCTCAGTATCTAGAATCCTGCCTGGTGCAGTATTAGACACTCAATTAATACTTGTGGTATGAATGAGCTATTATTATTGTCAGCATCATTATCAGTATTATCTTTATTATCTAAATGCATAGGTCTAATGGATTGAAGCACAGCAATGACATAAAGAGTTCAGAGTAAAGAGACTCACAGCGTGAAACAGGGTAACTTTTTCTGGGTGGGGTGCAGGGATGAGGGGATGGTCATGGCACAGCCAGGACTTACTGAAAACCCTGCAGTGCACTTGCTGATGCCAGACAAGAAAAAGCATTTCATGACTCGTGTTAGCCAAAATGAGCAGCACATGGTCATAAGCAGATCTTACATTCCTTATAAAACACTTTTATTTTAAAAAGTTGTATTATTCTAGTTCATCACCATTATCTGAATTCACAAAGGGGGTCTATGAGTAATCAACAGAGGGAAAGTTGAAAAGTAGGAGATATCAGTAATTTAAGATGTTATTAATAATAACTACTATTATAATTATCGTTGTGTGTATCAAACGCCAGTGCCTTCCTTTTTCTCATCTTGGAGTTCCTCTCTACCATACTGTCTTTTCAAGCTGAAAGAAAATTTACCCAAATGGTAATATGAATAATCAAGTTACAAGGTTCAAAGCAAATTTGAAGGTCTTATCATCATGCATTCAAGCAACTTATTACACAGTGCCGGGCTTGTCACTTTTTAAATGGACAGAATTCTAATGTTGCATTATAAAATACAGATTTAGAAGGAGAACCTGTATGTGAAGAATAAGAGTTATAACCAGACAAGCTGGTATGGAATACAAGAGAAAATAGGTATAAAGAAATATTAAACTAATGGAAAGTTAAGACAAAGAACATAAATAATAAAACAATTTAAGAATTAATGTCCCAGTGGATAACATTTCAGTATTATCTGTTTGCTTATCACAGTAATAGTACAAACTTGCATTGAAACAGAAATTTGAGCAGAAAAAAGTTCTAAGGTTAGCAAAATAAAACATATAAAGTGATTTTAAATACTCTGGTGTCAATGAGCTTTAAAACATGAATCTATTCTAGTTTATTACAATCACCAGCCCTTATAAATTTTTGCTTTCATTCATATTTCAACAAGAGTTGACAATTTTTTATGACTACAACATTTAAGACTTATGTTAAGAAGCTTCCCACTAAAACACATAAATTTTTAAAATAAATTGCAAAGTTAGGTAAATTTCATGAATAAATTAAGAGGATTATTATGCTTTAGATATTGCAATGTTTGAAAAATGTTCAGCTAAACATAAAGAGACGAATTAATTTGAAACAAGTAGAAGAACCTGCATACAGTTCAAATTAAGTGCTGAAATATGACAATTAGAAGCAGAAGGTGATGGGACTGTAGTCGTTGATTCTACTCAGATATTTATCTAGAATTGGAGTGTCTCTTTTAAAAATTTATTTCATCCAAATTACAATCAGTAAAACAAAGGTAGTCACCCTATGTCGTCAACTTACTTTACAGTGATCATACTGGAGCTGCAAGGCAGGAACATCTCCCCCAATAGGCATTTGCTTTTTAAGTTCTTCATCTTTCATATTCAGCCATTTGATCAGTTCTTCTAAAGACGTCAACAACCTGTTCCACTTCTCAGCACTAGCCTCCAAATGGGCCCTGTGGAAAGGTGCACAAATCACATTTAGAAGTTCAAATTCCATTTAAAAATTATATACTTCCCTTTAGCCTGAAAATCTTGTGCGATCAACTAATGTTCAAACTCAAGAAGGAAGCTAAACCTTTGTTAAAATAATCCTCTAAGTTATTTAAATAAGTTGAAATATTCAGAAGATAAATTGGTAATATCTATAAAAAATTTAAATGCACACCTCCACACCACAGAGGCATAAGTATGAGGCTTTCAAGAACGTTCATGATACAATGTAAAATTATGAAAGCAAGTCTAAGTAGTTTATATATAGTATACATACACACACTCAGATGTTTTTATTTCATTTATATGCAAGAGAGAGAAAAAAATGATATGCATATAAATGTTTAGAAAGATCCACATGAGATGTGATTACTGCTAAAACACAATAAATACTTAATTTTTATAGTTGTTTGTACTAGCTGAGTATTTACAACAGGTTCAGATAATTTTTTTTCCAAAAAAAGTTAGTTAATTGTTCAGGAAAGTCTTAATTATTCTTGTAACCAAATTACTGAAAATGGGAACACCACCAACATTTGCATGAAAAAGTTGGAAAATAAATAGGAATTCGTTGGACCAAATATATTTTGGCTTCAAGCTGACATATGTCTAGTGAAAAATGTCCATTGTAAGTAGAAAAAAATTAGACAAAAATCACTGAAGAAGTATTTAAAACTCTGATACAAAAGCAAAAATCATTGTTTCAATAATTTCAGTTTTTAGTAAAGAAAAGTAACTTCTGCTTCTTAAATGTGAACTTCATAATCAATGAACCAATTGAGGAAACACCATTTGAAGTCATTAAGGTTCTGATAAGAGCAAAAATCCTTGAGAAAAGAAATGTAAATAAAAGCATACATATCCTAGATGCTCTTATTAAGGCCTTGGAGAGAGCTGACTTATTCAGTCTCAAGTCCGTATCTTGTGGGCTGGATTTGAAAAGATGGATTAGTCAGAACCAATTTCAGAGACTCAAGAAGTGTTTACGCAATCCTGTGTTAACCCAGTAGACAGACCGTGATGTAGATGTAACCACATAAAATGCTCAAAATGGAATTATTTTGACTGTCCGAGACCATTCAGACTGAGAAGAGCAAGGCTGATCAAGATGGACATAAGCCTTGTTACACAAATTCCAAAGATAAAGACTTGTAATGGCAAACTTTGACTCATTTGGGGCAACCCGAGATGCAAGAAAACCTCTGCAGGTCAGGTTTCATATTCTCACTTTGACATTATAACATTATGACCCCACTTACGCAAATCTCCTTTACTGAGTGATATGGACTAATCAATCAGGCACAGTCTAAACTACTGTCACTCAGACATATCAGTCGTTTATTTTATCTTATCAGTAATTTAATTTATTTGAGTTTCTGTCTCAAAGCAGAAAACTCTGCTATAATTAATTGGAACAAATATCTCCCTCTTGATCACATTAATTGGTATACTCAGCAACAGATATACAAAAATGCCATAAGTCTTTATTAAATGTTCATAATGTTTTCAAAAGAACAATTATAAATCTCTCAACTCTAGTTTATCTAGTTCATCTCTAATTCATAAATTAATGACCACAGTCTATGAAACAATATTTCTGGCAAATATAAAAAAAATTCAGAATTATGCATATCTCTAAAATGTCATGAACAGGCAGTCACATACAAAAGGTCAATTATTCTGCAATCTATTTATAGCTCCATTGTTAGTCAGCTAATATAAAACAAACTATTCAACTCTAAAGTTGTATACTTTACTTCTAAAAGCTAGGAATTAAATAATAAAAAATTATTTGTAAAAAAAGTTTAAGGCATTTTATAATTCTTTGAGAATTGTATGATTAAAACTGTATTTAACGATCTTGCATATATAATCTTTTCTGTTCATTCTACAGGTGCCATGATTGACCTCACTTTACAAAATTGTGCTTTAATGAGACCCTGATTCTACCTAAGTACCAGTTTTGGGGTGTTCATATTGATTCATTTTAGGCCAAATATATAATCACATACACCAGATAAACAACAATTTGACTGTTACAGAGCAGAACTAAATAACTTCAATTACATTAACTGAAATCTCTCTCTGCAACTATAAACCACTTCGCTACAAGTATATTTGACATAGCAGTAGCAACTTTGTGTCAGTATTTTCAAGTGCAAAAAAGTTACAGCTAAAAATTAGAGGTCCTTAATCAGCTAAGAAGTGCATGTATGCAAAACACATATATGCATGTACTCGAACCTCTTATTTTATCATTTGATCCTATACTATCAGGTCTGTAGCTTAACCCTTTAATCAATAACTCAATCAGTTGTGACACTCCTTGGAAGTCCAGTTGCATACACCCAGTGAAATGAAGAGGATGCAAATGTCTCTTCCTATTTAATTAACTTTTTGGCTGCACAGAAATAATGATCATTAAAATTTATGACACTCAGCACCTGAAAGACTGTCAATAAAGATGAAGCTGTAATACTTTGAGAGATATACAGAAGTGACTTTTAAATTATAAAAACAAAACAGAAATATTAATGTATGCGCTTCCCTGCAAATTTCTTCTTCCACAATAAAAAGCAAACTGATCTGCAGAATCGTTGCTTGGAAAATCTGTTCTGGTTACTCTCCACTAGATTATAACTATATGTTTCAGGAATTACTACCATATGCCCAAATAAATGCTTGCTTCCATAGTAGCCTTCAGTGTTCTAGTTTCAACTTAATTTTCATCTTTCAAGATGAAAGTCTTTTCCTGGGCTATGAATTGAATGCTTTGTAAGAAGAAACCTTATATTTATGTTTAGTGAGTTGTATTTCTCACTTTTACTCTAAATAAATTTAAGTTTAATTTTATTTTATTTAGTTCACATGTTCATTTTGTTTTTTTTATGCACCACGAGTGGACTCACAGGGTCTTCTTCTTTCTCTCAATTTATTTTACTTAGCAAAACACTCTCTAGACCTATCCATGCTAGTGCAAATGGCAGGATTTTATTTTTATTTATAGCTGAGTAGTATTTCATTGTTTATACATACCACATCCTCTTTATCCACTCATCTGTCAATGGGCACTTAGGTTGTTTCCAACTCTTGGCTATTGTAAATAATACTACAGTAAACATGGGAGTCCATATATCTTTTCAAATTACTGGACATTTATTTTATTCTTTGGGTAATCAGCCAGAAGTAGAATAACCAAATCATAGAAATTTTCTATTTTTAATTTTTTGAGAAATTTCCATACTGTGTCTAATAATAGCTGCGCCAAGTTGCATCGTCACCAACAGGAGTTCCATTCTCTCCGTATCTTCTCCATTACTTGCTGCTTCTTGTCTTTTAGATAACAGCCACTTTCATAGGCATGAGGTGACCAAGACTAGAGATTACTAATTATCAGTCATAATTTCAAAATTTTAACTTAAAACATATTGTTATCTAACACATATTTGTGGACACTCACATCGTAGAGAATAGACTTATAAGCCTAACTTTCAACAGTTTCAGTTCATTCTCTGGATACAAGTGTAAAACAAAAGATGCTTTGAATGTATCATCAACCTGCCATGATGTCTACTATAAAATATGCTTTATGTAAGTTACCTGCTTTTTGAATCATTTGTTTTACATCTCTAAACATTTTCAAGTAAACAGTTATTTAAAAATACATAGTATAAAAACATGTTAGCACATAAAGAGCCATAAACATTTAGATATAATAGAAAGGAACTATGGAGGAAACTATTGATATTTAGTTTAAATCACCAATGCTTTTACCTTTCAATTTTCTTTACATGTATTTTATGTGTAAATATAAAAAAAGATAGGATACAGCGTGAGTGAGTAAGGAGGGGCATTTACTAAAATAAAGAAGTTTTGAATGTATTTAATAAAAACACATTTATGGAGTTTCTGTTCTCATATCAGCTACTACTGCTTTAGAAAAAGGGTCTAGGTCTCTAGGGTTGAGTTGGGAGAAAGGCCAGTAACCCAAGTATGCTCTGAGACAGGAAACCTAACAACAACTCCATGAGGGATTCATGGTTCAAAGAAGGAAGAAACTTTCTTAGAAAGTCATGGGGATAATTTAAACTAAGTCCCAGCACTTTCCAAATATACTGCTTTAATCATGGACAGTATTTAAGAGGGCATAGAAAAGTGCACAGATGCTTGTAGACAGATATGGATATATTTGGAAACAGGGTTATTAAATAATAAGTGACCCAAATTAAGAGAGTCAAAATTCACTATTCCTCATTGTAGAAGGACTTCACAGAATTCAATGTCCAATTTGGCATTCTCACTACAAGTGTAGAGGATTTCTTTTTAGTTTATGATAAAATCTACAGATAATAGAGTGATATTGAAAAATATCTTTAATATGCAAGAATAGTAGAAAATGTTAAAGGAAGGTAATTCCTGCTCACAGAAATTTAATTTAGACCTGCTAGGAAAGAAAACAAGTGAAGTCCTCAGAATTCAGTCTGTGCCAAAAGGAGCATCAAGTTTGTTTCTTCAATATGGCAGCCACCAGCAACAGGTGCTTTTATCAGTTTAAATTTAAGTTAATTAAAATAAACAAAATTTAAAATTCAGTTCATCAGTTGCACTAGTCACATTTCAAGTGCTCAACCTGCCAGCATGACTACTGAACAGTTCTGGTATAGACTATTTCTGTCACTGAAGAAAGTTCTATTGGAAAGTGCCAAACTCGGGATAAAAAGAAAAAGAAGAGCAGCAAATTTTTCCTCTATTAGATTTGGGGAAAGAATATTTTAGTAATTTTATAATATGCTTAGCAGAACCAACTACTAAGGTTATCACTGGTGTCAATGATACTGTAAAATGTGATAACGTTAGATGTAAGTATGATGTTAAAGGTTCATTTTCTCCAAGAGCTTTTAAAAAGGTGCCTGGATTTTTAAGAGGGTCATGAAAGAAAGGGAAGATAGAATTTTATCTTTATTCTCTATTTTTATTGGATTTGACAATTTCCCTGGTCTTTGAAACCACATGTTAATAATGATCTACATTAAACATCATTAAGCTGATAACTAGATATTTAATTACGTAGTCCTGAATTACATAAATTTAACATAAAAATGTAAGCCATGTAATTGAATTTATGAGCATATTTCCAACTCACATTTTTCCAGGAAGTAAGAAATCTTGTCACAGGCCCTAATAGTCTTATCTTCCAACTTAAATTTCATATCATTAGCTATCTTCTCTTATACTGATCTAAGATATTAATTTGTATGATTAGTTTTTTGTTGCAAAATAATCTTTGCACATTGGATTTCAGTATTTAAAAAGTATAATCATGGTTTTCTGAAAAGACGGAAAAATAATATTTAATATTTTAACCCTAGGTATTGAGCCACATTACTGCACAGTTCCAATGACCGCACTAAGATCAAAAGAGGTAATATCAGTAAAGTACTTGGTATAGGTCTGCCGTGTAAATGTTCAATAAATATTAGCAGCTATCATGATCTTTGGCAGACATTCTCTTTTCTAAAAGTGATGAAAAACTGACAGCAACTACTTCCTGCCATGACAACATCAACTAGCACAATTAAAGTACAATTTGAAATACAGAATTCACAGAAGGAAGTGTATCAGATGGTCTCATTCTCAGAAAAGAATGAAGCAACCTCACCTGCAAAGAGGTAGGTTTGGAGGCTATAGAAAAATAGAAATCTTTAAAAATAAGCATAGTCATGAATATGATAAAAATCATCCAGAATTACAATATAAATTCTAGCAGAAAATGTCAAATTACCGGGGAAGAAAAGGTATCATTTACCATTTTCTAGTGCAAGACTCAACAGTTCAAAATAAAGAGCAGGGGACAGAGAAAGTATGGTTATCAGAGGATGAGACTCTGGACAAGTAGACAAGAAGTTCAAGAGGAAGAGGAAATTAAGTTACTGATATCACTGACATGGCTTATAATAGAATACAAAAAGGAAGATAGGATTGAAATAATCTGAAAAGAGAAATGTTTTAAGCAACTACAGATTAGGAGAAAACTAGGTGGACTCAAAAAGAAGGAAAAAGAAAGCTAAGAATTCCATAATTGAAAATATTAGAGGATGTGCATTTTTAAAAACCTAGTTGGAATATTATAGATGAATTATATATACAAGATATAACTAGATAAACACAAAGATAATTCTGGTACACAAAATGCTAATGAAGGCCCCCTTTTGAGAAGATCCATAACTTCATTGTGAGGAACAGCTGTTTTACTGATGACATTGAAAACAATTTTCATTTGATATCACTGAAGGTTCTTCTCTAACTAACTTGGCAAAACCAATGGCATTCAGTACATGTGACCAGGTAGACTGTAATAAAACAAAAAGTATGCTCTGGAGACTAATCTGCCCTTTGTCTCCTGGACATAGATCATCTCAGGAATGCCAAGATAACATGTGACATTAAATGAGTCTTAGGTATGATCAGGTCAGGTCTACAGTGCACAAAATAGGGATAAAGGCATTTGTAGATAAAAAAAACCCAGAAATCAAAATGTAAAAAACCTTTCAATATGGATACTGATACCAAGTATGATAGCTGAGTTAAAAATAGAGAATAAAATGGAAGCCAGATTCTCAATCAATGAGTAAACTGGAAAAGTCCTATATATCAGGAGGAAGCAGGGAGAAGACGGCAAGAGGTGGGATAATAGGTGTGTTCACTTCTAGGGAGAAGTTGTTGACAGATGGTGAAGCAATGCTTGAGAAATAGCAGAGGCTGCCAACTTTCCCTCTCATCCGTGTGTGGCAAAGTTCCTATCCAGCCAGAGTATCTGCAACTGTGATGTTAGAAGTTTATGGCACTTGGATTGTCTGGTGTCTATAGCAGTTATTGCATATTCAGAATATTCCCAGTGACATTCAGGTAAAGACAATGAGGAAATTAAATCTCTTAGAGGGTGTCTCAAGCAAAGTGGGTTATTTGGGGGAAAGCCAGCTTTCAATTATAGACAAAAGTGATGGAAGAGTTTACAGAAATATTAAAGATATACAAGAGTTTGTTCACCCAGAAGCCAATATATGAGGAGATCATGCTTTAAACAAACAAGAGAAAACAACAGAGAAACAGAAATTTAGTGTGCCTCACAGGCATATTTTCCATGAGGACCAAAGGGGGAACTGCAGCAAGGAGGCTGCCTTGACATATTTTCCTGAGAACTCTACAGCCTTGGCGTAGGATTTTCTCACTGAGCACACCCCTCTGCCCCTTCACTCACTCAGTCTCTGGAGCTACAAACAGAGGAATAGGATTAGTGATCTGATTAGTAAATCTGGGGAATTGGAGAATAGCCCACCCTTCCCTCTTGAGAGCAGATTTGCCAAGACTTAAATTCTCCCTACCCTTCCAGCTAGGGTTTCTCACTGGAAGGCTAATTTGACCAGTGACAACTGGGAAATCTGCCTCCTTGGAGAGTTTGCTTAACAACTCCATTTAGATCTCACTCTAAACTACCACCTCCAACCAGTTCTCTGTCAATAATTAGCATAACATCCTTGTTCTCCATTGACCATACTTTCACTTTCTATTTGCTCAAAATCTAGCCAACCAAGAGGAAAGCCATTTATTGGGGATTATCGCAAAAACTCCTAGTATTAGTGAGTAAGATTAAAAAAAGGATGGGGTAGAGAGAATTTCTACGGTGTTTTGAACAAATCAGTGCCAAAAAGAATGGTGATCAATGAGAGCAACAACACTAGTTAACTTCATTATATTAAAGTGCCTACCATTTTAGATACTTTATATAGACTAATTAAATGAAATATTCATAGCAACACTGGAAGAAACTTACTTACTCTTATGATCTGTATTTGACATAGGCGGAAACAGGCTAAGTAACACAGTTGTTAAATAGCAAAGTCAGTGTTGGAACCTAGGAACTGAATCTCACTCCAGAGCATGGCACCTCTCAACACTGTCCTATACCCTTCTCTCTGAGGTGTGTTTTGTATGTGAAGATTTATTGCTGAAAATAATAAACCATTTAATCATTTGCAGACATCCAAATAATGGTGAATTTGTTCATTTATTTTAGCAAACAAAAATGGAGATTCTATCATTACTTCTTTGTTAAAAATATCTACATGAAAGTACAGACAAATCAAAATAGGCATCATCTTCCAGCTGTTATAAATTAATGCTGTATGTAATAATATAGTTAGAGCAATGTGTTCTCCTCCCCTTCCCTTCGTAGTAGAATCACTTGAGAAAATGAGACCGGAGATTTAATTCTCTTTCCACTTTCTCACTTCCCTCTCTTACTTTTCATCCTCTGCAATCAATTTTTCCCCTCAACCAAACATGGCTTTGGCAAAAATCACCAAAGTCTTTCCAGCTGCTCCTGGACTCTGAAGTCCTGATCTTACTCTCCCACTTCAAGCAGCTGAAACTACCAGTCATTAAAAGCCCTTCTAGAAACTCCCTCCTGACCAGTCTCTCCTCAGTCACTTCTCAGGCTTCTTTGCTAATTTCAGTTGATGTCACCTACTTCTCATGTAATAGGGGTTCCTAAGATTCCTCACCGTGCCCTCTTATTCCTTACCCTCTTGTCTACACAGTGCTTATCTATCACCTCTGTCTGGATACACCCCTACCACCATCGATCTGCTTAGTCCAGAGCTCTCTTTTGAAGAACTGATAATCCATCCAATTAGTTCATATTGTGGAGGCACTAAGGAGGCATCCAGAAGCAACTTGTATTTAGTTGTTTCTGGATGTCTTCTCAGTGCTTCCACAATATGAACTAATTATCCATGCAGCTTCTCATTTCTTTCCTAGATATTGAAAAGATGGTTTAAGACCTCTCCTTGTCTTCAGATGCATCAAATACATCCCTCACAGTTGGGTAAGAGAAATCTTTCCAAAGGTCAAATTTAATCACATTGTCTAAATTTTTTCAAATTCTATCACCAGGGCACGGTGTACACAGGTGTCTCATGACCTGTGTTTTACTTCTCTCTTTACATTTTTTCTAGCCACAATCTTTCCAGTCTGCACCAACAAAACATTCTTTTCTAAGTCCAAACTGAGCTTAACTGTTCTCTGTGAAAATACAGTATTATTTCAAGCCTTCTGATTAGATGCCCGTCTTCAGTTCATCTTGGGAGTAACTATACATCTTTTAAGGCATAGCTTAGGAAACTCTTTTATGAAGCCTTTGATGACCCTTTGAAGTGAAAGTAATTATTCCCTCCTTTGGGCCCACCTTAACCTGAACAGAACTGTGAGCACCCTATGGTTAAGGGCCATATCTTATTTATGATTAGCGATGCTTTAAACATAGAAGTAAGTTCCTATTAAATGCTTGAATAAATGCCTGAATCTCCAGAGGTGGGTAATGAGGCTAAAATTATTTTAATTCACTATCACGTTAATAATATATTTGACTGACATACATGATCAATCTTGATGCAGAAGTCTACAAGCAAGGTTTAGTATCTCATCTTCTAAAAAATAACAAATTTATTTATTAGATAATATAAATTTACTTCTTCTGTAATTTATGAATTCTTTAGCACCCATGAAAGGCCAAACATGTTTTTATCTGTAGCTTTCCATTTGGAGTGATCTGTTCATGAAGCAGACCTTCAT
The DNA here is from genome assembly GCA_004363575.1 of Solenodon paradoxus. NCBI lineage: Eukaryota > Metazoa > Chordata > Mammalia > Eulipotyphla > Solenodontidae > Solenodon > Solenodon paradoxus. Next base: position 374,800 of record RJWH01000622.1, on the reverse strand, counting down.
TAGTGTTCCCATCCTAAAGAATTCATCCTCTACTCTCAAATTTCTAGTGCAATGTGCACAGTCTTCACTAGGATCAGTCCTGTGGCTTTGGCTCATTAGTCTAGAAGTGGGTTTGGATAGAACCTCAGTGAACGTTTTTCGTGAGTTAACATTTTCACAGCATTTTTTATGTATTTACATTATGGCAAAAAGAAAATTGTAACTCAATGGGATAGGGCCAACTGAAAATTTAATCTTAAATATAACCTCTCACTGTACAAAACTCCCTACTTTTCCTCTCTTTTTTAAAAAAGAGCAGTTGACTGATGCTGACAAAATTTCCAATGGGTCTTTACACAGAGGCTCCCAAGTCATGCTACATTACTCCTTTCTCTAAGTGAAAAAGAAGTGCAAATCTCACTCTATGAGTCCCAGAAGAATAGAACCTTTCAGGACATCTTTTCCAAAAGAAAAAATAATTCATTCTTTCACAACAAATAATCAGTGAAGATTTCCACTCTCAATAGAGAGTTCTCAATAGAGAGTTATGCAATCCAGAAACCAGTGAAAAGAGATCTGATGAACCCAACCCTTATATGAAAAAATGAACACACTACATTGGACAAGCTTAACATTAGATGATGGAACTGCTAGATTATTCCATTCACTCTTCACTACCATTACACAGATTAAATTATTTATATCTTGATTTTATAAATGAGAAAACTAAGCTCAGAGAAGAAGTGATTTGCCCTAAATTAGAAAGTAAACAGTAAAATCAAAGAGTCAAATTCAAGATCATTTGGCATAAGGTTGTACAATTTTCAACATATCAGTTTCCATGTTTTAAAAGAAAGTGATCCTGGTTCAAAATCTAAGTCTCTCTCTACCTACATTCCTCTAGTCTTTGTTCAATAACATATTCCAGACTCTTTCAAATGCTTATCCAATTAAGTATAGCCTATCATCTATTAAATATAATTCTGCATTAAGTCTAACAATATAACATATACAGATGTGAATTTAGAATGATATACAACTTAAACCTTTATAATATCATATTGCAAAGTTACTTCAATAAATAAATAAACATAATCTAAAATATCCTTGATTCACAAAAACATTAATAATGATCACAATAGGTTTTTTTTTTTTTCAAAGCCCTTTTCTGGTCAGTATTCTGGTTCTCAAACTCGCCTTTGTTTAATTTCATTCTCTCCACATGTGGAGACATGAATAATCAGTTTTCTATATGAGTATCCATAGGAGATACTGATTTTTATAAATACATCTTCACATTGGATACCAGCAGCATGATGAAGCAAGACATTCATTGCCAAGCGTCAAAATGCTTTGGATTCGAATCCTGGCATTTCTTAGCTCAATAACTTGGCAAGTTCCTTACATTCATGAAGTCTCTGTTTCTCATTTCAGAAAAGAATTTTACCACTCACTTTACTAAGATTTGTTGAGCACTAAACAAAGAAACATATGTAAGGATCTTAACATAGTATGTGGTCAAAGTAAACATTCAGTAATTATCAGGCATTGGTAAAATTATTGTCATTAGAATTATTAGTTGAAAATAATATATGCAAATGTGTGAGTAGTCTGGGACAGCTGGCAGATAGTACTGCATGTAAATGGAGTTAAAAAGTATAATTTTAAAAAGCAGTCTTTACATTTAAATCTTAAAGTATTGCTTAGCAAGTATAGAAGTCTTCTGTACTCTTTCTGATTAACAAAAATCACAATCTCTGGCCCCCATTATTTTTATTTTGACATTGAGTGTTCTGACCTGATGCTAGCAGATTTTGCTTTCAAGTCATTCCATCTTTGGTTCATATCATCCAGTCGATGTTGAAGCATGGTAGCCTCTTCAGAATTTCCTAAAGCTTTCACCATCTTCTGCCTGTTTCCATCAATGCTTTTAAATATGTCATTATGGGCATCAATTTCTGCCTGGATGTCCTAAAAAAAAAAAGCACAGAAGATAACGCAAATGTTATGTTGTTAGGCATAGGTATCAACACTGGTTGGCATTACTACATAGCGCTTTATTTTTTTATAATCCACGGATAAGTTGCTTACAAATGAAAAAAACTTAATGTCACCTTAAATAACAATAAATTCAAGAGTCTCCATAACTCTCATATTGAAAATAATAGTCTTTAATAAATCTTTAATACATTGATTCCCCAGGGTTGTTTTTGCTGATTTTTTGTACCCCCTCCCCCACCTCTGCCACTGAGCTTCTCAAACCTTGTTCACAGTTTTCCTAGCCTGTGTCCTAGGCACCTGAGCCACAGTAAGACATTCCAACATTCCCCCATTCTTGAAAAACATTATGTACTATAATCTAACATATTTGCATGCTAGGTGCTCATATTTTCAGATTCAGGGAGGAATACTTTGAGATTTTATGTGACTATTATTATCAAAATATTGAGTGCTGTTTAATACAAGGGAGTCCTTCTTCCCTTTACAATAGGCACAACTTCCTCCAACCACTGGGTTTCACAGAGGTCAGTAAGACATTACATAATTTTAATTGTTCTTACATTTAGATAAATTGATTAATAGTTCATACTTTCGATCTAACAAAATTTCTAAACTTTAAAAAGATTTTAATGAAAATGGTTATCTCACTAAGAAATAAAAAACAATGACGAATTTTTTTCCTATCAAATAGGAAAATAATTTATTTTTACAAAGTAAATTTGAATGAAGTTGAAGCAAAATAAGAATTATCATAAATGAATCACAAGAATTGGATCAGACTTGGAGAAATCATTTTGGTAACTAGTAGAGAAAGCCTTCAAATGCTGAAATTATTTATCCTGGGACTACTTATATATGAATTGATTTATCACATGGATTGCTTTTAGAAATAAAAAAGTAGAAACTATCGTAATACATTAATGGTAATATATATTAAGTTTTAAAGTAGAGGATATAAAACTATATATATCATGATGTTTTTTAATGTTTAAAGTTAGTGTTTAAATTAGTATGTGTTTTCTATCATTGTACGCACATGGCTATTAAAAGACTATAAAAATAAATTAAAATAGTGGAAGAGAATAAAAATGATTTCAGTTTTCTTCCTTAGACTTCAATTTACATTTCCAAGTTTCTACAAAGAAACAGTTTCTTTCTGCAATTAGATACACATAAAATGCTTAAAATATAAAGTTTTATTGATTTTTAATATTCTCCTATTATATGATTATCAATACAATTATCTACAATAGTTAGCAACCATCTTTGCTTTCTGAATAAGGTAGAAGCAATCTAGTTGTAACTAACTCTAGCTTGATAGATACTACCACCTGACAAGGGAGTGCAAATTTAAACATAGAAAAACAGATCCCAAAGGTTAAAGGTGAGTCTTCACAGCATTAATTGGTAATGACTATTAAGACAATTTATTGGAGAAATTCAAAATTATGTTTCTGCCATGAATCTGAATTAGCAAAAGGGGAACAATATTCTAACCACTATTGTTATTCTCATTCTTCTCCTCATTTTTCCTTTTTAAAATTATTTATTTTTGTTAAGTTGTGTTCATGTAGGTTGCTATATAGCCCTGGGATGCGAACTCATGTTGTTGGAATGTGAACCCAGGCTGCTGGGATGTATGTGGACTGTATTCGGCTGGAGGTGAAGTACCTAACCACTGCTCCACAGTGTGTACCTCAGTTTCCATTTTTAAAATTCAGCCTTAAGTTTCTCCAATTCTAAGTGAGCACAGCAAACACTTAAACAAAAATTCTTTGACTATGTAGCCTGTTTTTATCCATTTATCCCTGACTCCTGATAAACAATATATATATATATATATATATATATATATGCTAATCCATCAACTCCTAAGTGTTCCAAGCATCCACAGACATAAATGAGTAAGAAGAACATATGAAAGGCTTTTTACTCCTTAGTATACAATCATCATGGTAGAATGAAATAACTTAACATGAAGCTATGGGACAGAACTGCTGCACCATAATTACTGAGATTAGTGATGTTCAATGCAACACTAATGGGCTCAGTTATGATTAGTGGAGAGATTAATACTAAGTTTGATGGACAGAGCATGCAGAAACTATACCCCAAATTTGCAAGCCCTTAGTCTCTAGGGTTATCTAATCCTAATGACAAAGCCAAATCAGGTTCACCTGTAAATGAGATCTGGCCACACACAGAATTCAGGTTAAACACTGAACAAAATCTCCACACTTGTTGACTCCAGCATTTCCCCAGAATGCCTACCCGAGACAGTGCTGACACAGACAGGGGAGCAGGGAGCAGAGTCAGCGACCCATTCAAGTTTCTCAGGTTGGGCAACATTATGCATGGAAAATGGCAATCTTACTGTAATCTGTGGTTGAGATGCTTTGAAGAGACAGTCTCATCAAGAAAAGAAAAAAGAAAATCTGCTGAAAAGTTCTTTGGTATCATCTCCGTATTCCTTAGGATAGAACTGTTCTCTAGGACATCTAGGATGTTAAAAGATCAACAGCTTGAAGCTTAAGTCATTTTTCTCAAGAATCTCTACACAGTGAGCAAGACATCTCAGTTCGCTATTGCCTAGAAGTCTCTGGCCTCAAATTTCCTGCAAATGTTCCTTTGCATCATTATCAGTGAATCACACCTAAAATCAAAATGATAATTAACTGTTTTATTGTTGAGGCATGTGAACTCTTCCCATATTTTGGAGATTAAACTCTTATCTGATGCATGCTGTGTGAATATCCTCTCCAATTCTATGGGTTGTCTTTTTGTTTTTGTGGTGGTTTCTTATGCTTTGCATAAGCTCTTCAGTTTGATGTAGTCCAACTGCTTAGTTTTATTTTGGTCACTTTTCCCTAGCTGTTCCTTTGCCAAAGATCTCTTTCATGGAGTGTTTTTCCCATATTGTCTTCTAGATATTTTATGGTTTCAGTTTTTATGTCCAGGTCTTTGCTCCATCTTGAGTTAACTTTTGTGTATGGCAATAATGAGTAATCTAGTCGCTCTTTTTTTTTTTTTTTTAATAGATGTCTTTCCAATTTTCCCAACACCATTTGCTAAAATGACTTTCCTTCCTCCATTGTAGGCTCTTGGCACCTTTGTCATAGATTAACTGTCCATATATGTGTATGTGTGTTTTTTTTTCTGGGTTCTCAATATGATTCCTTTGGTCAGTGTGTCAATTTTTGTTCCAGTACCAAACTGTTTTGATGGTGATCACTCTGTGGTCAGGGAGGTCAGGGAGTATGATACCCTCACTGTTCTTTTTATCTGTTAAGATAGCTTTGGCTATTTGAGGCCTTTTGTGATTCCACACAAACTTTAGTATTGTTTGTTACATTTCCTTAAAGAATGTCTGTAGGATTTTGATGGGGATTGCATTATACACACACACACACACACACACACACACACACACACACACACACACACACACATATAGCTTTGGGTAGAATGGTTTTTTTATTATGCTAATTCTTCCAATTATGAACAGGGAATATTTTTCCATCTCTTGTGTCTTCTTCTACTTCTTTTGTTAAGGTACTACAGTTTTCATTATAGAGGTCTTTCGCCTCCTTTTTTAGGTTTATTCCCAGGTATTTCTTGGGTGCTATTTCTGATATTTCTTGGTGCTATTGTGAAAGGATTTCTTTCTTAATTTATTTTTTCTCTACTTCCCACAGCAACAAAAAAAGGTGAATGATCCACTCAAAAAATGGGCAAAAGTACTGAACAGATACCTATCTAAAGAAGACACACAAATGGCCTACAGATCTCTGAAAAGATGTTCTACATCACTAATCATCAGAGAAATGCAAACTAAAATCACAATGAGATACCACCTCACACCAGTGAAAATGGTCTGTATCAAAAAGACTGGAAATGGCAGGTGTTGGAGGGGGTGTGGAGAAAAAGAAACAGTCCTACATTTTTGGTAGGGATGTAAATTTGTGCAACCTCTTTGGAAAACAGTATGGAGATGCCTCAAACAAATAAAGATGGATCTACCATTTGATCCAGTAGTCCCCTTTTGGGTAAATACCAAAAGGATATAAAATCTCTAATCAGAAAAAAAATCTGTATTCCTATGTTCCAGTAGTCCCCTTTTGATCCAGTAGTCCCCTTTTGGGTAAATATCAAGAGGATATAAAATCTCTAATCAGAAAAAAAAAAAATCTGTATTCCTATGTTCATATTAGCACAGATGACAATAGCAAAGACATAGAAACAACTTAAATACCCAACAACAGATGACAGGATAAAGAAGCTGTGGTGTATATACTCAATGGAATTCTACGCAGCTACTAAAAAAATGAAGTGGTGCCCTTTGCAACACCTGAATGGAATTGGAAGGGATCATATTAAGTAAAATGTCAGAAAGAAAAAGAGAAATACAGGATGGTTTCACTCATATGCAGAATATAATGAAATGAAACAACTAAATAGATAAACCATCGCAAAAACTCTCAGGATACAAAAAGATAACTGCTGGTGGGGTGGGAGAAGGAGGGATGGAAAGAGGAGAAAATGTCTTTGCAAAGGACAGTGAACTCTGGTGAAGGGTGTGGTGTGAAATGCAGATTGAGATATGCTGTCAATATTCAAAAATGAATATAGCAATGTGAAGAAAGATTTAATAAATATCAATAATTAAAAGAAATCATAAGAGAATTTTGAACCACAACTTCCTGAAGTAGTTTAGCCTATTTGCCCCATTTCATATTCAAGAGATATAGAAAGACAGAGGTTATTATGAGTCATAACTTATTTTCCAAGTTTCACCAAACATTCTACAACATCAGGAAATTTGGATTCTAAAACCATAAAGCAAATTTGGCTCCTCACATCAGATCAGGTGGTATCTTTTCCAAACCAGCCACAATGACAAATGGAATAAAAGAGAACTGCATCACTGGCACAGTCAACAATTGAAAAGTATTTCTAAGAGTTTTGGTCAAGAGCACTGGCAATGGTCATATAATCATGTTGGAATATAATTTCAATATGTATAAAACCCTTCCACACATGAATCACCACAAAAGTTAGGGAGAAAAAAAAACCCAGAAAATGATCAAAGAAAAGAAGACCAACATACATTATTTAGTTTTATTAAAATTTTGGTGACATTAATTTGCCAAATACATATGGCTCCTAAAGACAGTAAATCATTTAAATATTTCTTCTATATTCTTCAGAACCTGTTACACAGAATAAACCTAATGTAAAATATACACAGACAGATGAGAGAGAGACAGAGACCCAGAGATACAAAGGCATAAATGCATGAGTGAAGCTCTGAATACGTTCATCTTGACTGCTGGTTTCTTAGATACTACAGCACCAAGAAAAATCAGACAATTAAATAACCAGAAGGGAATGCAGTAATCATTTTGTCTAATCTCTTCATTTAAAAACTGCAGCATGGCTAACCTAAAATTATTTAGAAGCCAGCACTGCAGTCTTGCCTAAGTTTTTCACTGGATATTTAGAATTACAGGCACTTAATGAATCACACTCCTTCCTAGATCACTGCACAATGAGGTCGTGGTTTTAAAGTCAAGATGTCAGCATGGAGGATGTCAGATCATGACCCTGACCTAGCATTAAATATTAAAATAAATTAAAATGCCATGAAAGGTTTACTCTCATCGCACAGCTGGAGCCTTGCCCTACTACTGTTTACTTCGGTCACCTGAAAGTCTTTGTGAATGTTAAGCAAACAAAATGTTTATTGATAATTAGATAATTTTGCTCCATCTAGGAGCACAAGGCCCTAATCTTCCAAGCATTTAACATAAGTGGCTCATATGTAGAGAGCGGCCATTGTAAGGCATACAAGCCATCAAACCAAGATTTTAAAACAAAAGGGAAGGAATATTTTGAGGTGTCAATTGAAAGTCTTGAAACATACCTTAAACAATGAAAGCCTAGTAGAAAATTAAGAAAAACTTGGGGTTAGAATAATTAACTTCACCCAAATCATGTGACACACACTTTTAGATGGACCTTCTAGAAGACAGTTACAAAAGTTCACAGACACACACTCAAAAAGATAGTCTTTCTGTATACAAGACCTAATCTACTACCTAGGACAAAATAAACTTAACGGAACACTTCTTTAGAGCCAATGAAATACTACATAAAAATATTGTATAATTCATATCGTATACACTTCATTTCTTTACATTGTGCTAAAATCAAGTAGTGGTTATAACTATGTAAGCAAAAATATTTCTTTAGATAATAATAAACGAAGCCATCAGAACTCTCGGAGAGGAAACAGATTTACAGTAGTACTGCCAGGAAGTCTTCAACAGCAAAACTGGTGCTAGAAGAGATTCATTCTCCTTGGGCATTGTTGACATAGCTCTGATTTATTTTTGCATGGTATATTTATCTAACCCTACATGGCCACAGTACTGCTCTCTCTGAAGGAGTCCTGACCCATTTCCTGAAGGTGAAGAAGTGAGGTCAGCAACAACTTCCCTCCTGTAGACCAAGGCTCAGGCTAAATCAACACAGTTAACCATTTAGGGGAAAAGAAACCCACAGTTCTTTTCAAATTATGACTGGAATTCAGAGAACTGCTTAGGATCTTAGTAGGATTGTTGTTAAAACTTTAGGTTTTGAAAATGAGGAATCATATTGTTTTAAAAGCCAGATATTCCCTAAAAAAAGTATATAGCAGTGACATAACATCATCAATAGCTATTATGTGGTATCTAAGAATGCTTTGGTAAAGTGTGCAAGACTTCTGGGATAGTGAGTGATAGCAAGTAATTAGTCAATTAATTAGTACAGTAAATCATTTAATATTAATATTACAATAATTACTTAATATTAATTCCATATTAATATTACTTATTATTTGCTGCTTCAATAAATTATTTGATTATTTATAAAATACATCGTCAACCTAGCCAGTTTAAGCACTCTCAGGAAATAAGGAATCAAATTTTGACAGATAATAGGAAGCAGTATCACATGCATCAATCAGCATTTGCAAAAAAATCAGTCCCAGCAATGTTCTTTTCCCATTATCTGTGATTATAAAAATGTGTTAGACAACACTGTATAGAAAAGGTTAACTTACCAAGTGGAACAAGTTTACAGTAAATTGCACTTGAAGATCATTTGAACAAGTCAACATGTAATGATAAAGAATCAATAAACTACACTTTAAATTCCAACACAGCAAAAATTGTTATTAAAAGATATTTTCACAACACAAATTATTCCAAATCCTTGACTGTATACCAATTATGATTCAAACACACTAAAATCTTAGTGAATTAAAATACCGTGACTTCCCTCTGAGTTATATTTCATTTTATAGGCAGGTTTGATTTGTCTACGAACAAAAGTTTCTTAAAAGCTGTTATTAAATGTTTCACGTGACTAAATCATTGCTCAGCGTTAATTCCCCAAATCAGATAATATAATCAAACTGAACAGGTCTTGAAAACCCAGCCAAGGATCATTGCATTTTAAATGTTTTAAACTACAATCCTGGGGTACCGATTTTCTCTATTCCTAAAGAAGTTCCTATTAACCTGGAAGCTCTCAGTTGCTCCTCCCAGCACACACTCACCTCTCTCATGCTCCCCAACACACACACATGCATGCACACTGGCACGTAAACTCAGTTCCTTCCCTAATCTTAAACTCAACTTTAAAATCCCAGTTTAAATGTAATTTCTCCAGGAGCAACTTCACTGCACCTGTTACTCTCATAGCTTCCTCTTTTTACTAGACACATTCTTGTAGATAAAACCTTCTTTGTTTAAGGTCTGTAGCCTCCTACTAAGCTACCACCTCCACCCGAGGCCTCCACATTCTGTCTTGAATCCAGCCGAATGCCAAGTATATACTACTATACTTTTTGTAAGTATTTATCAAAACTAAATAATGAGAAGACTTTCAAATTTGAAGTTTACTGTGTCTTCCAGGACACATTTAGTTTAAAACTAAATATTGCAAACTGAGTAGTAAAATACAGCTTCAAATTATATTTTTAAAAATTAAGTCATCTGGTCCACAAAGTGGCCTAGTGGATAAGGCCACTATGCATCGTCCACAAACACCTGAAGGACCCAGATTCAAGACCCAAGATCAGGGAAATAACCAAGACAAACAACTATATAAAACAAAGTGCTTCTTCCTTCCTCTCTTCCTATCTGACTATATTCACCTTCATTCCTGCCTGCACTTTGCCTTAAAAAAAATAAGTCATCATCCTAAAGATGGTAAAAACCATAAAGGAAATTTAGCAATGATTAGTTTCCCTCTGTGTTGTCACTACAGGAAGCATCTTCTCCAAAAGGGTCACCAAGAGAGTGGAAGCACACATGTACACACACACCCCTATAATTATCATTAATCACCAAGTAACAGAATTCACTGGATTAAATTTGTCCATTACTCTGTCCTCTGTGACTTCTAAGGAAATGGAACAGATCGTAGACAAGGCAAATGACTCAAAAGTGACAGTATATTAACAATCACTGAAGTCATCAGATATTTCCTTTATGAAGTACTTTCAAAGAGAAAATCAATTCATTAAAGTCACAGTGGTAATAAAACCAGTGGAATTTAGACAGGGACTTTGTTGGACCAAGGTTTTGTGTCAACTCAACTCTGATTTTGAACTCTCCATACAGTCAGTCACCCTGGGCAACTGCTCACACCTCATCTGCTGGTTAGGAGATGAGGACCTCCGTGCCAGCAGGTACATCTTATTACAAGGTCATTCTTGCCTGGTGAGAACCTTCTCCTTAGAGCTACTCTGGGAAATACATAGTTCCCTCCAATAGGGAGATCCTTGGTGAGCTGTCAACTTAAGGGGACAGGAGAGGAGGCGTGTGTCCCAAGGGCTCTAAGTAAAACATTCGGCTTTCGTATTTTCTTGTGCTGGAAAACCACAATCCTGGCGTCACACATTTTTGTGACTAGATAACTAAATTTTAGATCTCAATGATGTGTCAAAAAAACACTCATATAGGAACAGATGCCTAGCGTAAGTCACAGAACTACCAATTTCTCTAAAATTCAAAACTATCAACCAAAATAGTCCCTTTCAATTTACCTCACAAACAAACTGCTATCAGGAAGTTATGTTGAAAGTCTGCTGTCATCTGGAAATTTCAATGATCTGACCAATCTACAGATTTTCAGATGAACCATCATTAGAAGATGTACATTTACCCCAATCTTGGAACGTATTTTTCTTAAAGCCTGAAATGGTCTCAAGTCCACAGCAAATTTGCCTTTTTGCTATGAAACTCTAAACATCATACAGAACAATCACAACTACGAGCATTAAATCACTCAGGTTAGTATTCTCTCCTAAAGTAGATCACTGATGTAGAGGAAAAGACAGAATAAGGGAATAGAGTAAAGGGATTGTGGAAAGATAATTATCCAGCTTCTAAAGGTATTATGTGACTTTTGCATTCCTGTAGTAGGTCTTGTTCTTTCCCTAGAAATGACAAGATTGCTTTCAGAGTTGGGGGAAGGTAGGCAGTTGCATTTAAGAGGTGTGGCGTAGTGATACCTTTCCATAAAGCCAGTTTTCCTGGCAATGAATCAATATAGCATAGGCTAAATATATGAGACAGCTTTTGTGAAAATACACAAAGGATTTTTCTTAAGACTTGAGTTGGAGAAAAATACATTCACGTATGACAACTTCCTACAAAGGAAATACAGCAAAGAGATTAACTTTAACATAGATTTTTATAAAGACGCCTAACAAAAATAAACACAGATGGAAAACTTCAGGCAGTGAACTGGAGTAGGATTGTGTCTCTGAATCTGCTCTTTGTCTCAGAAAAAAAAATCCCAGTGAAGACTTTGACAGGAATAAGGCAATAATAGACTTCTTTTCCTGTCATTCAACTACAAAAATAAGAATAAATACACAGATACTAAGGTTTGGCGGTTAACAGAAAAAAATATACTAATATGACCAAAACTTCTACCTTTGTTAATAAAATGGCCAGAGGGTTGTGAGTCAAGTTACTAACCTCTGGTATCTGACCTAGGTTTTAAAACTAATAACAGCAATTATAATACAAATGTCCTACTATATTGCCCACAATTACTGCCTCTCAGGGGATCTAAGTAATGAATTATTCATGTAGCATACACTCCATATCTTTTAAGAAAGAAACAGACAAATCTACACAAATCAAGGCAACAGACTTCATTATGGTCATAAAGTTTGTCACCTGCTGTTTCCAACTGCCATAAAGAAGATATTCTCTCCGGCCTGTCTCGCACCCTTCTAATAGTTTAGCAAGTTCACTGGGAACCATCTTTTATTCTCAGGAATTTTGGTTCTTGACAACATATTAAAATGAGAGGTCAAAGTGCACCCTGTGTTACAGTCCTTAGTAATAAAGTTTGGGTGCCAGAGAGATAGGGAAGAAGGGAGCATCCAACCAGGAAAAACTAAATTCTTCTTTCTCCATTCTCTTCCCACTACGTTGCTTCTACCATTAGGAGGTAAGCAAGGGCTCTAGCTGCTTTGGAAAAGCATTCAAACTTTTCAAATAACATGGTTTTACACTTTTTCCCTCTGGCAATTGTGGTGTGGTTAGAAAAAAGCCCATTACCCCTTTCATGACTCAGTGCAGTGTGCTTTTATTTGTACTTGTAATGAGCCATCGGGTATTCACGATGAAAGCCACTGAGCATTTCCTAACAACTGAGAGTTGATATATGCACATAGTGAGAGGACCTCACTTTCTTATTTCTTCTCTTTAAAGAGTAGAAGTTGAAGGAAGTTAGGTGCTTTGGCAACCAAAACCCAAGAAGGGCAGAAGCCTGTGAGCCACACGTTGATTGAGGTTTTCTGTTTTAGCTATAAATGTAAGGTAGCATTTGGCAGACTACGCTCAACTCAAGCGTGCCAAGAGCCTTCCTATGGAAAAAAGGACTAAATGTAAAATTAATGATCCAAGCATTAAAGCTCCACAGTGCATACAAGCGCTCCACGTTTAAAACACTCAGAAATCAAAGGGGAAAGTTGGAGATCACATGTGCCGTCATCCCTGTAAAGCATCTGCTCCAGACTCTCAGAAATACAGTCTTGGAAACAGGGCTGGAAAAAGCTGTGCCTGCCGCTGAGAGAGATAAACCTTAGGGTTTTGGAAGAGAGAACCCATGACTGGTGAAGTCGGACTTTGGCATAAAAACCCTGTGTTGTTCTGGATTCCCCTCCACCCCCTCCCACCTCCCAAATAACTTTCAGTTAAATTACCAGCAACTGAGTACAAAGGATCTCTTCTGATATGGAATTCTAAAACTGTCAGGCATCATGAGAAACCCTCCTGACCACAGGAAAGAATTGCTAATTTGCTCTTTTAATGAAAAGAAAAAATTAAAGAGGCTATCAAATCAAATATGCCTTAGAAATTCCATTAAATAACCAAGCATCAATAGAGTATCTGCCACTAAAATGCATATTAAAATAAAGACAAGAAAAGGAAAGGAAAAAGTACATTCATGAAGTCTGCTTTCTGCATACCTTTTCAAATTTTGTCAGCAATTCCCGTAAGCTGAAGTTCAGACCAATCATCGTCCAGTAGCCCTTGAAGCCTACATCTTTCCGGCAAACTTCCTTCAGACAACAGCGTTTAACTTCTAATAACCGTATCTTTTCTGGCTATACTTTAAAATCTTTTGTAAAATCCTTTACAAGCCTTGCCCTTGAACTATGGTCCATTAGCAGCAGTCGCTTGCACTGGGACATCTTAGCCACCCCACCGTGGGTCTGTTTTTTCATGGACTTCGGAGTTCACAAGGAATAGACCTGCTCCTATCTTTTCTGTTAGCTGCGTCCCACGAGGCTGGCATGGTCCCACTTTTTCTCTGGGAAGCCCAGGATTCCCTTCTGCTCACTTCACTAATGACCTGCAGCCCACAACTGTTCTCTCCTGGGCCCCAAGCTTAGAGTTTTGGTCTCAATTACACACAGCCAAAAGAAGCTATATCCTGGAAACTTGCAGGAGAGAAGGAAAAAAAAAAAAGAGCCAAGTATTACCAACTTCCTCCAGGCAGCCTGGTTTCAGAAAGAAAAAGGAAAAAAAAAAAATCCTTGGTAAAAAGCCAGCTTTTAAAGAGCATGACTTCTGTAGAGTTTGAACAGCAAGGAGTCCACTCTTGTCTGAAGAAACACCCAAACACAGGACAACGGGACAAGAGGCCACCGGATCGCACTCTCCCAGACACCAGCAGCCAGAGTTGCTATGGTAACCACCAAGCAGGTTTCAATCCATTTCCCTAGGTCAGGCTTTGCCTGAAGATGCTGTCAGTGCCTCAGAACTAAGTTATTTCAAAAGTTGTTCTATCTGTCCGGAGAAACACTCCAGTAGGAGGACCTCATGGTCCCCTCTGCAGAATTTACAGCAGGGGAGGGCAGTCCCACTCAGCGGCAGCAGCTCCCCTGATGATCTGACAGGAGTGTGGTAATCCACTTCGCTTCCAGTAGCTGTTTATTATTTTAATCAGTATCCTCCCTTCCACCACCCCTCACACAGTTTGAAGGGAGGCTCACTCCCACTTCTAGAGGCCTTCCTGCCTCATACTGCAGTCCTGTATCTCTCAAACTGTCTGGGTCCTGAATGGATCACAGTCTCCATGTTCGGATTTGGAGCCCACCCATGAAAATAAAAGGAGGTGGGTGCACAAAATAAGCCAAATCACAGAACAAAATTTGTGTGGTCAATTGTTTTATTTCTCAAAAGGTTTTAACGGTAAAATGAGGAGGCAAGTACTTTTAAAGGGAAGTTCTTTGATCTCACTGAAAGTCATTCAAACTGTTTTCATGTGGGGAATTTACTTGTTTCTGAAATGAACCTTAAGTGAAACTACTCAAAATGTGAGTAATAACCAGTTACTTTTTAATGTGTTTTCTGTTTTGATGTTAAATTTTTACTGGCACTCAGAAAAATACTATCTTCTACAAAGTTTTAAATGTAAATGCTTTAAAGGACATTCAATCCAAATGATACATTCTTTGTGCTGCTATTTTGCACATCATTCCAGGGGAAAATGTGATACTACTTTTGCATTACTTAGCTAGTTAGTAGGCCAATAAAAGTTAAGTATGAAAGATATGCCCATATGAAACCTATTTCTCTAGTTGTGTGCAGCATTTCATCATAAATATATAATGCTTTTAAAGGTGACACTATCAGAAATGGAATGCTGTTAATTTTAATATAATTAAATTTACTGTTCGCATTAAGGCAAAAGGGAAAAAATAACAAATTAAAACATGTACCTTTCAAAAGACTATTTGAAATGTCTTAGATATCCAAATTGTTAGTAATCATTTAGTCAGGTAGAGTTTCCATTAAAAACAGAAGGGAAAAAAAAAACAACCTTTCAGGGAACAATACAATATGGTTATTATTTTTTGGATTTGCAAATC
This sequence comes from Solenodon paradoxus, assembly GCA_004363575.1. NCBI lineage: Eukaryota > Metazoa > Chordata > Mammalia > Eulipotyphla > Solenodontidae > Solenodon > Solenodon paradoxus. The sequence continues at coordinate 359,370 of RJWH01000622.1, read as the reverse complement.
ATTTTTCGTTCCATTCAGTGGTAACTTATTTTCATATCAGTATTTAAATAGCATGTGTTTTACATATGTGGATCTATACAAAATTTAGCAATTATTTTAAATATTTTCATCATTTATTCATAAAAACCAACATGTCCTCAGGGGCAAAATGACTTTATGAAATTTCTAACAGAATGTGTTTCACCTCACAGGGCCTAATTCAGATTTATATACTGACACTTACTAATTTCAAAAACAAGTGTGGTAAGCTAAAGATTACCCAGAAAAATGTAAGTAAAAAATAATCACTGCAGTTTGAATTAAAACAGAAAGAAAGAAAAGAGGCATTGACATCAGCATGAAGGCCAGTCATCAGAAATGGACCAGCCGGCTCGGAGGAGGCCATGTACTGGGATCTTTCAGCAGCAATAAATAAACGTTTTACATAAATACAAGACAAAAGGAACCACCACCTCCACCATCAGCACCACCACCACAAAATAAATAAATAAATGGAGGAGAGAGAGAAAAGGAACAATCTTTCTCAGCTGGGCAAACTTCCAACTACCACCCAGGGTGCTGGATAATGGTGATCCAAGACAAGTGCAAACAGGCAAGCCCCCAATGTGCATATCAGAAGAGTGAATTAAATAAAAACTGTGAAACAACAGAGACTACCATAGTCTTTCTCTAAGGTAGACATAAATATTTTAAAGGGTTCTTATGCCAAGACATGAAAGGCATGTTATAATGAGCGCTCAATAGCATAGGTCGTGTCCTTATATAAGGCTAATCTGTAGAGGGAAAAGCAACAACATCCTATTAGCGAGTCTTCCCAAAAGAAAAGAGCAAAAGGAACTTTTATCAGTATGCTAGGTAATAGTGTCCTGGAAGTGACAAAGACAGGACAAGGAGAAAGAGGAAGAGTGTTCCCTCAGGGAACTCTAGAGTGGAGAGCCCAGAAGTCAGAGCCTCTGTGTCCATAATCTACCACCTTCCTGAGGTTCCCTGTAAATTCCCAACACCCAGTCTTCTGGTTGACATTCCTTGCTGGTACAGAAAAGAGAGCACTTAAATAAAGTTCCTTAATTACAGTTAAAAAATACCAAAAACTAAGATGTTGATGAATTGAGCTATGATGTCACCCTATTTAGGACAAATTGGGGGGAAATAGCCAATATATCAATTTGGAACCCATCGAAAGAAGAAAAAAAAATAACTTACACTAATTTCAGTAATAAAGTTTACCCTCTTTTGGATAAATGGGGGTGGGGGAATGGGAACTACCAAATGATCCATTTGGAACCCTTCAAAAGAAACAAATTAATTTCCACTAATTTTAATAACAAGGTAACTATAGTCTCACTAAAACACTGAACAGCAACTAAATTGTTACTTTTAAAGTGCTAAAGACAAATGGTTTACGAAAAAATCTAAAGATGTTCTACACATTTCAAATAGCCAAATATTTATCACTCAAAAGTATGGTTTCTTGATAACTGAGTGATACATTAGAATGAGACTTGTAAAATATAAATGTGAATAATTATATATTTGTGCTTGATTATCTATTAATATGAATATTTTCTTAGTTTTAACTGTACATGATATCTTTTGGTAATATACCTTCCATTTCTATAATCCATTCTTTGTTTTCTACCATATGCCTCTTTAATACATTATCTCCTATAATCCTATAATCATTAAGACAAAAAAGAGAAGCCTTCAGTGAAAGGAGTACAATCACCAGAGAGACTTAATAAAAGTGGATGAATGAGTAGTTGACAGTCTGCCAGTCCGAACCTGTAAGCAAGAAAATTTTGCACTAATCCTCTAAGAAGTGGAGTAAACAAAATACTACCTGCTACAGATCAGCATTAAACATCCCTAGATTCTCTACTAAAGAAGTCATTGCTCAAACACTGACACATACTGCCATTAGAAAGTGAAGGTTACAAAACCACAGAGAAGCACAAAGAAACTCAACAACGGAATCAATAAAAACCACATTCCATTGCAAAATGAAGAGAGCTAAATGTATATAAGGCTTTGGTTTGGAAAAAAAAAAAAACAAACTTTCAAATATTAGACTAATTGAAAATATTTCTATTAAAATTATATTTCATTTAATGGTCCAAAGATGACTTATTTAGCAATTTTACTAAGGCAATATGACATTAGACATTTTTAGGGCTCAGTCAAATGTAAGCAAAAAAGAGCAGTCTAAATGCTTTGCGGAAAAACAATTTATGTCTTACTCATATAGGTCTTAAAGTACCCTCTCCACTAAACAGAAAGCTTCAAATGAAACTTTAGATAAAGTATGTTTTCTATGTAATACCTTACCGGTTTCTCCTTAGACTGGTCAATATAAAGAACAAAAAGAAAGAAGGGAAAAGCTTCTTGGAAGCCTCTAAAGCAAAGCATATGGAGGTCAATAGGTGATTATAATAAATCAGTACATCATGGCTTTATCCTAAATGAAGAGCCTCAGGCATGGGAATAAAAATGTACTTGTTATAAACTCATTCTGACTCCAGGGATGATTCAGGTTATAGTGTCTTTGGATGGAATACACACAGTTCTCCCTTTCATAACTCTTTTAAATCGGGGTTTATAATTCAAAGATAAAATAGCTTTAAGACTCTAATCGTGATCTGAGATTTCAAGTCATTGTCTATTGCTTCTTTATTTCTATTAAGGAGCGACTACTCAATACATTACAGCCTTCTAAGTTAACATCAGCCAGCAAACAAGTCTGTCAGCTGGTAGCTATTTAAAGTAATATACAGCCCTAAAGGGCAGAAAGTTCAATCTAAAATGGAGGCCTGTGCCCCCTGATGAAAGGCGGAACTCTCCTTTTATCCCAGGAAGTTCAGGCAATATACTTTGTACACAGAGAATTATTTTTAATGTTCATCTTTGCAATAATGTCATCTACTCTGACCATTACGCAAGTAGCAGTGGGAAATAAAAATTCTCATTCATAAGAAAAAGATTCAATGCTTTATTCCCATAACCGACAGCCTGCAGATTCCATTAGACATTTTTAAAGGCAGAAAAAGGTTTCTTCCTTCTGAAGAGGAGAGGATGGGTAGAGTAGGGGTTGCGGAAGAGAAATGCCAGCTGATCTGCTTCTGAATTAGCCAACCAGGTGCAGGGGTCAGCATTCAGCAACCTTCTAAATATTTAATGATTCAGAAAGCACTTTATTAGGTGACTAAATATAATGCCAAGACAAGTTAATGTTTCAAAGCCATATCCTTCCTAAAAAAAATATGTAGCATCAGACAAGAGTGAAACCATCTCGGGCAGCCAAGCCTCACAATTCCAGATGTCTACTGACAGAACAAGCCTGTGGGATATGCAACTAACTCACACAGGGCTTTGGAAACTGTTCTCTAAAGAATTTTGCAACTGTCCTCAGCTACCAGACTTATAACATTAAATCAAAACTAAAATACAGATTTTCATAATAACAACTAACATGTCAAGATAAATCAAAATTGAAAGTGCTCTTTTCACTCACAAGTGAAAAATTGGTACTCCTCCCAGGAAGGAATTGTTCCTAAAATCAGAACATATATTTAAGGAACTGGATATTGGGTGAATCCAAATAAAGCTCAAACTAACCCAGTGTGGTCAGTTATGCTGGCTTGCATAATACTAAGCAGGAGAGCTGTTCTGATGACTGCGGACTGATTCATGCAAAGCTGAGTTACCATTGCTAGTCTGATCTATGCTTCTGCCATCTTCCTACTTCACATTCCATGTGGAATTTTCTGCAATATCACACCCCAAACTTTTTTCAAGTCCCTAATCATGATTCATCTTCGCTGGTTTTATCAACAGCCAGGAAATACACTGACTTGTAGTTACAAATATTGCTCCCACCAAAGTCACAGACCATTATCATCCTTTTTCATTTTTTAATTTTTGATCTGAGTATCATTATCTATATTTTTTTCTGTACTTTCATCTTCCTTCATTTGTTTACTCTGAGCAATAAGTTCTACATTTTATCTTTGTTACTTCCCTAAGTTTCCAATAAAGTACTCTATAGACAGTAAATCTAAACAGCATATTACACAGCATATAATAAAATCAGCAGGCTGATTACAGAAAACAGAATACCTGTTTGCTATAATTAAGTTAAATCATTACACTTCATGGAGATTATTAAAGGCAGCAGTTGACTTTTTATAAATCAACCAAATTTTGGGGGAAGGGATAACAGCAATATTCAACAAACATTGAAAGGCATATAACTTTGAGGCCAAAGTTCTATACTTAGGAATTCAATCTGTAAACATATGTACAGACATATGCACAAGGATGCTAGAAAAGTTCCAGCTGACAGTAAAAAGCTGAAACAAGCTAAATGCTCATCAATAGGTAACTGTAAATAAATTATGGCAGATTCACACAATAGTGAGCAGCAATGGAAAATGGAGATGGTTTCTGTGTGTTGATAAGAATGTATAATACATGTGTGTGTATGTAGGATACTTACGTATATGCCAATGGGTGGGGAGACTAATACAGTTACATAAAACTACAATAAAGAGACACAGATACTATTTCTATTTCTACCATTTCAAATAGAATTTAGCTCTAAGAGGAACTAGAGAGCTGAATGCCTTGAACGGAATAAGTGTCTTATATCTGAAAATTTTACCACATGTGGTAAAATTGTATGGTCTTTTCTCCACATAAAATTAAATCAACAAATAGATGGAAAATTTCTGAGTAAAATACATTTATCTTTTAACTCTGTATCTATTTTTTTAAATGGTGGCATCATTTGAGTTAAAGGTAAATGTCATCAGAAACAATTATTCTTCTCCCTAAAAGTTTCAGAAGTTTTGAGGTGCCAGATGGCCTGACATTCTAGCAAATCACCCTCAATAGAAACAAGCCTTCAGCAGCAGTAGGCTGGTCAATAGAAAACTTTTCTAAAGATGTCTAGACAAAGACTTTTTGTTCTCCCAAGTTACTTTATAACCAGATTACTTTATACTACTTTGGTGTCTAAGTTGGCATTATAATTCAAACTATTCTCTTTTCAAGGAAAGTAGGATTCCTCTTGTCATCTAATACAATGGTATTCAAAGATACAAAATTTGGTGGAATGTTTATATAATCAGGTGATGTACACCCCCCGCCCCCCAAGACTATCTTCCCTGATTTAATCAAGCAAACTGAAGTAGAGCGTCGCCCTTCAAGCTGGGCTGTGGGATCCAAACAAGGCGCTGATGACAGTGTAAAAGTCAGGGTCTCCTGGTGACTGAAGACAAGCTGTGATAAGCCTCGTGTAGTCACGTGAATTTGCCCTCAGGTGTACCTTAAACCTAGTTAATGCTAAAATACAATATTCCTTCACTAAAATCAATTGAAAAACAAAAACAAGAGCAATTTCTTCTATGAATCTAAGTTACAGGAGTGAGAAAATAACAGACCCTCCCTTGCTTGTTATATCTGGAGAAGGAATCCTTAACATGCTATGAAGGATACGCTAACATATAGTACAACTGATCTCATTTTTTCAATTATATTGTTACTTTTACCAAAATTAGAACACCTGTTTTGATCACTAGGTTTAAGTGAATGACTGTTGGTGGTATGAAAAAATAAAATAGATATTCATAAGTCTAAGGTCTGTCATTTGAAAGTAGATTCAACACACAATGCACCTTATTAAGGATACTGCATCAAAGACTATAACACACCGAAAAATACGAAACCAATTTAGAAAACTTACATGTGAGTGAGTGTGCTCTGGTGGCCTAGTGGGTAAGTCCACCACAGTAAAGTCCTCAAAACCAGGGTTGGAGACCCAGGGCTGGGAGAACAACTAAGATAAACAACTAAATTTGTAAGTGAAATGCTTCTTCTTCCTCTCGCTTCCTGCCTGACTACTTGTCTTCATTCCTGCCTGTACCTTTCCTTGAAAACAAAAACACCTTATAGGTAATATAAGTGTTGCTACGATATATGTTGAGGAATCTTAATATTTTTTGATATTCTATCCCAGAACCATTGGTTCTTGCATGATACATTTATATTTTCTTAAATACCTCATAATTACCTTACAATCAATATGACACACTCATAGAAAAGATTACAGTTCAGAATGTCAACTTAAATCATTAGAACATAACTTTCTCATTAGAAATCAGGAATTACCTCATTACCGTAAGTAATATAGGACCTTTTAAACAATGTGACAAAGTAATAAGTGATGTTGCATATAAAGTATCTATTTGTATTATTTCATGCTAATCCTAATACATAGTGTTTCTTATAGAATAAATAAGGAAAAACAACATCCATGGACTCAAAAGACCTATATTGTAATATCATCTGTAACACTTACCTAAATGCTTAAGCCCCCAAAAAGACACTTGAAGTCTTTCATGGACCTTAATTTTTCTTTCTAAAATATTCCACTGACACGTCAGTAAACGTGTAAACAATATTATCAAGGTAAATATTCAATAGCACTATAAAATTGATTGGTCATTAGTTTCAACAAAAATTCATGGTTGAATCATTTTAATAATAGGACAGTTAAGACTTTCCTACAATTCTATGCAATACCAGCAATTTCTTTTTTGGGGGGAAGTGATTTTCTAAGGAAGAGTGTAAGGGTTCTACCTAGTATCTATACATCTCAAAAACAGGGATTTAAAATTCTGAAAAATATATTACAACAGATTATTTTGAAAAGCCTATGTATAATTATTTAAATATCTAAATATTTTATCACAACATTTCTAACTTGTTAAATGCTAACAATGGTTATTCATAGTAACAAAAATTTTTAAAACAAATATAGATTGTTAAAAAGTTCATCACCGATCACTAATTACTAAAAAGCAATATAAAATATTCAAATTAGTGATGTGAATCCTAAAGCAGCAATACTCTAATTTGTGTACTGATGTACCCCCAGAGATTCCAACAGTCCCTGACACATAGTAGAAGACCAAAAAATAGTTACTGAATTACTGAATCAATGCCCTACATACTATATGAGCTCATAAGATGAAGAAAATCACACAACTTGGAATCAATATTAAACATATCTAAATTAAATACATCCAAAAATTAAATATCAAAATCTCTAGATTGTTTTTGTTATCCTTTCTTTCTGTTCTCTTCACCTCCTATTGTTATTATTGCTTCCTGACTCCTGTCTGCCAACCCTCAAAGCATCTTCTGTGTACTGCTAACAAGATACACCAAACTAAATTCTCTTAAAAAATTACTTTAGTCAAAGATTCACTTACATTATCTCACCCTTTATTTCCTCAGCTATAAAACTGATACAATAATGCCTAATTTAAATGTAAATTAACTATAATGTTGTTTAGAATATTTACATAACACATATCTGGCAAATCATGTCTGGCCCATAGAAAGCACTTAATAAGAAAGTCGTCATTCCCTGAATATGGCTTTAAAATGCAAACGTTCTGGATACTATCATATCAGCTTGTCTACTTCTTTAAAATGATTCTTCATATCCCAACTCCCAAGTATCTAAATCATAATGTAGTAACATCCAACAGAACTTCTGGCAATGACATAAATGTCTGTCTCTTGGATAGCTAGTATAGAATTGTCAATACTGAAAACTTGCACTGTAGCTGGTATGATTAAGGAATTAAAATCTTGATTTTTTAAAATTTTAATTAATTTAATAGTAAACATAGTCAAATGAGGTTTTGCTATACATACCAGTCATTATTCCTCATAGTACTATTGACATTATTCTTTTATTCCTTCTCAATATGCTCCTTTTCTTGTTACATTAATAGCACTGTTTTTAGTTAAACACTACCCTCCATTGTTTTATGTCCATTCAAACTTGATATAGTCATTGAGGTACATTTCAATTTCTAACCTCCACTCAAAGCCTGGCACTACAGCTTTTATTCAACAAGTCCTATTCACGTCAGCCATCTTTATTAAGCTAGTATCTGGTACTTATTTACATGTTGTCTTGTGTAATTTACAGGTTGTTTTGCCTTAACTGATGTGTTGGCTTTACTTTCTCTCTAATCCCATAGAGCAAGCTCCTGAGACGAAGAGAAAAAAGTTGTTTATTTGTCCCTTAAATGACCTGCAGAAGGCTAAGCATACACCACTGCTTAATAAATACTTTTTAATTAGCAAGAGTAAAACAATAAGAATTTATTAACATCATAGACCCTTAATATGAGTCTTATAATTGAAGAAAAAGCCATGATCTTGGCAGACTCTTATACAAAGTTACCAAAACAGTTCATCTAATTTTCCTTTTGAGTAAAAATTCTGGAGGTTCGTGGGATCGATCCACTTCTGGAAAGAATCCCACGTTACTCTAAAAATCTGCACTTTTCTTACTCATAAATTTCTCCAAAGAAAGAAAGGTTCTGGTTCTTCTTCTAGAAAGCACTCAAGTTTAACTTCATTACAGTAAAAGTTAATTCAACTGTATTTTTGTCATACTTTAGATTTTAAAAGAAAGTGCTGCCCTCTTGTGAAATGAGGTAGAAGATTTATCATTTTAATGACAGTTGGTAAATATTGTAAGGGAATTAAAAGTTAAATGTTTACATGAATAGAAACAGTTTATCTCAAAGATGTATGTGCTTCCCCTGAGGTCTCCTCTCGCTTTTGGTTTACTTTCTATCAAATGGGGACTGGCTTCTGGGATGAAGTGCTCATACTTATACTCTGGAAAAGAATGAGTGACTGGAATACTTTCACTATAAGGGGAATGAAAGACTGAATTTTTAAATTCTCAGTTACTGAGGGGAGGGTGGAAACAAGGGTCAATGAGGGAGCAGATGATTCCATGACCACATGGTAAGTCTCATGCCAACTGACAAGCGGACTTTGCATAAGAGTTTAACCTGTTCTCCGTCCACCTATTTACATAGAAGGTATACATATCTCGGTAACAGCCCAAATTGCAGAGATTTATGTTGAGAGTGTGTGAGATAGCAGAGGTAAAAGAATTAGCATGGTTCTTGTCACATGGTAAATGTTCCTTAAATATTACTGCACCAAGAGTAACAACATTGCCATAAATGAGAATATACTTATAACAGGCATTTAAATAGAAAATCTAACACTGCAATATATGCCATCCCTTATGTGGGCATCTATTGTGTGACAGAAGTACTCGGTACTATGAAAAGAAAAACAAACCCTAAAAATGTCTTACTTGGAAGGCTAAGCTATCCATGAAAATACCATTTTATAATTTCATTTTGAAAAACCAGGCTATAGTTTCATGAAGAACAAATGTAAGAAGGATTCATTATCATCAAAATGACTACTACAAATTCTAAGAGCTTTAAGCGCCAAATTCAGCATAACAGTTCACTAAAAATTTTCTTGAGCGATGACAAATTTAGATCTCAATTCTGAGGATACTAAGACCTAGAACAAAAGAAAAAAAAAATACAGTCTCTCCAATATTGTTTCCTTTTTCCATACAGTAGGCTTCTTAGAATGAGCTTTTGCTTTCCCTCCATCCTTTCCCCAGAATAAGGAAGGAAGGATGAGGAGAGGCAGGACTATTTTGCCAACATTAGCAAACAACAAGAGTAATACAAGATTTCATTGACCTAGCACATTGGGGGGCACATGGAAATAGCTTCATTTACATATGAATATTAGAAACAGGTGTGCCCAGAAAAGAAACTGTTTAATATTTCAAACATTTTTGATTTTCAGCATATTAAGGGAGTTGTCTAAAAATAATCTTCAGGAAATTCTTTTGTGCTGTAAAAGATCTTTTGTCAAATTAAAGGGCACCTCCTGATACATTTATTTTAGAGGTTTGAATCCTTATGCATGAGAGATGTTCTTAACTTGGGAAAATATCCCAGTTCTTGATTGGGATGATGGTAAGAGGATAAAGGAAAATCTGGGTTGTGAGGTGAAAAAATGCCATATGGGCAAGTATAGATTTGTATTTCATAATATAATGCATTTTTGGTACAGCTTCCTTTAAAAAGTAGCCCTTTAAAAAAAAAAAAGCCTATAAAAATGCAGGAATCATGCTGTTCTGTTATTCTAATTAGCTGCCTCTCTGTTCAAATAGCAGACCGGCACAGAGGAACCTAATAACATTTTGGTAAGTTAACTGAGAAAAAAGTCTTCAAATAAATGTTAAGGAAAGAAAATTAACATGCACATAATTTATAACATTTTAAATTAAATAATGATTCAGTTTTACTGGACTTCAGCAAAAGAAATGTTGACACTTCCTACACTTAAGGGAATGCTGTTACCAAATAAATGAAAGTTAAAAGGTAGGAAAATATATGCCTCGCTAACTTTTCAAGCTGAATAGAATCACATTGCATTGTAACCACTAATTTTCTTAATCTTGCAGAGGCGGCAGGCGTTTGACAAAGTGAACTGTAATGTAGTACAGTAAAATAGAAGTATTCGACCTTCGTCGACTTCGTCTTGTTACCATTTATTTAATCTGGTAGAACAGAATTTGTTCAGTGACCCAGATTAAAGATCAACAAGACAAGTTGTTCAAGTTCAAAGAGTAAGAGAAATGTGCCCATGTTGTATGGACTAAATAGTCAGTTTTCAATATAGGTGTGTGGATTGAAGGTGATGGACCACTGAAGACCATTTTGACATAATTTTTTTAAAGAGGCGCTTTCTGCAGCCTCTCCCCACTTCTGCACTAGCAATCAACTCTACCCTGGCAACCCCCACTGTGTTCTGCTCTGTTCCCCTCAGAACATTTAATCCACCCACTCAATTTATGATATGTGCCTCCACCACCCTCTTCCTCTGCTTCCCTTAAGCCCACAGCCCCTTTGTTCAACACAGAATTTTTCTTTTTTTAATTGAGCTATAATTGACATATAACATTTTATTAGCTTCAGGTGTACGACATAATGATTTGACACTTGTATATATTGTGAAATGATCCCTAAAATATTTCTAGTTAATATCGGTTCCATACAATGAACACATTTTTGCTTATGATTAAGACTTTTAAGATTTACTCAGCAATAATGCAGATCTCTTGATTACCAACATTAAGACTTTCTCTGGCTCATTTTACTTTTTTTCAGAGCTCTGTATTTCCTCTAACCCTTAAGATTCTGTCTCCTGTTTTTACTTTTTTATTCAGGTATAATTGACATATAATATTATATTAGTTTCAGGTGTACAACATAATGATTCACTGTATATATTAAGAAACGATCACTACACGAGTCTAGTTAACATCTGTCACCAAACGTACTTACACAATTTATTTTCTTACTATGAAAAGTCTGAAGATCTACCCTCTTAATTTTCAAAGATACAATATAGTATAAGTAACTGTAGTCACCATGTTAAACATTGCATCCCTGTGACTTATTTATGTAATAACTGAAAGCCTACCTTTGACCCTCTTCACCCTTTTGTCCACCTCCACCTGTCTCCAGTTATTCATCAAAGAGCTACTTGTTGACTTGTACTAACTGTAATATCGCAAAGAACTATTCTATCATGTGGATCATATTTCTATTATTTACCTAAATTCTTCTGTTTGCCTATTGTTTTCAAAATGAATCAGGAAGAGAGCCTAAGGAGGAATTTAAAGATTGTCTTTGGAAACACTGAGTTTAATCACACCTGCAAACCAAAATACTTTATAACGAAATAGCAAAAAGTTCTATGACATTTTTAAATAGTAAATTATAATTCTATTGTACTAAATAAACGTTATGCATAGTAATTAGAACAAAATTAATTATTTAAAGGGTAGTATCCTTGAGAATAAATATGACATGAGGATAAGAATTCAATTTAATCACCTGCATAGATACATTTCAAAGACTATAGAGAATTCTTTGTCAAGTAGGCTTGAATTCATTTTTGCCACTTAATGAAATGAAAAGGAAAATGATTTCTCTGATAAACTAAATGATACATTTTTAAAAAATAAAGACACTGTGAGACTATATAACTGAGCGCTACTAGGGAAAAATATAAACTTAACCTCTAAAGATAAATGTGTGAATAGTATATAATCACATTTATAATTAAGCATTTATCTAGCTATCATAATTCCTCTTCATTTTTGAAAGCTCTTTCTATAATTACTAGGATAGTAACAATTTGTAAAAAAGAAGTTATACCATATGTGTTATAAATTTTTTTTAATCTTAATTACTCATATGAGAGATGATTAATTTTGAATACTCTAGTATCTTATACCTAAATTAGCTTAGAAAATTATTTTTCTATGTTTCGAAATTCCATAGTTGGATCTCTGGATCCAAAATGACAGTTAGACATCAGTCAATTGAATTAGTTGGAAAGAATTTCTCAATTCTAATTTTAGAATTTATTTAGAATGGTCTGAGAGAATACAGGTGATTTGCATATTGTACTCAAAATATGGAAGCCAGTCCACATGAAAAATCTAAACCTAAATAAATCTGAACTTAAGTGAAATACTACACCATGAGGGAAGCCTAACACCAATCACAATCCTCCAACACAGCTTTAGTCAGCTCACCTTACCCTAGAAAATAGGACCTGCTAGCCTTATCAGGAAATTGACTTCTCCAGCCCCATCTTAGCATAGTTCCACATTGTCTCTTTTGACATACTACAAAATTCACTCTTGCCCCATATCCCTCAGGAAGAATGTTCTACTACTTGTGAGACACTGTATCCCACCAATCCATGAATTGCTTTCCCCTGAATAAAGGACATTAAACTCATTATTAATTATCTTATTTTTGTCATGTGATGATGGTGGTTAGGAATTTTTACTTAGTAAACACTGGATTTTTACAAAGTTCCACAGGATTTTGTTTCTACACATGTGTGGATTAGCTTTAGCAACCGTAGTCATGTTCTTCTTCACATATATCCTTTCTTTGCAAATATAAAAATAGAGTAAGATGTGAAACAATATTAAGGAAAAAAAAATTCTCACTGATAGTTTCCTTTCCAGAAAAATGATGAAAAGAATTAACCCACAACATGGCAAGTCACAGATATCGTGGGTTGAACTGTACATATAAAGCATACATTTTTAAAGTGTGTTTGTATAAGAAGTATAATTTTTTTTATCCTGTCTCAGGACCACGTTAGCAAAACTAATTCAAATTTTTAACAAAACCCAATTAAAAAATAAACAGAAATTTTCATATTTCCATAAAAACTGTGCAATTCAACCTACTCTCTCACTGGAAAAATTTAAACTAATTTTCTTCCCATTTTATCCACATGGAATAATTCTGAACCTAAACCTAGGGTATTTGTAATTCCCTTAAACAACATTATTTTCCAGTACCTTCTGATAAATCAAAATATAAACTTCTATCATTAAAGCCCCTTCACTTCTTCCATGAAATTTGTTCTAATTCTAAAATTCTGAGAGAAGAGCACTTAGAATGATACACTATCTTTAACTTTGCCTTGTATTTTACTTCCATGCCTCAACAAATTTTCCAGGACAATATACTGTTATTTTCCCCGAAGTTACATGATTATGTTGGATAAAGAGGGCACTGAAACAGAATGTTTTGAGTTCTGATAGACTCTCTGTGAAAATTACAAGTTGGTGTACACAAACCCAAGAATGAGAAAATATTAAATCAGACACAGGTTAAATTTTTCCTGATTATATAACATCTGTTTAAGAAGTTCATGCAATTAAACATTGCACATCTGTAAATATAATCTAAACAGAGAAAAATCAACACAATAAAGTCATACCTATACATGTTTCCCTAATTCTAGAGGTGACTATAATTTATATTCAGAATTTAGAAATTCGCCTATAGGAAAAAGACCTCCTTCATGGTGGGGATAGTGTCAGTGTTTTCAAAGTTTCCCAAAACAAAGAAAGCACCATCAGTTAAAAAGATAAGAAAACAGGAATTTGTAGTGGTCCTTGAGAGAGCAAAGGAATTGGGAAGACTGGTGACATTTTCTTCTAAACTGAATTTTTGAAACTAATGTATATAATTAGCTGGAACTGAGGCTGAAGCAGTATAAATTGTCTGAGAAGAACAAACACACAAATAAATCCCCTTTCCACATTGTAAACTTATATAGTTATGATGCAAAATTTCTTCAATAAAGTTAAATAAAAAAATTTGAATTAAAAAAACAAACATCTCTCCCAACTTCCTTAAAATACATCATTTTTACCTCAGGATTATGTTGGAAGAATAAAATGTTCACATTAAAAAAACTGATTATGATGAAAATGACGTGTAAGATTAGCAGGAAATTAAAAAGAAATGACTGGGAAGAAAATCTTAACATGACCAGGACAACTAGCAAAAAGCTGAAGTGCTATAAAATAGTCACAACCTCCATGGACCCATGCTACAAATTAAATCCACACCTGCAAAATGTCCTGGCTCATAATACAAAGCACTTTAACAAGTATAAATTTAAAGAAAAATTAGCTCTAATGAAAAAGAAAAATCAGACCATATATTTTTAGGTATTTAACTGAGTCAAAAATTGGCTAACCCCCATACAGACAGTAATTTAAAAAATATCATCATCATTTTATAAAGAAACATACACTCTATGCCTTGCCTAATATTAACTTGGAATAAGTTCCAGTGAAAGACAAACAGGTTTTACATACCATACTAGATTTTAATTACAGCTAAATATAGTTGCTAATTTTATATTCATGTAAACACCTGCATTGCCTGTGTCAAGATTCCTGAGTAGTAAGATTTCTCTGAACCTAAAAGTTAAAATGAACCAATCACGGATTAATTACCTTATTCATGGAAATATTATTCCTGAGTATTTTTCCTTAATAACTGAATCAGGCTCAATTGAATTATGAATTCGAACTCTAAAATTTGTATTTTTACATCATTTAATATAAGTGTAGTATTTAGAATCTGATAATACCATAGGGCCAAGAAATAATTTCCATAATGGATTATTATCATCGGCAAGACTTTGTGAAGATTACTAGGATACTACACTGATAGGGCACTTTTTTTTTTTAATTACTTAACCTTCCTCAATGTCAAAAAATCCTTTCATATTTCTTTATTGACTTATTAGTCTAAAAAATATACTCTTTGTCTAAGAACTTGTAGTCTTTAAGTAAAAGAAGGAAAAAAGCCTAGCAGTAAAACTAATTCCAACCGCAGTAAATGAAAATACTCTCATACATTTTGGACTTCAAAAACAACAAAGAGCACAGATGAGAAGCAGCTCTTCTCAAAATATTTTGATCTACAATATAAATATCAGGACCATGTTGGCAGACATTCAGACAAACCCCTAATAACAACAGTTGTTAAAATAAGTATTTATATAGCAATTTTCAGGACACCAGAGATACGAACAAATAAATATAAACGATAGTCATGACTATATAACCCTTTTCCTAAAATCTGTATGTTAAGTTACTCTTTAAGTGATAGGAAAACTGAAGATTTTTTCTGGCCATCTCTCAAGAAATTGTGTTAATAATCTTAAAGAATAAATACATAGATTTTATTTATTATATCTTCGAGAAAATAGATGTTAAAGAGTTTCAGCTTTGTCTATAAAGTATTATATAGTCTTGCCAATATTTTCATGCTGAACAGTAAACTATAAAGTTCCTGAGATTCTTTAGCGTTATACTAACAGCATAGCAGATTTAGGGTACACTCTAAGGCTTCTTTGGTCTACTTGTATAGTAAGTCTATTAATATAGTGATTCCTTATCGCTATACTATTAGTGGTATGATTACTGTAATAATCAATATAATGATTCCATCTACGAATGACTTGGCAAGTATTTCTCAACTTCTACACAAACATTTGACACAATGGAGAAATGTTTTCCAGTGTATCAGATTCCAAAATTTCTCCTTTAAATTAAAACAGAAGGTGCGTCCCAGTGGAGCTGCAGTTAGGTCAGTTGCCTCCAAATCCCTAGGTTCAAGTCCCAGGTCCAGGGGGAAAACAACCTGTGTGAACAGCTAAATAAAATAAATAAAGATGTTTCTTCTTCCTCTCTCTTCCTGCCTACCTGGCTCTGTTCACCTTCATTCCTGCCTGCACCTTTCCTTAAAACAACAACAACAAAAAACAAAACAAAAACAGAAAAATAGGTTTCCATGAGATTCCTTATTTTCCACTTTTGCTTATATCACAGAAAAAAACTCACATTTTCAAAAGGGAATCTTATTATATTTTAATGAAGTTACTACTCCCTGAGTTTTCTCATCTTTATTTTTTCAGCCTAAGATACTGTTTCATTTTTCCTCAAGCCCCTTTTTTAGTGCTAAATTTTGTGCTTTATAATAATGCTTCTTAATAATGTCTTTGTAGTCCTTCACACTTGCTGAACCTTTTCCTGATAAAAGGCCCTCTCTAATGGTCCTTTGGGTAAGGTAATGCCATCACATTTTTCAGAACTGCCTGCAGATGATCACCTCTGGAAAGGTGCTCAAAGCTTGAAAATAAGAGCTCCTGTTTTACATAGAAATTCCACAGCAGCAAGCTGCAGGCAGTCCTAATGCAACACCTGTAACATCATCAGTTCATATATTTTTGTGATTAAAGTGATGTTGATAGTAAAGCAAAAAGTCAAGGAAAAAAAATAAAAAGGAATTTGATTGATTGGATGTGGGTATGATGAAGAGAAAGTATTAAAGAATGCTCTCTAATTTTCTGACTCAAGTAACTGATAAGATGACCAATGGAATACAGTAGGAAAAATGTATTTTAGTTATAAAGAACCCATGAAATCACTCACTCAGATGTCCAGTAAGCAGCTAGGCATAATTATTCAGAGCTCAAGAAAGATAAGGGCTGGAAATAAAGATTGAGAGTTATTAGCAAATAAATAGCTACGGAAGCCAGGGGGAAAAACATCAAGTCAAAATGAGAGACTTGAGGAAAGAACTCTGGAAAATTAGTTAAGTGTTGAATAAAAGAAAGCAAGTCAACAAAGAATAAAAGGAATGAAATGAAGAGTGATAAGCCAAGAAATGAGAAGACTTGAAGTAGTATCAGTGTGAAATGGTACAGAAAGATAAACTTAGGTAAGACCTGGGAGGAGACAAGCAATAAAGCCAAAGATGATCCTGGCAATGTCACTGAGGCAAAAGCTAAGACGCATTATATATATGAAGGGGAAATGGGAGGTGAGGTTGTCAAGCCAATGTGAGTAGAAACTATTTATTTCAATATGTGACTGAAACATGATGTTGAATGTATGTCAAAGAGTAGCTTTTTCTGGTCAAACCATAAAACATCAAAAAATAAAACTGGCTGGCCTAAACACTAACAAATATAACAATGCGAGAACAATAATTCTAGTTCTAGCTCTTTTAATAAATGGAAGCATAGCATAAAAGTCACTTGATAGTGACATACAGTCCAGTTCACTTCATTGTATTCTAAAAGGAACACGGCCAAGAGTCACAATTTAATACTTGGGCAGTCTATCATACAAGAAAAAGAAAGCGAATAAAATACATGCGCAACTTTCAAAAAATCATTTTTCAAGACCCTTTGAAATTCAGAGCACTGATTAGTAACTTGTATTAATGGAAAATCAATTTAATTTGAATTTTCCAAACAGATGTATCCTACACCTAATCTTTTTGCTAAGAAAATAACTACTGTACTAATATGAAATTCTATATACAAAGGCAAAGATCATCTAGGGCTTTACCATGCTGATGGACTTCTTTCATTACTGAACAAAAATTCCAATGATTTACTACTTGTGAATTCCTGTTGAAGGGAAGCACATAGGATACAGAGATAACCAGTCCCAGGGGTAACAAAATCAATATTTTCCACACTCAAAATAAAACACTGCAGACTTAGAACACAACAAAAAACATGAAATATATTTTCTTTCTAAACACAGTGTCAAATGATAAAAACTAGAAAATCATCAGCGTTTTCTTTCTTTCTTTTTCTTTTAAATAGTGATCTTGTTAGATAAAAAGCTTTCCTGAGTTTGGGAACTGCAGTAACATTTGGAGCACTTCAGTACAAACTACCATTTTAACAAAGCAATTTCTTAAATATTATCTTGGTATTTAGATCTTTCCAAATATTTTCACTATACAACCTAAGAGTATTTGGTGCACAGGGTCAAGAATATCTCTCCTATTATCACAATTAAGTCATCTTATTCGCTAAAATAGTTTAAATGGCTCACAGAAGGCATAATTATAATTAGGGATGATGAAGTTGCTTTAGGGGTGATTAAAATGTCCAAAATTAGTCTGTGGTGAGGGTTGTGTGACTCAATGAATATACCAAATAACTCTGAACTGAAAAAATTGTAAAGCATAATTTACATGGTACATGAATCATAGTTCAATAGTTATTAAAAATTAAAATACACAAACACACATATATATATAAAAACAAGTGAAGACCCTCCTCCATTTTCTTCATTGATATCAACCTCATAAACTAGTCTTCAGCCAACACTGCTAGAGGCAGAGAGAATCTAAACCATTCTGGCCAGGATTCTGTCGGGAATTTGCGTAAAGTCTGCAAGTTATCACCCACAATGTCAGCTCTAAACTAGGGTGACCAACAGTCTCCTGTAGTGGAAGTCTCAAAGTGACAGGCATCTGAAATGCTCCCAATAGTTAACAGGGCTTCTAGGTCCAAATTCCACCATCCAAGATATTGCTTGGAGCCCTAGTTGTCAAGATTCTCTAAAACCCAGTTCTCATGGCCTGCTTACAGGCTCTAATCCTGAGTTCATTCCTGAGACTGCAAATCCACAACCGCTATACCCGAATTTGTCCTTGCTAAGTCCCACCCACCAGCATGGACACTATGCTTTCACAGCATGTTCCTACAGACTGCCTGAATGTGGCTGGACAATGACAATGGGCAACAGACAATGAGCTAACTACCCAACCGGGCCTCCATGCTCAGTTTTACAGCTGGACATGTATTAGCAAGCAGATTCCTATCCCTGCTCATCTAACTCCAGAATCTTCAGCCTCCTAAGGAGAACCCATGAGGACAACCCTTGAGGTTCCAACATGGTCAATTCATTTTCTGAAAAACTATAAAATAACTTATTTTCCATTTTCAGGGCTTAAATAAAATAATTTTGAAAGAATTTGTTGTCCCAAAAGAAAAGAAAGAAAACTTCAATACTTCACTAAAAATATCCAGTCAATTCCGCAAATGGACTCAAAAAAATATTCGTGCAGTACAGCCCATTAAAAGGTACTGCTTTTCCTTTTAATTATTATTCTGGTAACTATCTGAAAGAAACTTTATGCTCGCTGAGAAAATGTCCTCACTAGAAATTACTAGCTAATTCAACGCCACTCTCTGAAAAGAGAATAGTTTTTTGTCACCAGAATGAACAAGTAACAAGTTATATTTCAAGTTTCTTTACTCCTTAAAAAATACATTATCTGACTGAATAGATAAAAGAATTGTAAACACTTCTAACTTATTTTGTTAAATGCCTCATTGCATATGTGCAATGAAAGATGGGCAAAGTTAAATATAGATTCATTGCTTAAAAATGTACTTTAAAGAGGTAAAAGTTTAGAATATAAAAAGATGCAGATGTCTAATATGATCTTAAATATTGGTAAAAACTTACCAATGATATGTTTTCATACTTATCATCAGGTGAAAGTAAATATGTAAGAGTAAATATTAGCATTTAAAAGAGGAGTAAAATCTGTGCTTAAATATCTACAATAGTATTTCTGTTGTTAAGACCATTTAAAGGTCTAAGGACATGGAATTCATGCTTGCTATGACATCATTCCTCTTCTGGAATTTTCCAGAAAAGCAGTTAAAACTAAAACCATAGCTTAATCTGTCTGCAAGTTTCTATTACTTCCTAGATCCTATATTTGGGGAGAAGTTCCTCCTTTACTGATAATCTGTAACTATAGTCATAATTGTTCCTGAGTTCTTGATTTCCTTTTTAGTTTGCAAATAGTTTGAAAAGATTTGTTTGATTATTAGATACAATTTTACAGAATAAAGACACCATGAATCACAAAAAAAAAAAAACTAAATTAAAAAAAAAAATTCATTTTCATTTCCTTGGGAGACAGCTGCGACTTTCGGTGTTTTCAGGTAGAGCTGAATTAAGAAGAAAGAGAGTTTTCTCACTGCAACTATGCTGTCTCTCCAGGTACACTAAAGGCTAAATGATCCCCAGAGAACTCAAAAAGCTTACAGAGATGTGTGTCCTAAGAAGTTTCTTTAAATTCTGATGTTCCTTGGGGTCTCCTCCGGTCCCTCAGAAGTCAAGGAATCTGAAAGTCTTTTTTCTTAGTATCTGAATGTCAGTCCTGTAGGATTACTCAGGAAACTTCAGAATTACTTCATTTACATTCTATTCCGTCTCATTTTTCTTCTTATTTCTTTTCAGAGCATTGGTATGCCACAGTGAAGTATGAAATAGTATTTTCTTTGCAATAAAATGGAGTATCATTTTTAAAAGTAATTTTATTAACAAAAATCCAAAGCCCTCAGAAATAAGAAAGAGGAGAAAAGGCAATCGAGGAGAAATGATCCACAATAGATGAAATGAAAGAGAATGTTCTACACTCTCTTGAAATCATGACAAGCACTTCTCTCAATGTCTTTGATTAACTGCTAAATTTTCATGATTTTCCAATACATATGCCAAGCCTTCCATCACAAAACCTTGTTTTTTTCTTAATAATTTGCTCCTACAAATCACCCAGTCATTTGTTTGGGTTTTGTTTTTGCTTTTTGGAATTTAAAAGATAACAAACCATGAATATTTTATTTTACAAGTTCTGCAAAATGAAATGATTTTAAACACCTGCTCTCCCTGTTCCAATATTTGGGATATAGATTATGAAGGAAAGCTAGCCAAGGGTCAACAGAGCTGGACTTTTCGAGGTGAAATTAGTGAATTCCAGAGAGGACATTACTCAGGAAGCGTCCCATGACATATTAAAAAGCATAGTTATAAATTCACACATAACACTTTTGTATCTACTTCTAGAATCTCAAGAATGAAACGCCACCATTCTCATGCATGAAGGGAATATCCATCATCCGGTTTACCAACAGACAAGGACAAAGAGGGACCTTCCCACTGTCACTGATCTGAAGCCTCAGCTTCTTCTCGTCTGCATCAGGAGATACTGCTCATACAGCAACATGGGAAGAGGGAAGAACCCGACTGAAATAATAAAACCATCATCTTTCGCTTTCTTTTCTCACACAAGTCTAAGTAAGACTGAAAATTCTCCTAATGATGCTTTTGGTGAAAAATGTGATGCTGAGTGAGAGATCAGGAGGGTGGCACAGGACGTACTGAACTCAGTCAAATCTTCAACCACCCAGCAGAAGTGAAACAGCATTAGTGGCCTGCAGCACTGCTTAAGGAACCATTCACTGAATACATGCTAACCTAGCATGTAACGAGCACATTTCAAATCATGAAAATTAATACAACTGAGATCTCTTTTTAAATGTTAAGTCTTCCAATAACACATACATTTAATAATTCCAATTTTTTTTAAAGGAAAGGTGCAGAAAGGAATGTAGGCAAGTAAGCAAGTAAACAGGAAGAGATAGGAGGGAAAAGAATCTTTATTTTATTTTCACTTAGTTGTTCACAGTGGTTGCTCTCCCTGGAACTGGGACTCGAAACCAGGGGTATGTGGTCTGCACTGCTTTGGAGGCACTTGACCCAACCACTACTTGACCAAGACATACCAGTAATTCCATTTCTGAAGACTCTAAACTTTTTTGAAATGTGCTTCCATGTTTCAAATTTCCATTCAACATTAGCAGGTGTGCAATATGCCTAAAATAACATGAATATATTACATTTTTAAAGTGCTCTTATAGGTGGAATTACTTTCAAATATCTACATCACATCAGAACTAAGGGAGAACAACATCTCTTTAGAGGAGGACTGTGATTACACAGAAACATCTGCAAAGTGTCAAAAAGTATGATGAACGATGATCGATGCTTAAAAGATTCAGTCTCTATATTGAAATAATGTATGTAACAAGGACAGTCATGATTCTATGTCCTTTCTTTCTTGATGGCCATAGAGAATGGTTATCACGAAAGTCAGAACAGTGTTTACTTCCTAAGATTAGAGAGGGAGGTTCGCCCACGGTGGCACACACAGACAGCTTCGAAGGACCAGCCATCGCTTTTCCCTGGGAACTTGTTTTTATGACAATTCTTGATATAGTACAGCCTTGTTTTATACATCATCCTGTGTGTATACTGTCCTATGTAATAAAAATAACATAGCAAGTATCTCTAGAACACAGTAAGAAACTGGCATCATTGTCTCACCGAAGAAAATCATTTCAACTTAAAAAAGAACTAAATATATACAATACCTCTTAAAAATTAAGTAAGAGCAAATAAGTAAATATGTTTAAACTTTACTTATACATCCGAAAGAGATCAAGATAGAATCATCCAATCTATATAAACCTTCACCTCAGAGCATCAGAGTAGAAACTTAGCTTCATTATGGAGTAAGGAATTATCAGTTGCCATGCACCAATCAAAATAAAATCAACGAAATGTTCTCTATTTAGATGATTCAATTTAGATAATGGTTAATAAGCCTGGAAATGCAGTTCAGACAGCAACTCATAAATGAAGGAGTTTTAGCTAAAGCACAGCTGCAGAGAAAAGCTAAAATCTAAAAATGAGAAACATTTCAAAGAACTATCATTGAAACAATTCAAGATAACTTTTAAAGAGCAACATTTTTGTGGAATTCTTATGGGACAGGAATCAAAGCTTTTAGATGAAAGTTCATGCACTGTGGTTCTGCAGACATTTTGAAGAAAGAGCTACCACCCTCCTCCCAGGAAGAGAATATTGAAATAATACTACATGCATACAGATGTCAAAAGAAATATCCACGGAAACAAAAGTAATGAGAGATGAGTCAAATAAATGATTAAAAAGTCTTATTTATATAGCTTCAAAAGAACTTAAAGATCCTCAAGCAGACACTATTTATACCCATGTCTGCAGCAGCATTATTCATAATAGTGAAGATATGGAAGGAACCATCACAGATAAATGAAAAAGCAAAAGGCGTTATAGATAGATAATGAAATATTATTCACCCTGAAAAAGGAGGGAAACTCCAACACATGTTGCTACATTGATGATTCTTGAGGATATTATGCTAAGCAAAAGAAGTCAGTCACAAAACCACAACTATTGTGTGATTCCACTTACCTGGGGTACCTAGAGCAGTTAAAATTACAGGGACAGAAAATAGAACGGTAGTTTCCAAGGCCTGGGGGTTTGAGGAGAATGGGGATGCGGAGTTATTATTTAAGAGGCACAGAGCTACAGTTTTGTAAGATGAAGAGTTTCGGAGATAGTGGTGAAGACTGCACAGCAATGCACATGTACTTCACACCACTACTGAACATTAAAAATGGGCAAGATGGTAAATTTTAGGTGTATTACATGACGATTTTAAAAACAAAAGAAAATCAGTCAATATGGAGCCAAGAGATATTATTTTAGAGCATATCTGTTGCAAAGTTCAAAACAAATGTGAATACATTCTGTTTATTATTTTTTATAAAAGGCATAAAATTCTGATACATGCCACAACCTGGGCTAACCTTGAAAACATAATAACTAAAAAAACAGAGACAGGAAAGAACAAATATTGTATAATTCCAGCTACCAGAGATGCTTATAGTAGGAAAATTCAGAGAGAAGTGGTGATTACTAGGGGTGATGAGGAGGGGAAAATGGGAAGTCATGATGAATGAGGACCATGTCTGTTTGGGATGACATGAAAGGAATGGACATGGATAGTGGTGAAGGTTGTACATCACTGTAAACATACTTAATGTCACTGAAATATATATGTAACATGGTTATAATTATGGATTTTATATTATGTTCATTTTACCATAATAAAGCCATGATCATATCAATCAGAAGTGTAAATTCAAAGACAGAAAGATAAGGATGATCACTATTCAAAATATGGCTCTTATTTGAGACCACATGGACAGACACAATAAATTGTTAGGTACTATATAAGCTGCTAGCCCCTTAAACAAATCCTGGGTCTCCACAATAAAATGACACCACTTGGATGTGATGTCCTCATAGAAACACAGCTGTATCAAGCAGTCCTTCTCCTGGAGACAACTCTGGCACCACAGCACTCCAGGAGACCTCTTCGCGTCCTCCTACTATACAGACACACAAACAAGTGAAACAAAAAGTCTGGAAAGAGGTCTGAAACTGGGTCAGTGTTTCATCTGTAGAATTTAAATCTTATTCCCCAGTGATATATTCAAACAAAAGTCATACACCAGGGACTGCAAACTGAAATGCAGATGTCATCAATGTACAAATGATCTGTGGTAAGAAAAGCAACAGCACAAACCTGATAGCATACTTCATAATAAATAGCACAACTTCAGTTTGGGGGAGACACTATAGCCAGCAGAGATGCTGGGGACACAGAACAGGGTAACCATCTGATCTCCTCTGGGCAGTCGCTGTCATGTACAAATCCATTGTTATCACCTTTGCCAATTTTCCAAAGGAAACTATTTTGAACTAATGGAAATAAAGTTCTCATAAAATATGGTCGTTAGAACACAACTACAGAAAGCAGGCACAGAGAGTACATGGCACATTTGAGGTAGGTCACCATTTGGGATATTTAAAGTCTGGTCCTCAACCTAATGGGGTATCTAAAGTTAGAGGACGTTGGAGAAGTACCTTGAAGATAGAAAATCTGCAGATGTTTCTGGAAGTCATGATAAGAATAAGGAACCACTTATTACTGATGTATTAAGCAGGGTTTGTTTTTTTTTTTTTCAGATTTAGCGAAATAATTTTTGTAGGACCATGGGAAAGGAACTGAAAAGGTGGGAGATAACAGAAGACTAGTTTAAAAATGTAAATCAGGGCTCTCATTTTTTTAAATAAGCACCAATTACTTGACATATACTTTAATCTGTGACTTTTCAAGTCCATATTTACTTTCCTAAAAAGTTTAAGGCAATAAAAATGAACTATTTACAAGCTATGACTAGGCCTTAATATCTGTGATGAAGCTAAAGAAACATATCTGAAAACTGTTCACTCAGCTGGGTGTCAAAAGACTTTCAGCCAGAAACTGCATTTTCTCTATTACAGCTTTAGAAGCAGGCTTCGTAAAATCTCCAGCTTAATTTATATTTTCAAAATAATCAGTAATACTCAATGTTGCTCAATTTTGTCCTATATGCATGGATAAAGGGAAAGTGAAAATATAATCAATCAACTCGGAAAAAGAGAACAGAACCACACTCGAGTTGTGCATTTAGGTTTTGATCCATGCTACCTAGGGTTGTTTGTCATAAATAATTGGAGTCTGTAGAATATGAGGGGAAATATTTAAATCAACTCAATTTATAAACATTTTTATTATTACATTTCTTCATCAATTTGGCAGCTTCTGACTGAACAAAGATACCAGTTTCTTTACTTGAATTCTAAGCTTTTCAACAACCTCCTTTGAAAAATCTCAGAGAATTCCCATAGTAATGATTTTGCATCAAGTATTACTTACAAGCCAAAGTAAACTGAACATTTTCTTAACAAAATTCAAGTTTTTAATTCTGAAAACTAAGAAAACAAGTCACAGGTAATTTACACTGGTAAATTACACAAGTCACAGGTCTCAAGTGTACAAACACACACCTGGCCAACACTTGATATTATTAAACTTTTCCATGGATACAATTCAGAATGCACAATTACATAACTCTGCATATGCCAAGTAGCCAGTATGGGCATCTGAAATACCTGATAAAAATAGGAGAAAAATATTTGTATGAAATCTATTCTATAAATAAATTAATTGCTGATATAGTAATACAGAAGTTTACTACACCTTTTCTGTATTTGACACTAGGTTTGCGTCCATGCTCAAGCTCAATTTATATCTATTAGTTTCTTTCCAGCATCTCATCAATTCTTCCATGCATATAATCAAAACAGATACAAAAACTAATAGTTTCACTAGGTCTTTATTACTAATTCCATGAATTGAGTCTTGGTAGTCATTTGAGTGTCTTCATTTTCATTTTAGTCCATGCTATAGTAACTGAAATGGAATTTCTGATGTGTTATTTTCTTCTCATACCTTTCATCTTTCATCTTCTCTACTGGCTCTTTCCCTCAGAGTGGAAATACCTTCAGCAATCTTACTTTCCTAAAAAGAAATTGCTCAGCCCCATTACTCCCTCAGTATATTCACAGCATTTAGTTTACTTTCACTGACAAAAAAAAAAAAAAAAAAAACGAAACCTATACTTACTGCCTCATCCAGCACTGCCTTTTATCTATGTTCCCAGGGCTACTGACTCAAATGTGCTCCTAAAGATCTGACTTCCTAGACAAGCTTAGTACTATATTGCCAGCTGCTTCTGGGAATCTCCAGCTGGAGAGCTGACTTCTGTCAAAATCTTAATGACTCAATGAATTCACAATGTAACTACTCATCCCTCCCCATTGTTGCCAGATCCAACAATCCTAGTCTCACTTCACTCCTTCAGGCTATGATCCTCCCACTCACCCCTTCTGGTCCTCTAAACTGAAATCTTGGAAACATCTCCAACTCTTCCCTCTTCCTCTCTCAGACACCCCTGATAACCACATATGAGTGACTATCGACTGCTAACTCTAACTGCCCAAATCGGTGACTGCTTATTATCACTGACATTTCCATTCTCCAGTTGTTTATTGATTCTTACCTCAAGTATTAATCGTGTCATCACACGTGAGTCTTCCCCTTCCTTCCACCTGTTATTACCTTTCTGACTACATTACACCTGTCACCGGATTGCTCTTTCTATGGCACAGTGACACGCCTTTGCTCTCTCTCAAATCTAGAAAACATCAAGCTCAAAGTCTTTGGCAATTCTAATTTCTCTTTAAGTTAGCTTCTGTAACTCTACCTTTCTATTCTTATTTTCACACTCTACTCCTTTTAAAAGCTACTACTTGACAACACTGACTTTATGCCATTCTAAAGTCACACTGTCCCCTTGGCACTCAACTCCTTTTCCCCCACCCGGTCAAGCTCACTTTCATGCCAATTTTTCCAACAAGAAGTAACACCTCCAAGGTCTTAATTACTGTAAACTTCATACCTCTTGCTGTAACAAGTTCATTCTGTTTTCTTTCATTGAGAGAGTTACAAAATTCCAAAGGCATCATACATCATTTACCTCTCTACCTTCTCTTTCCCCTACTAATGCAGGATAATTTCTCTGAAGTATGTGCCATGAACGATTCTGGAAGGAAGGGAACAGGCTCTATGGAATGATTTTCTACTTACAAAAAAAAAAAAAAAAAAAAAAAAAAGGTCCTGAAATCTATAAACATTGACCAAGCAAAGAACAAATTGGGAATGTCAAATACAAATACATTCCCTATTTCTATAGCTTATGGGGGCCCTCAGACACTTGACCTCAAGACTCAACAGCTTCCTTAGCAATCCACCTCAAAGGGGCTCTCTTTATTCTCCACTGAACTCTGTGTGCATATGAATGTCCTAAAGGGAATCCATGTCAACCTGTGAATTAAATAAGACAGTCAGAATAATAGGTCATCAGAATCATTTAATGTCATTTACA
Source organism: Solenodon paradoxus (assembly GCA_004363575.1). Taxonomy (NCBI): domain Eukaryota; kingdom Metazoa; phylum Chordata; class Mammalia; order Eulipotyphla; family Solenodontidae; genus Solenodon; species Solenodon paradoxus. Next base: position 331,728 of record RJWH01000622.1, on the reverse strand, counting down.
AAATAGTCTTAAACATCAAATCTTGACTGACAACTGCCATTTACAAATGTAATATTTTGGAAAGAATTTCAGAGGTATGTATGATATCTAAGTTCCTTAAGTGATTGAAAGAATGAACTTTAGAGGCCCACCCAAAACTTTGCTGATATCACGAATGCCGAAGACTGACAAGACATAATGCTGTCCATTACGTCAAACTGCCTCATCTTACAGATGAAGAAATGGAGGTTCACAGAACTGAAATAACTGAGTCCTAGTCATGCAGCTAGTAAAGCTGCAACTGCAGAACCCACACCCATGTGTCCAATACTCTATTCAACACAGTCACAAGTTCGGCTGATAAAATGCAACCATAAATAAGTAAGTTTAAAGGGAAGAGTTTGTTATAATTTCCAGAAAGAAACCTGGATGACTGGAAGTCCTGCCAGGGTGGGATACTTCTTTATATGTTTCTCATACTCAGCTTTCCACACATGTCATCAGCACTGTCTCTGTATGAATATTTATGGAGCTGCTAATAACCCCACTTTTATTCTAACTATTCTGTCTCATTTCTAAGCAGTGGTGATTCAGAATGAAACAGATGTGACCTACCACAATCACAGGTCCAATATGAGTAAAAATCACTTTCCAAAACAGATGGGAGCTTCTACAATCCTTTCCTGCTTTCCAGAGCTACACTTCCTCTTTTCAAGGAAACATATCTAAAAGATCAATTTAAAAAAAAAAAAAAAAGTCTACAAATGCTCATGTTTATTTCCCTTTGGATTACATGACACAGCACATGACAGATGAATTCCAGCGTACCTAGACAACATCAGAACAAAACACATGATTAATCTATTTAAGAATAATCAACCAGTATACATTTCTTACCAGCAAACCCCCAAAATACGCACGTAACTATTATTCTTAATGTTGGTGTTACACTAATACTAGTATGTTTTCCTTAGTTGTAGGACAATCTGTTGCAAGATAAAACACTGATTCAATAATAGATGCAGAAAGGGTAATATTACAAGTATGCATAAGTAATTCAAAAACAGAAAATATTCAACTGGTTATTAATTAAAATTTCATAAAAATGTGATAAAGTACTTCATAAATAAAATTAAAATTGATTTACACTAAATTTCCTGTTCTGGACTTAAATAAACTAAATGTACCCAAACAAAAGGAAGAGGAGAAAATGAAAAAGGGAAAAAGGAAATGGAAGAGAAAGAGAAGGAATAAACTAAAAGAAGTAATTTTCTTCCATAACCATTCAGATCAGCAGCTCACAAGTTCCCACTGATACTCCCTAAGAAATGAAGCAGATACTTAGTACTCCGACAACAGAGTGGGCAAAAGGCATGGAGGTGACTCAGCAAGAGACCTTCCCAAGGAATGCTAACAGAATGCTATGCCTTTTGAACCAGCTATCAGTGACATCCAGCTGCTTCAAATACACACAGTACACATGTTGATTTTAAAATGATCAGAATCTGTATTTGCCAGCAAGGAGGGAAATCACAAATGAAAGAGATAGTCTCATTATAAGAAGATAAGCACCATAATAAATATATTGACTAAATATCAGGGAGCCCCACTGTGGGTAAACTAATTTTGCCTGGAGGTATTCAGAAAAAAATTCACTGAGAAGATGAGATGCCTCTCAGATGAGACCAGAGAGATCAGTAAACACTTCTAGGAGAGAGGCTCTCCAGGAAATAGAACAGGTACAAACTGAGAAAAGTGCAATGTTACTTTGGAGACCTATGAAAAACTGCATGTACTGCATGATCTATTTATATCCCTAAAATGGTTAACAATTTGTATTTTTTTAACTCACTCCAAATGCTATTCCATGTCTAACTATAACTAAATATAAATTTTACAATTCAATAGGCAATTTCTAAGCACTTTGCCTAAATTGCTTGTTCAGTCCTCACAACAACCCTAAGAGGTAAGGTATTATTATTACCAAGCCCATTTTATGGATGGAGAAACTGAGGCCAAGGGAGGATCATTAACTTGCCCTAGATACACAGTTTAGACTTCAGGATGCCCTTAGAGCCCATGTTCTAATGAGGTACTTAAACATCAATCCAATTATACAGCATCACGGTTGATCTTACTATGCAAGCAGCTCCTCTCACCTGTATAACTGAGGGCCACTGTGGACAAAAAGAAGGGGGATCCCAGAAACTAAAGTTCTTCTCCTGCCTCTGGTCAGGGTCCTCTTCACGCCTCTCCTCTTACTCTGTCCTCTCACTGCTTTTGTTCTCAGAGCTGCCATTTCACTCTATCCCAACCCCTATTCCCTCTTCATGCTCATGGTGCTGTTATGATTCAAAGAGGGACAAGCAGAGTTGGGCCTGAGTCACAGGTGACTCCCAGAGCTGTCTCAGCCCAGCTCACCAAGCCTCTAGAGAAAAGGCTGATTTTCATGAAACACAGAAGCAGAGATGAACAAGAGATTGAAAGTAGTAAAAACAAACAACAATGAAATCAGTATCTAGTGGATGCTGTTTTTCATCTGCTATATTTCAGCACATCAACAACAAACAGTGAACATCTCCCAAATAATACATTTTAAAGTGTTATGGTTCCTCCATTTAGAAACTCTGGTTTTGCAAACTGATTTGGGGAATAAGTAAGGCCTATATATCTACCAATTAAGCAGATGGTGCATTTAATAGAACAAGGACAGAACCTGAAAGGGCGACAGCACACACACCCAGATTAATTTGCCCACATATGAGTAAAAGGAATCAAAACTGAGGCAAAAACATATTAGCCAATAAAATTCAAATGGGGAGCTTAGCAGCACAGGTGGGTGCTTCAAACTGATTTAAATGAACTGGCACGTCATAGTGACATTTTCCATTCTGCAATCATGGCCATTGTCACAATGTGTTACAATCTCATTAAATTCACAAGCTAACCCCAAATAAGCCAGCTCAATATAAGCAGGAAGAAATTAAACCAATGATACAAGAGAAATCCAATATATTACACTATTTTTTGCATTCTTTATTGACAGACAGACAGACAGACTTGTTCATACAGGCACACAAGATATGGTGAGCTACTCCAAATTCAAAGACCCGTTTTCAACACAAATTGATCTTTCTGGGTGATCTAACATTTAATCACCAGAGAGTTTTATTTCTAACACAAACATAATGTAATATTAAATCCTAAAATCACACTCTCAGAATTGGAGGAGCGCTAAATAGATCATTTAACGTTTCTTCTTTCCTATGGAGTCAGTCATATTTTGTCTCCTCCAGATTATACATGTTACACATCACAGAGATGGGCTGCTTCACATTTTTCACACATTTGGTGAATTCAACCATATTCCAGGACATGGCACTCTCCAGCAATGAATTATGTAGAACAAGAATAGAATTTGCCATTATGCACTATTTAAGAAATTTCATAAGGTACGTTAAGACTCTTCCCATGAAGGGTAAAATGGACAGTTTGAAGGGTAAAATGGACTGTTCCCACAATCCTACTGAGACTATTCAATTGTAGTCTCTCATTAAGCCATTACTCTACTTCATTTTATAATGAGTTGCACTTCTGGACCAACCAAATTGATGCGAAGAGTTTTCAAGTGATAATGGCATCATTTGAAGTAGAAAGCACTGCTTACATGCCAAATAATCCTAATGGCTTAAAAAGAATTTGTGCTTTATTAATGAATATAAAGTTGTGATGTATTTCTACTTTTTGATTCTAAAAATTAATAAACCAAAATCTGAACAGTCTATTTGCACAATAATAAAATGTGTATATTGACAGGTTTGATATGAATTTGCCATGCATATTTAATTACAGAGTTAATTTGTAATATGCTACTGAGACCCTGAGGGAATCATTTATGATTTTAAACTTAATATTATCACAAAGCTATTATATAGAATATAATGAGCTCTTTGCCATGTGTCAAAATCAAATTATTCAATTTTAAAAGATTAAATAGTTCAAATTCATAAAGAATGGAGCATGGTCAATTTAATTCTCATCTCAAAAATAACTCTTCTTGAAAAACTATAAATTCTGCTAGAACATGAAACTCATTAAATATTACATCCAACTATACTGTATTAATCTTTGAATCTAAATATATTTAGTATATCATGCCAGACATTTTTTTTACTACTAATTCTGTATTTAGTGGTACGGCAACCTGCTAAGTTCTACCTACTAAAGCAGGTAAACATGAAGCATTTTAATCTCCAAACACTAAATAATTATGACAGAGAAAAAGAACTAAGCAAAGATTATCATACTGCCATGAACTCAGTAGGCACAAAAGTAAATATTTGTCAAATGAATGAATGAATAGGTAGGCAGATAAGTAAAACTGAAATAGGGTCCATTTTTAAAAAATTCATGGTTAAATATTGAGTACTAAGATTATTTTAAACCAACAGATTTTGATAAACAATCCTAAAGTATTTTAGTCTGTACCTAAAATGTAGTCAATTTCTTGTGTTTTATTGCTATCTGATTAATACAGACATATAAATTCAAATTTTAAGTTGAAGATCAATTGTGAGAATATTCATATAAACTGGAGAAATATTTATTTCCAAATATAATTTGCAAGAGGACATTGTCACTAGACATATCAACAATAAAAACATAAAATAACTGGAAGAAATATATTCAGCTAAATAAGTTTCCAAATTTTAAAGGAGCATGGCTTTTTACAGAGGAGGGGAAGAAGCTCTAATTGCTGTCCCAAAATATCTTTTTCCACATGACAATGACATTAAATATTATGACCCTAATTATAACTTCCAAATAGTGGCAGATGGCTTCTCTGAATGGTCGCTATACCTTTTAATTTAGTGTGCAAAAAATGCCTTTTCTGAATTACAAAGCAATTGTATTAACACTAATACGTGTCCGCCTTTTAAAACACCAAGGTGCAATTTAACCAAAGCAAGCTTTTAGAAAACCAATATAATGTAGTCAAAGAAATGGATTTCTCAAAGATCTTGATCTTCTAAATCCAGGGATAGATTTTGATTATCTGGAAAAATGACTGGACTGCAACCTGGTCATATAGAACAGATCTGATGAATATTTATCACAAATCAAATAAAAGGAACATACACCTGAAAAGAAGCTTATCTCAACTCTCCATAGATGACTTGAAGAAAGGCAGGGGTCAAGTTCTCACTAACTCAATTCAAGGTAAACGCTTAGAGTTTTCTCAACAGATATGGCCTCATAAACTTTAGACTGAAAAATATTCAAGGCAAATGTAACCCAACACTCACAAACTTAACTTTCAGAAACAAAACAAAACCAAAATAAAAAGGAAAGGTGTAAGAAAGAATGAAGAGGAGTAGGCAGGCAGGAGGAGAAAGGAGGAAAAAGCATTTTTATTTCTTTTATTTAGATACTCATCTTGGTTGTTCACCCAGGCCTTAGGGCATGAATCCAGGTCCTTAGGATGTTTGTGGACTACGCTTTGCTAAAGACAGTGGACCAAACTTCTATTCCACCAGGGCATGCCAAGAAATGTAACTTCCTGATGCTGTTAAGAGGAAATAGTTGCCAAATGCAAAGCCTGGAACCAAATTGAGGCAACTTTCTATGTCAGCCCTTCATTTATACTAAATACAGAAAATACCAAGTGAAATCATTATGATTGGTTAGAATAATTAGTTGATGGCATGGATTGGATAGCTGAGTCAATGACTGATTACAAATTCTTACTTTCTCTTTAAAAACATAATCTGCATACTAGAGATTGCTTCTCTATTTGCCAGAGCAGGGAGGTAGTATACCTAATTCATCCAAAAACGGTATTATATCATTAAGAACTTAAACCATGTGGACAGATGGAAGACACAATACATTCCTGTCTAATCCCAATGAAAATTATTCTCTGATTTCTCAAGAGATCATTCCTATTGATCCTGAATACAACCAACAGTATTATAGTATTACAGCACTAGTTCTGCTTGAAAATCAATAAAGCAAGGTCTGAATTGAATTCATGGTGCTTTATTCAACAATGGATTTCTGTGAACAGATCCAAAGGCAAAGAAATAGTCAATAAAAGTCACAAACAGTTTTCTCATATTCCTGACAGATTTCTTCACCAGGTGGTAGAGTACCAGGGTGGGCTGGCTGCACAGAAGCCCACCTGTGCCTGGAGAAGAAACTGGCATGAAAAATGCAGACTCACAATTTACAAGAAAAGAACTGGGATGGATTTCAGAGAGGCTGGCCAATGAGCCAGTGGGCATATAAATTGGGGAGACTAAAGAGTACTTTTCAAATATTAGAAAGACATTCTGCGTCTTTTGAGAGGATAATAAATTACTGCAATAATGTAGTTGAAAATCAAAAGATAAAGTCTATCGAGGATACTCACTTTGGTTAATTTTATATTATATAAATTTCAACTCGACTTTTTAAATCTATGGGGGAAACTATCAAAAAAAAAAAAAAATGCAAACTTTCAAAGCAATCACTGACCATGACTGAATAAGAAACAATAACTGATTCATAATTATGATTAGTATTACAGTGCCTCGCGCTGCAATTATGGCTTGTACCTTAAAACACAAAAAAAATTGCTAAGTTATTTCCATCATCATTGTGACTCATTTATAGAATCTGAAAAAAGCTAAAAAATTATCTTCAAATTCTAGCCTCAAATACTACTTTTTAAGCAGTTCTTAATCAACAATGCTAATTATAGTTAATCATGAGAATTATTTAAGCAATAGCTCAGTCAAAAATTTTTCAATGGAAGTATATATCCTTGTGGCTCAGGCAGCTAAGGTGACTAAGGTAGAGGCTATGTAAAGTCAACAACCCAAAATCGAGACCTTAGGCCAAGTTAAAAACATACCAATAATAATAATTCTAGATGATTCAATATCTCATTAGTTTATGTTGTATGGTCCAATGCTTAACTAGCCCAGAGTAACTGAATTAAACACAGGATAAGAGGGGGGTAGACATCCTAAGGCACAGAGGGCCTACTAACAATAGATATCTGTTTCAAGATAAAAGGACGTGGTGCAAAGATCCTGTGGTAGGAATGACCGTGGTGTATATAAGAAAAGAGAAAAGTTGTGAATGTTGTTCTAGAATAATGGCCTAGTGACCAGGAGTGATTTATAAAGAAATAAGGTGAGTGATAGAAACGAAAGCCTGATCACGTAGGGACTGGTTGAGTAGGTTAAGTGGTTCATATTATATTCTAAGGGTGACTGGAATCTTTCAGAATGTTATAAAGCAGAGGACTGACATGAATTGATTTATATTTTTAAAAGGTTGCTTTAGCTCATGATTAAGACTATAAGGGAGTAATAATAAGAGCAAAAGGAACACTTAAATTATCTCTTAGATAAATCCAGTTCAAATAACCTGGCTTTAATTGGTTAGCAACAAAGATGGAAAGAAATGGTCTGATTAGAATACACTTTGGAAGCAGAGACCAACATGCTTGCTGATGTGGACCAAGTTGGGAAGAGCACAGGGAGGTGATAAAATGACCACTCAGGCATTAAGATTCAGACACTAACCAGGATGAAATGACAGGGTGGGAAGGGGTAGCATAGAAGCACAGAAATTCGTGGCTCAGGAGTCTAGGGGTAAGCAACTGGGATGAGCTTCCCAGAAGTAACACCTGAGTTGGCAAAGGAAGGAATGACGCAGACAATTCCTAATGAGAATATTCTACATAGTCAGAGGGAAGAATACTTAGCCAGGCTCAGAATTCAAAATTATAATCTATATGTTTGAGATACTAAATTAATATGCAACTTATAGGGTAAAGAAAATGACTTCCAACAGTGCACCACTGAGAAATGTGCAATTTTATCAATACATTCACTGATTCCTCATTGAAAGTACTGATCTGTCAGTGTGAGATATTCCTTCAACAGGGATATTTCTGAACATCTGTTTTATAAATAGAAATATATGTGATGTTATATTAAAAATCAAATTTCATATTTTTTTAACTTCTCTATCAAATATTTTACTATGTAAATGAACACCAGGAAAGAGGGATTTTCTATTGATATTACACAAGATGAAGACTTTGATAAAAGGAAATTAAGTGCTCCAATTTGGAGAGCCTTTGGACTGTTTAGAATTTCTTAGAAATTCACATAGTGAAAGTTAGAAGCTACCTTTGTTTAATATTAAATTACCTCTAAACCAGTAAATACTGCTCTGGGAGGGGAACAGCTTAGGAAAAGCTTCTGTTTGTAACCTTATATGGACTCCCTAGCCCAGAGTCGAAAGAAAGTTATCCAACCTCACAATTAACACCAATGTGCAGAAACACATTAAACTACCTCATTTACAGGTTAAATTCATTCTATCTAACCTATGCTAGTACTAAAAGCCACAGGTTAAAAGAAGCTAACAATCAGACCCCTTTCATTTATTCCTTCGTTTGTTCATTCATTCCTTTATGTGGCTATAGAAATATGGAAGTGGCCTGTACTCCATGCTACATATCTGAGAAAATAATAGCATTATTTTAGAATTTCCACTTATATAGGAAGACTAGCTGAGACTGAAAATGACATCTTTAGTTTACTGTGAGGTTCAAAATTCACTGGAAATCCTCCCAGGAATCTGTCCTTGGGAGAGGGTTCTAGAGACCTTTTGTATTTTTTCACTCACTTTTCTCCTTCATTTGCTTTTCCTAGAAGCTGCTGGAACTTTTCCTAATGCTTTACTGTTTCTGTTTTAAGATAACTTTTGAATTCATGTTCTTGTTTACCACCAAGAATATCATTCAACTGGTTTGAAAACACTTGGGAATAGATGGAAAACATATAATGGTATTATGGCTATCTGGGCTTTATATTTTTAAAGACATCTTTGAATAAAATATAAAAATAATGTGATCACCTGGGTTCTGACCAAAAAACCTAAAACAAAAGAAAACAAAAGCAAGTTTGGGAGTAAAAGTGATTAAACACCAGAACAAGCTACCAAACAGAGCAGCAGTATCATTCTCTCTGAATACTCTTTAAGAAAACAAAATAAAATTAAAAAAAAAATTGTTGTCCTTCTTTGTAAGATTAAGAGCTTTTGATATGTTTTCTAGAACTAGAGTCTATGATAGAGTTACTGAGTATCTTGACTGAAAACCATTATATATCACAAATCCTTCTATGTAGTCAAAAGGTGTTTTGTTTTTTTTTTTTACTGCTGTGTATTTCTAAAATTAAAAAACAAACAAACACTGGTACACAGCAGTACAAAACAGATACAACCCAGGAAAATTGACCTCAAAAATATTATTAACTAAGTTCATACCAGAAGAAGCTTAGTCAAAGTTACTGTATCTAAGAAAAAAAGTCTCAAAAAGAATAAAATTGGTGACCAATATATAAAAAAAAAAAAAGAAGAAAAGCAGAAGAATGAAATCTAATAAGCCCTTGACACTGGTATTACTCAGGATGTGTGTGTATATGTGTGTCTGTGTCTGTGTCTGTGTGTCTGTGTGTATAAAACCTGTATCTAACTAATTAGACCACAACACACATTTGAGTATCTCCTGGAAAAGGGTCAAACAGATGCCCAGTTTGCTAAACACAGGACTAGCATGATACAAATACAAAATAGTTCAGCTCATCAAAATATTTCCAGAAACATAATTTATGGGTTTATGTTTAGCCTCATAAGCAATTAAGCAGACTCCAAATTTACTTTGTATCTGAGTATATTATTCAAATAGTGAGTCCCTTGTGAGTTTTGCCTTTAAAAAGAACACAGGTTACTGCTCTTTTTTCACTCTGACATGATCCCAAGGAACAAACAAGTGTAAGCAAAGACTGTATGAGGAGATCAAGGCCATCATGTAGTAGAACAGAAGTCCTTCCTGTTACTTAGCCTTAGAGGAGCTCATCTGAGGTATGGTTGGTAACACATTCCTCTCCAAGTGAAGCATCACTGGTCAAGTTGATGAATTTCCTGTCAAATTAATCTAACTGACTAAACTTCACTAAACATTTATAGTTTATATTGACACAACTCTCAAATAGGAATTTTAGGATGAGAAATCAAGAAAAAGGAAGAGACTAAAATTTGTTAAAAATGTATGTTGCAAGCGGGGATCATTTCACAGAAATCCATTCAAGTTGCTGATATACATGTCTATGACAATTTAGATCAATATTACTTTGATCAACCACAAACAAGCTTTAGCCCCAGACTAATTTGGAGAGGGTTAAGGAACATTTTTAATATTAAAACAAGACATTCATACAAACTCAAAAACACATATTTATTGGAATCAGGAAATGCAAAACTAGTAAAAATATTGAAAATGTCAGTACATTTTGTAGCACTTAAACTGAGCATTAGCTAATTTTAATGATGGCTTTCTCCAACATTACTGCCAATATTGCTAGGAACAGATGTTGTTACTGAAAATGCTAATTATTATATGCCCTAGTCACCATCTCTATGTGTGTGTCTCTCTTTTTGGTTTGTATTAGCAATTACATCGGTACATGTATAAATCAAATGTGATTTGAAGCTGTGTTTTGTAGGATAATGTCACCACAGAAAAATAGCAGAGAGAGATTAGTTATTTTATTTCCCAATGTTAAACACTGTTTTATCAATAATACCGAGCAGAAGTAAATTTATCTATAATCTCTGATCATTATCACATTTCAGGCAAAAAAAAGGCATGATCAGAATTTATTTCCATTAAATTTTAACAGGCAAATTAAATTAGACAAAAAAATAACAAAATGTTATTTCATGTTAACTTTCTAAGAAAGAGCTGTTGCAGTGTGAACTTAAATGCCATTAAAATAGGTATCCAATTTGAAAATTATTCTTATTAGCAACTCATAAAGGCAAATATAAGAGAGAAAAGGGAAATACAAAGTGAGAATACAGAGCCATCTGAAATCTTCAAAATAATTTCTTCTTAATTTCTAAATATCTTAGGTATCAGGAAATTTAACCTACAGTTATACTAATAAAACCAAAAAATGAGTATTTCTTACTCTATTTTTAGTATTAAATTCAGTTGTAAAATATAAAGGATGAAAGGCAAAAAATGTGATGAACATACTAAAGAATTCTGAGTTGCAAAAAACATAAAAGTGTAGTCTCTTAAAAGTGGATATGACACAATAAATAGAATATTGACTGATTTCTAACTAGTTTTCTACAAGAAATTGGCAGGCAATCTCCTGTCAAACTGATGACAAGAGAAAAGTTAGCTATAATGTAAGAGTGGGAACATATCTGGATTTGGAATTTAGTAACGAAACTGCAAAATAAGTTCTATTATTTGCTCGGGGTAGCAAACTGATATTCTACCCTAATTCATTTAATGAAATATTTCTGAATATCATGTGTCAATGCTGGATATCAAGGCTGTGATTTTCAATACAGAGCAAATCTTTGAGAATTTTGATGCATGGAAAACCTATTTTTGTTACAAATTTTGTACCTGTATCTTGCTGTTTTGAATATACGTGTCAGAAATAAGTTACGAATTGAGTACATCCTATGAGTTGATACAAAGGCAATAAAAGCAGGTCTAAAAACCAAAAGGTAATATCAAGTCAGTGCCAAAGATGAATTTTGTGTATACTGGGAAGAAATTGAAAGACGATTTGCTAATCATATTTAAAAGCCATTATTACATCCTTCAATATTATAATTCATGGGTTTTTCTATTAAAAAAAAAATGAAACATTTTTACAGCAACTTCAAGATGAAAAATCAATGTCAAGGTAAGGGCATACCCATATCACTCAATACCCATAAAGGTACTTCCAGAAGATCATCTCCCCAGTATCACTCCAGACTCCTACCATTGATCCTCGCTATTTCACAAGTTATTTTATTATTTAACCTCCCAAACGATTTTTTTTCAATGCAAAATAATATCTCAGAGAACTATTCAAATGAATAGCCCTTCCTCCTTTCCAGCACTAATCAACCATCCTTTTCCTGATATAGACCCACTAGGAAATAGCGCGATGGGTCTTCAAGTTTCGTTTTTTATTAAAGAAAATGTTCTACTGTTCTATGCAGTCCTTTGAGCCTTACTTGAGGCTTCTTCCAGACTGCAATATGTATCGGTTAATTTTAATTTAATTTAAAGAGCCAGCAGGTTAATCAAGAGCAATTACTCAAAAGCACGAACTACGTATTACAAATAAATAAATATAATCTGAAATCTCCCCACAGTTTTCAGTTACTTATAGCCTTGGTAAACAGTACAAAATGTGTTCCATACAACTTTCAGTAAATAAGGAACAACTATGTACTTCAAATATTACAAGTTCTAGCCTCTCATTAGATGAGAAATTTTAGTGCATCTGGCAACGTGAAGAATATATCATGGTCATGGAGGGACTGCATGTAAGACTGCGGTCACATAAACTGTACGATATAGCTTGGGGTGTGGCAGGCTATACCACATAGGTTTGGTTAAGTACACTCCATGATGTTTGCACACCGAAACTGCCTAATGAAGCAATTCTCAGAACGTAGCCCTGTTGAGAAAGAGCACATGAGTGTATTAAGGTACGAGAGACAAAGCTTAGAAAGAAGAGTATATATCCTGAAAGAAACACACCATTTGTGATTAAGTCAAATTATAAAGCAGCAGCTGTTAGTAGCAATTCAGAAGAAATGGAAAAAGCAAAACAGAAAGATGCTAATATGAAACGCTTTTGCAATAACCTATTATGAGTAAATTGTTCCTTTAATGGAATTTATGTGTCTTGACTAAATAAAGACAAGGATAATTCCAGAGTTTAAGAACTGAGTCTTGATAAATTTCTACTAATGTCAACAAATGTAAATGACAAAGACAGCCATCAACACTCAAAATGAAAGGGTCCCTAAGCCTACCTTTACAAAAGTTACTGATTCCAGACAGGATTGGAAAAAGTCATTAATAAAGATGCAAACCAAACTTTCTTAGTATACTGAATTTTGAAGAATGAATGCTTTTATAAAAAGATTTTCTTTCTAATCTCCATGGGAATTAGTATTGATATTAAGTGAGAGTACCGACACTACCTAGGTCATGCTGTGAGAAGTCACAAACTTTTGTAGCAGGCAAGTGTAGATTTTACAAGAGGAAATAGTGTTTAAATGCTTTTCATTCTAATCTAAATGAGCTATAAGAATAGAAGACTTACTGACTCTGTATATAGTTATCATCAGGTAAATCAACATACTTTTCAACTACTTTGCATCATGTTATTCATGTGAATGAATATAACTAACATGTAGAGAATATAAAGAGAGGGCAGTGGAAGTATATTTATGCTTTACAACAGTTAAGTTTACAGAGTATCAAGAACTCTTAGCAACTTTATCATAGTATTGTTGCTACTACTTGTGAAACACTGTATCATAAAAATATTCAAGTATACAGAAAAAGCTGAAAGAACAGTAAAATAAATATCCATAAACTGACAATTTAACAATACTTAATATGTTATCTTAAGTACTTTATCTAAAGAGATAATTTATTTATTTTTGCCAACCATTTCCAAGCAGACGATTCACACAAAGTGTTTGATTCATTTGGGTGTTCACAGTCCATCTCAGAAACCTATAAAATACACCTTTATGAAATAGTTCCACAAAACACAAAACCTGAATATATCTGTATCAAAGCAGTTCAGTCGCTGCTACTAACCACGAATTAATATATCCTAGGACATATCTCTTAATCCTTCAAAAACTGTCGATTTCTATCTTTGAAAAATTAAGGACTTAAACTTGAAAATATCTAGTCACCGTTGATTATTCAGTTTTATCATTTCAATCCCCACAAGAAAACTCTACTTACTCAGTTTGCATGTGAAATTTAAACTGTAAGGGACCTAATAGGTAGAAGACACCTGGCCAGAATCAGCCCTGGCCTCCAACTCAAACAGCTGTGGATACATTTGTAGACTCACTCCAGCTTTTAACCCATTTCCCATTAAAAAAAAAAAAAGTGCAGCTCACTGCCAGCTCTCATTTAATTTTACATAAACACGCTCTTTGAGACTGAAGCAAATCTGACTGGTTTTCACTGTGAAAATAAGATATAAAAACTGTTCTTGGAGTTATTTCTAGACAAAATTTGTCTCTAATCCTACTATAACAGAAATGTGTACGACAGTCATATTCTTGGAGCAAATGGGAAATGGGTTAAAGTAAGAATGTCATTTGGCACAAGTAAAGTATTGAATACTTTCATTACTAAAAGTTGAGATGATGATTTACATTGTAATTTCTCAAATCTTTCACCAGCTTCCTATCGCCAGGATTTGCTGTTCAGCATTTAGAAATAAGCCTAACAAATCATTAGACTTCCAGAAGCAGCAGATACCTTAAAAGGAGCATGTTGCCCTTTCTTTATCATGACACCATGTAAGAATCTTCCAAAGTGAAGGAGTATGTAATGAAGTAAGCTAGGATTTGCTTCAAGAATTAATGCAAAACAGAAGTCAATCATTATGGTCATTAATTCAGGTTATTCACACCTATCAAAACCTACTCTCAAAATAGAGACTATGCAAAATGATCTGAAAATTACCAGAATATTTAATTATTATTGAAATTCAAGAAAGCTCTTCCTCAAGCCTCTCTTCTTCTCACAAGTTTTACATGTGTCTACCAGCATCCAAGAAAGCTAATGTGTAAATAATAAAAAACATGGCTGTCCTAATTTTGGACTGAATACAAACGTCAGGATTTTTCATGACTACATACTGATGCCTCAGACGCCATTAGTCTTGCTCTGAAAACACGGTCCCTTCACGTAGCCCCAACGTGAATCTAAGTTGTCTGGAAATAAGATGACTTTACTGACAGAAAATGTATCTTAACATGGGAGCTGGCTTGCAGCCCTAGGAAGAAAGAAAAATGCGATGACCCTGCATTGCAGACATGAGGTGGTTGCAACGCAACAATCTACTGCCCGAGTTGAGACAGAGAAACTTTCAGTTATTACATCCTGTATTTCATCAAATACTCCAGCAGTGAACCAAATACTGTCATTACTCTTTGTTTGCCAAATAAGAAATTACAGGGAATTTCATATTTCAATTTTAGTAAAACTCTAGGTTATAGAACAAATTCATAAATGTTAACTTATCAGTTTTTTAATATCTTTCTAAAGTAAATGGAATAACAATGATCCCAAAGTCTAGATGAGTAACTGAGGACTGACATATCACTTGGGCATTAAGGAAGCTCAGACATCAAGCAAGGTAATCAAACATAGGTTTTCTGACTCTTAATTCAGTAGTTTTCTCATTATACTTTAGTTTCAAAATATTCTAAACAATTAACATGAATAATAAATTACATATCTTATAGCGCCATAGGTTTATAAAACATTTAAGAAAAGGTAGCCTCATTTTTATTAATAATAAAACTCAAAATTCTATAAAACTCAAATTCTATAAAATCAAACAGTAAATTCATCACAATAAATTAAAATTATTTTTCCATTCCTTTAATCTAACATGGTATCAAACTCTTGTTCTCAATCTAAAGTTAAAAAAATCAGAGAAAGAAAGCGGACCAGTGGTTGCCTCATGCTGAGAGAATGAAGTGGGAAGAAACTGGGAGCTCAGAGTTTTGGGATTTCTTTTCCAGAAGGATAAAAGTGTTTTAAAATTTAATCGTGGGAATGGTTGTACAGCTCTGTGAACATACTACAAAATACTGATTTTATACTTTAACGTAGTAAATTCTATGTGAATTATATTTTTGAAAATTGTGAAGCATAAAATTTCTGCTATATTAAAATAACACTAAAGATAAAGAAAAAAATGAAACAGTTACTTATTCAATATTTACAAATACATCTTCTGTTCAAAAAACTCATCTAATACAAGATACGGATTCAAGCTCAAGAAACAATTCAGAAGGCAAACCAAGAAATAGCAAATTATAATATCGAAGTTTAATATAAATTCTATAAAAACAAGGTTACATAAAACATAAAGCACACTAAAGTTGGTGTCTCAGGTGAACAAATGGATAAAGTCACCAGAAGTAGTTCACAGGCATCCCAAGGACCCAGGTTCAAGACCAGAGGTCAGAATATAACAACCAAGTTGAACAATGAAGTAAATAAACATTTTAGTATTTCTTCCTACTCCCCTTTCTGACTGCCTGCCTACTTGTCTTCATTCCTGCCCTTAAAAAAAACAATAAAAGAGCATGAGTACTTTAGAAACTTAAATATGTAATGTAGTATTACCTGGCTGTGTGACCTTGGGCAGTATAAAATAATAATTAAGCACATTCAAGTGAAGTTTCACACGAGTGTTTAAGCACTTTCCTCACATGTGAAGAAACTCATCAAATAATTGTACA
This sequence comes from Solenodon paradoxus, assembly GCA_004363575.1. NCBI lineage: Eukaryota > Metazoa > Chordata > Mammalia > Eulipotyphla > Solenodontidae > Solenodon > Solenodon paradoxus. Next base: position 315,366 of record RJWH01000622.1, on the reverse strand, counting down.
TTAACTATAAACTCTATAGTTCTATAAATACATAATTAAAACTAATGTATAGAATGGTTCTAATGCGATTATCTTCCAGTTTTCCTTGAAATGGTGTGTCATTCCTTCATCAATTAAGTCACAGCATCATAATAAAACTATTTTGTTATTCTCATACCAAAACGGCTTATGTCCAACTGAAGGTTGTTCTCTTTAAAGGAATGAATTTAGACTCAAACACTGATGGCATCCCAAAACACATAATTGTTTAAACTGTTACGAAACACACAGGAATTTCTATTTCTTTCCATTCTCTTCTAAGAAAACACCTTTGTTTACCCTTGTGTATCTGTCACAGTAAGTGTAATTTCTTTCTGGCTTTCTTCAGTTTCTGGTAATGGAACAGGACTTCTTAATATGATATTATATGTAAATCAGGATTATATCAGTTTCACTGAAGGTTAACTATATGCTTAGGTGCTCTGTAAGAAGATAATAAATAATCTACTAGAGAAGCCCTGATAAACTGAGGAATGCTCGTCTTGCAAGAGTTTGTCATAAGTTCATTGGTCAAGGAAAACCTTTTCTTGCACTTTTGAATCTGAGTTTCAAACAGAGAAAATAACAATCTTGGGAAACCTGCAAAGACATTTTTCTACTCCACGGTTAAAAACGGTGATGGCCCAGGTTGCATGTCAGACCCAGTCGGTCACAGTCTGTGGGCATGAGTCATGTGGAAACCTCCCTGGGCAATGGATGTGAGCCTCCTGGTAAAGGTTAACAGCTACTTCAGGGATAAAGATAAGGAGGATGATAACACTCCAACAGCCCTGCCACAGTAGGAAATGTCTATGCTCAAGACCCAGTTCTGGACAATGCATATGGATCATCTTCTTTTATCCACATACAGGCCTTGTTTGAGAATAATCATGACAATAGTGAGAATAACCAACTCCGTAACAAGAACGACCAACACACATGATGTTTATTATTATGTGTCAGTATTTATTTGACCACTGTATAAGCATCAACTTTTTAAATTCTTATAATAACCAGAGAGAGAGAGACGGAGGGAGAGGGAGGGGGAAGGGGAAGAGGAAGGGGGCAGGGGAGGGGGAGAGGGAGAGGGGCAGGAGGAGGGGGAGAGGGAGAGGGGAAGGAGAGGGCGAGAGAGATATTTCAACTTCATTTTCTAAGAAAGAAGCTGAGACAAAGATGTTAAAAGTTAGAAGACTTGTCCAAGGCTATATTATGGTAAGTGGCAAACTCAAAATTATTTTTCTTCATACAGCCTAACTCTAGACAAATGTGAATTATCGTAACCATCACAATTCTGCAGAAATATTATTTAAACTTCCTTGTTTCATACAGAGAATGTGACTTTGCATCTTATATTTATGCTGCTAATGTGTACCTTTGGCACAAAACAACCAGTAAGTATTAAATACATGTCTATGAGTTGAAGTGCAAAATAAAAAATCTTATTAGAAAAGATCCAGTCTAGAGAGTTGACACTTTTCAATTTATATACTTTAAAGATCTCGTACGCCTTTTTCAGTACAATAAAATAACCACATTTCAGTATAGAGAATTAAGTTAGGTGAATACATAATTCAATACTTGTGCTATTAAGACTCACACCAAACTAAATTATGAATCAAAAACCAGAACCAACTATATTAATTTGCATTAAAATGAACCAGTCCATCTTTTTTTATAAAACTGTAAAACGAGCCCATTAAAAAAGCATCCAATGTACAAATTTAAACTAGAAGAAAGTCTTTGTTCTGTTAAAATTATATAGCCAGAATTCAAATACCACAGCAGTCTCGAAAACAATCTATATTATTATGTTTAAACTTTAGGAGAAAACAAATAAATCCCCACCTCACAAGACCAGCAGTAGTAGGATCATGTATGATCTGTTTCCTCATCTCTAAAATGAAATGGTTACCACTCAGTATTCTAAACTCAAGTCTTGAAGGATAATATAGACAAAAGTTTCTCTAGAAAATGAAGAGCACATACAGAAGATTTAGAATGGAGCAGTATCTATTACTTAATGTAATTTCTCTTTCTATACCTTCTATATGGCTCACTTCAGCCCAGTATAAATTTCTAAAGTTATATGAAATTAAGGGTAGAGATACACTGAATTTAAAAGAAGAAAATGTTTCAGTTAGAGTTGTGTTACATACTAGCTGAGCAATTCTTAATCTGCCATTTTACCAAATATTTTTCTGCATTTGTTAAATGGGAATAACTATTTGTTTCCTACTCTTAAGAATAAATAATAATATAACTACATTAATATATGTATTAATGATGAACTATATAAGAAAACACATTGTGGACTTTAAAATACTCTAAAAATGAAAGGAAAATGTGTCAGTAGTAAAAGACTTTTTCAGACATTAAAGTTATTTTATATTTCATGGCTGTCTTTCACCACTATTCTTTCAATTTTCTTACAGTTAAAGCAAAATAGTCATCTATTGTGAAAACAGTTTAATGACTTCTTTCATTTGATGTTTTTCCAAAATTCTTTCTTATGCATTATCAAGCCACACTTTCATATCAGCCTATTATTTAGTAAGCATTTGAAGACACTGTATGCTTTTAGAAGTGAGCTTTGTTATAAATTAATCTTCTAGATTCCAAAGAACTGAACAAACTAGAAGAAAAATGAAAGAAACACTCTGATACACTTCATATCCTTTCCAATTTCAATTATTTGAACTCAATTACCTTGCCCAGAAATGAGTAAACTTGGCAAAACTGAGAAAGCTACCATCGCATGAAAATTTCTACATTCTTCTATCTCTATGGTAGGAGTTTCCACTAATTGCTTATTTTAGAGAGCTAAAAATAAACTACCAAATATACAAAATGAAGCTGGCAGTACCCACAGTCACTAGAGGAAGAAAAGGATGTCTGTACCCTTAAAATATGGCTGCACATTTAGTTCGGAAATTATCCTTGAAGTCTGATATACTTTAAATCATCGATAGTTTAGTCAAAATTATCAACAATTACCTTACAAATAAAAGGACTTTTACCCATTTCCATGATGCTATTGCAACTCTGGCAGAATGACTTTCAACTGTTTGTCCCTGATTTGTGGATGATGGCTCTAGATGTACACAAAGTACAACAATATCTTGGCTGTCAAAGGACATTTTAAAATGCAATCTTGTAGAGTACTAATTATTTCTAGATCACTGACAAAGCATTCCATCATACAATTATATTGCTTTTAGCTAAAAGTCATTGATAGCATGAGTTTTCTGGTAAACACAATGCTTGTGATTAAGATAACTATTTAATAAATAATTTTGAAATATTCTCAAGGAAGTATTGCAAAACAGATCAGGAAGTCATCTAAAATTGTGCAGCTGCTTTCAGAAGCAATAAGAAAATACCTGATGATGAATAGGTTGTAGACACTGTCTCTCTTGACCCAACTCACTTTTATCTGTAATCTCAACCTGCTGAGAGAGTACGAAAAAAGGACAATAAAAGAGCAATCTGCCCAGTAGTCAATACAGATGTGGTGTAAAATATGTCTATGGAAACCATGGAGAAGGATGATACATAGCTTCCTCCACATGAGCATTTTTCTCCATGAAACCCCAGTCTTTTACATATCTCCTAAATTAATCCAACCAAGAGGTTCTCACCAAGAAGGAACAATTTTTCTATGATCAACTGGAGCCCTATCTCTGGGCTAGACCATAACACAAACAACATGTATGTGACTTGATTTTCAGGAGAAACAGAAGAAATCTGAAAGTTGACCTTAAAATATATACATTTCAACATTCAGATCATGACAAAGTTCTATCACCCTAGAACACCTGAGGATTTATTTATTCAAAGATAGTACAGATTTCCATTAGAAAAAAAAAAGCGGGGGAATGTTTGAGAATATAAATTATAAAATTTAATTATATAGGATGGAACATATTAAAAAACACACGATTCCTTTTTGTGTCTTCTTAAAAAACACATACTCAGCCTTACTACTTCTAAGTAAAAGGGTAGTTAGATATAGATGAAGAATAGTATGTGAGCTTACTTCAATAAATTTGAAAATCTGTTCGGAAACTACCCTTGTCCCTTAAGCCTATATCCTTCAAATAGTTCTCTCTCGTCTACATGTGAACACGTGTGCATGGGAACACATGCAAGTATATGTGGACACACACACAACACACACCTTTTCAGTCAATCTAGACCAGCTGGGTGGGAACTTCTGGTCTCTATTATTCACAAGTAGTCTGAGGTAGCTGCTCTCAGGCCACATAAGACATGATTTTTCAGAGAAGGTTGTGAGATCAGCACCCCTGAAAAAGCCTGAGTGCACTTGAAGGTGAGGCAAGGAATAGTCACTGTTTCACTGTATTTGTTAATCAGAGGTCACCAAAATGGAGAGACAGGAGACAATCAACTGGGGTGCAAGAAAAACACAGCAGAAAGTAGGAACAAAATTATATTCCACTATTATTTACTATGTGATTTTACCATGGCATGCAAATGGAATTTTAAATGAACATATATTAAATAATTTTACTGCTAGAACTATATGAACAAAAACATTTGGAGATCATTAAAGTCATGTGAGCTAAAGTGATAAACATATCTATAGATGGGGTTAACAAAAATTATATTATTTAAATCAAAATAAATTTTAAGGCTTATGTCAGGAAGAACACAATTTATAATACTACATAATATTTTCTCATTTTTCTATAATGGTTTGTATCTTAATCTACTTCATGAAAACCTTTTACCATGCCCTAAATTAATGGATATTTTACAAAAATTGGTTCTAAAAAAGAAAACTGGACAGGTTACTCCTTTCTTACACAACATAAAATCGATCCATTCTTAATCCAAAGATCTAATGATATCCCAAAGTAATCAGGCAATGGCAAAAACAAATAAAAGTCAATTCTATTTTTTCAATTTATTTATTATCAGCTTTGCTTTTACTGTGCTATATTAAAATAAAAATATTTCTATAGCCATTAATATTTTAAAAGTACTAAAGCTATCAAAACCAAATTTGGAAAAATTAGTGTCTGGCATAAGGTGATTTTAGGTCATCAGGGCAATTTCAAGGCTGCTAATTATATCTCCAGGTAAGCAGCACTTATGTTTCAGTTTTCTGTCCAAATTTTATGGGATGTATAGCCAGGAAAAAACAACTTTAAAGGGGAAAATGTAAATAGGTTGAGCGGGGAGAAGCATATTTTAACTGTAAGAGCTGTGAATTACAAGTGGCTCTTTGAAGCTCCCCTCGAAACATATAGTATAAACCAGAAAATGGGAATATTCAACACATTTTCAGTTGTGCAATATGTAACTATTTTTTGATACCCATGAAAATAAGCAAAGAAAGATGAGGTACCACAGAGGAAAAAGACTGAATTTCCATATAATATGTAAATAGAAATCCTACAGGGAAAATTTTTTTAAGGAATACAAGTATTAACAGACTGAATTCCAACATGTCAATGTGAATTTAAAATCGTCACGTCTCCGTTGGCTTATGCAGCCTTTATTTTCTCATTCCAGTCTGTAAATGTATTTACAATAGACGGTCTATTTTCATAAAGAAACACTGAAAGTTACAGCATATCCTTTCTAAAAAACTAAATTTAGAGAACGTAGGAGGAATAGGAAGAGAGAAAATCATTCTAGCACTTAGAATTTAAGGGAAAGAGAAGTTATACTGTCTTAAAGGGCACAGACTATTGATAATTAAAATACAGTAATGTATTTTCAGTTGTTATAGACTCCTAGCCCAGTATTCGAGATGGCAACTGTTAATATTCAATTCTGCATCTAATACTTTTGATATTCTATGAGAAAATATAGATCAGTAAGATTAGTTTTCAAAGTATAACCATGCAAATGATTTATATCAATGAGCAGATTTAGTTCATAGTAATATTGTCACTTCTAGCTCTGGGGATCAAGTTCTTTAGCTGAAATCTCATATATCACTGCCTTATATTGACACCTGCTGGAAAGGACTGGAACTGTATATTTTCATTTCATTATCTGAGAAAAGAAATGTGGAAGCCAACAGTTCAACTGCAAGTAACACAAATTTTAATTATCTGAAAGGAAAAAGACACATTTATTCCAAATGTTCATATTATTCCAAGTGTTCATATTTTAATGGTTTCTTTAGGAAATTATAAAACTCAAGTAGTCTATCCAGAGAATATTTCTAATGAAAATTAACTTACCCACTGACTTCAGTAACCAAACTTTGTGCTTATTTAGTATAGTTAGAAAACTAATTAAGAACTTCTTACAGCACTTGAGTTTCTACTGATTCAAACCCCAAACTAACTTAATATCTTGGTCCCATGACTTGGGAGTAGTCTCTGACTTTTTTAAAATACACATACCAATGAACCAGAAAAATCACCCAGGTTATAAAAAATGATGTTTTACATATTCACACTCATGGTTAAAAAGATTAAATAGCATGCATTCGTGAATGAGCTTTTCTTCTCTTTTATCAAAACTGCCCATTCATGAAATATATAAATGTTTTATTAGAATAAATGCATTCTCTGAAGTGGATCAAAACATTGAAATATTGAAATAACCTACCAATTTTGATATCTGAATTAAATCCTATTACATTTGAATTCTTATGCAAATGAAAAGACTTCTAAGTATTTCTGCAAGGAATCTCCCCACTAACTTACCCAGTCTCCTAAAACTTTTTTTAAAAAGTTTTCAGGCAGAAAAACATTTAACTGACCGGACTATAAACAACAAAAACATATGATAAAATTCACGGATTATTGCTTCTCCCCTTTTAATATGCTACTATAGACTATGCAGAGTCTAAGTGCTTAGAACTGCCACATTTTATTCATCATCATCATAATATTGTCTTAAAGATAGTCATTCTGATAATAAATGAGTTTAGGCAGCAGGCAAACAAGATATACTCTTTGGAGTGGAGCTAAGAATGTGAGATGAAGGAAGATGGTATTGCAGTGATGTATAAATGGCTTAATATTCCTGTTGTAATTCCTTGCTTCTTTTTATATCAGATCACCCCAATTTTTTATAAAAGTAATGGTAGTATGAACACAGCTTAAATAAAACAAAAATATAATAGCTAACTTAAAAATATAGGAACTGATTCAATGGTTTATGTTCAGGATGACGTAGTATTTAAAATTTGTAACCATCACACAAGTTGCCTCCTCAAAGTGCACCTAATACACCTGTCCTAAGAAAAGCAAGCTCTTCAAGTTTAGCTAAAATCTATGAATTGATTAATATAGGGGCCATTTTTATCATATTAAATCTAGTAGTTTCTAAAATGGGCTGTAATTATTTTTAACTGAAGAAATAATTTTAGCTTTAAAGAGATGGACGGTTTTTAAGTAATCTTACGAAAGATAATTTTAAACACTTTTTTAAATACACCAAAATTTACTTCAGATTAATATGTCATTCATTATTAAGACACGACAAAGTATCACCAAGGTAACAGGTCTTAATGAATATAGTTTTGCTGTATTTTCTCTGAACAGTTCACTCGCCCTTCTCAGAAGACAACATTTTGTCAACTGCAAAAATAAAATGTGCACTAAAACAGTACTTGCTTCAAATTCTTATAAACAATTTAATTAAGCAATTGACTTTGAGAGCTTGGGCAATCAGTTCAGCAAAAAAAAAAAAAAAAAAAAAAAAAATCTTTTCTTGACAAGAACTCAGAAAAATTAGTTTTTAGAGCTGAGAAACATCAGTATTGTCAGACACCCAAGATCCTTATTTTCAATCCCTCAGTTACCTTACAGAGCTTCTGATACCGAGGAGAAGAGACTGCCATTCTTTGTAAACGATGCAACAAAACCACAACTTTCTGCAGAGATGTTCTCACCACAGCCATCATTTTAAGTTTACCACACTTCTGGAGACACCTCAGAATTTGCATTATAAATGAAAAGCAATGATCATTTCCTCCCGGTCACTGGACAATGATTTGCCAGTTCTCTGAGCATGCTCGTTTCCAGGAAAGCATTTCAAAGACACAAGGCTTATTAGGTTCTAGGCAAAAGAAGGCTGGTAAGAAGGCTGGTATTCCTTCAACTTCTTCTCAATTTAAAAACAAAAACAAAAACATACAAAGGCCACAGAGAAAGCCCCCAGGCAGATGCTCACAGCCAGCACTTGCTCAGCCGGGCATGGCTAGAAAATGAAGCAAGTTGCTGAGCAGTCGAACGCTGCCTGCTGCTGGAGAGGAGTGCGTTCCGAAGCCAAAAAGGATATTAAGTGAAACATTAAAGCTGCAGATACAAGGCAGACATCCCCAGGGAACAGACATTCAACACATCACCACGGTGCCAGCCTTGTAGACAGCTGATATTAAGAGATTGAGTGGCATTCACTCACTGGAAAGAGAGCTGCGTTCAGTACCGGACTGAGGCAGCTCTGGCTGTGCTCTGTGGGAAGGTGGAGAGGACCTCTTCCAAATCTTGAGAAGAGCAGAGGGTACCTGACGCTAATGATATCAGCCTATACATTAAATGCTAAAAATCACCTAGAGACAGTCTCAGAAGGAGCTCTCACACAAAACAAAACAGAACAGAAAATACCTGCAGGGGGTGTGTGGCTTTGCCTAAGAAACCCAGCTAGCAGCGTCATCCACCAGCTCTCAGACGCCTGCCTGCCTGCCTGGGAGGAAAGTCATTAGAAATCGAATTTCTAATGTGAGGTTAGGACTCCTCTAATTAAACAGCAAAGTTAATAAAAAACAAAAGTTAAGTCTGTAATTGACTACAGAACACTCCAAATTGCCACATTTCCCCCTTAGATAGCATCTTCATGATCTCATTTCATTTGTCATAAAACTGCTTTAATTTTATGAGTAAGAAACAGATGAACCTGATTCTATATTATAAAAAGCCCGACCAGAATTTAGGGGTCCCATATGTATGTAGACATTTTGAGATGCAATTTCTATTGCAGTTTGAATATCCAATTGGTCTATGTTAAGTCCCATTAGGAAATGAAATAAAAAACAATGATTAAATGACTGGGTCAAAGAGCATGGCCAGAAATAGAACCCAGACGTTTCTCATTACCAGTGTCCTGTTCAAACTAATAACCGGGAGAATGCTGTTTTTCACCTTTCTCTGCTATTAGCATTTTTTTTTTTTTTTTTTCTAAAAAGGCAGTATTTTCAAGTAATTGTTTCTCTTTGACTCGGCTGCCTTCTCAATCCTTCATTTGAAGGTGATTTAAGTCCTATATTTTGTGTTTTGGGGTGGTGTTTATCAAGCAGCATTTTTGTGGATTGTACATGTATTTTTCCCCATGCAGGCCTATACTGAGAACCTACACTGCCTCCCTCTGGACAGGCGAGCAACATCCAAGCATCTCTAGAATGGCAACTTTGAAGATGTAGCTAATTAATTAATGATACAACTAAAAAGATTAAGTCATTAGGCAAATACAGCAAAACCAAGTAACTTAGTGACTGGGGAGAGGGGACTGAGGGTTGGGCAATAGGAGACTGATAGCTAAAGGGGACAGGGTTACTTTTGAAGTGTGTGAAAGTCCTAAGTTGATTTATAGTGATGGCTGAACAACTATAAAATAAAAATGTATACTAAATACACCAAGACAACTGAATTGCACGCTTTAAATGTATGAGTACATGGTTTGTAAATTATAGGTCAATAAAAGTATTACCAACTGTGTGTGTGTCAGGCACGGGCTGGCAGGGGGACAGGAGTGTATGAAGTTGAAATTCCTGCCCCTGACCAGCAAGCGATGTTACCACAATATATAGATATCCACCCCATGGGCCACTGCTGGGTATGGAGCTGGGTACCAGTAAGATCTGAAACTATCTGAATGATCAAAATTTCACCTAGCCATCAAGAAAATGAAAATCAGGCTGAAAAAGAATATAGTAGGCAAAAATATAGTTATCCTGAAACCCATATCGCTAAAAGGCAAAAACAGCACCTGTTATAAACCACCCAGCAAGCCACCAGGGCAGTGAGATTTTAACCCAGGAAAGAATTAAGAGTGTTTCACTTACTTGATAGCATTAAAATGTAAAGCTTACATTTCAAAATATAATGTAAATCATAAAATTATGCAACATGGGTATGAAAATTAAGACTAGACTCATTTACCTTAACAGATAAACTGGTCTTTCCTTCAAAAGCAAAACAAAAACAAAATTTCTGCATATTTGGCCAAATTTTGTCATCTGAAAATATGTCCACAGCAGTAACCGCATATCAGGCAGCTACTCTGCCTGCATGCTACTCAAATGCCTCATTTCAACGAAGTCAAAATAGAAATTACCATCACATCACACTCCCTACTAATTTGAACCGCTGCACTGACATTTTCTCTTCTACATTCCCAATTTCATGATCAAATATCACCTGGCATTCTTTGTCATTACTCTTACCCCTCCCTTAATTTACCCACCCTATCAAGTTACTGAGGGGAGTAATTCCTCTCTCATTGCCTCATTTCTGGTCATTATCACCTCTGACCAGAAGGCTTCAAGAGAATTCTTACATAATTCTCTGCTGGCAGTCTTGCCCATCTCAATCCATTACACACAAATGTCAAAAACAAGAGTCCTACAACATAAAAATTCTACTACATCACTCTTTACTTAAATAACCTTTAATGACTTCTCCCAATACCACCAACTTAAAAGATAAAATATTTAGCAAATCACTCAAGACAGCATTTGATATGTATCACTCAGCATTCTAGGTGTTTTTCCCTCCAAAGACTCCAATCTCTTAAAGACTGGGTTATCTCTTGTCTCTGGCCTCTGCTAAGGAATAAAACCTAACTGCCTTGCAGCAGGACCGCAAAACATAAACACATCATCCAATCATCATCCATCTTTAACAGAAATGACATATACCATAGCATGCTTCCAGAAATTAATCTTCATTTTCCGTTGTGCTTCCAAAATACCATTTACCAAAATTCACCCAAAGTCACCTTACACCAAATACACAATAAACTTCCTCTTCACGAAATACTCCTGTGGCCCTAAGTCCAGCTGTCAGAAGACATGAAGCAAGTATGACTAATGCTTCTGCTGGGTAAACAAACTTGCATACACCCCTAGGACACAAGCACACATACACTAGGTATTTTTTCATTTTCTTTGTTTAAATTAATTTTATGGAAGGAACATTGCATCATAACATTAGAAAGATTTAAGGTGCACATCATTTTAAAGAGACATATGCATATAATAACTTAATTTTACCACCACGATTTCAGTTCTTCGTTTACCATATAATTGACACTTTCTACCCAATTGGCCCACCCCTTCCCTTCTTGCAACCACTAATTTGACCTTATAGATTAGAAGTTTACTTTTGTCTTAGTTTGTTTGTTTGCTTGGTTCCTCTATACACCGCATGTAAGTGAAATCACTGGGTAGCTGTCTTTCAAAATGCATACATAAATGGCCCATCACCCTCACCAACATGTCAACAAATTTTTACTTTATTATTAAGTGCTTTTGAGGGTTCATTTTCTTCAAAAACCATCTTTCCTTTGCAACTCTGTTAATTCACCCAAAAGGAGTCATTAATACAAAAGCAATAGGAAAATTAACCTTTTTTCCCTCAGAAATACTCAATAAAGGGTCTCTAATAATTACATAAGATGTCAAAAATAAAGCCACAGATTTTCTAAGTAAAATGGAGAGAATATTTTATAATTAAGAACATTTAATAAAGGAGCAAGGGAGTGAAAAATTGTGCAAATTATCATAATGTAACATAAACATTTATGTTTATCCTAAACATAAATGCATGTGTTTATCTCTAGATAAACAAAGAAATTTTAATAATCTCTTAATAAATGCTCTAATATTTCTTATGAGCTGAAATAGACAATTTTAGCAACATTACATTATTTTTGAGAAGCATTTAATATATATGTTAAAATGCTTTACTTTGCTTGTTTTGTCTTGCTTTTAGGAGAGGAAGAAGCAGCATGGAGAGAAGGGATGGAAGCAGAGAAGTGGGGAGGAGGAAGGAAGTAACGTAGGGAGGGAGGAAGGGAGGGAGGTCTTTAGTTTATTTAGCTGTTGGTTTTTCACCCCACCCAGGGTCTCAAACCCAAATCCTTGGGCTGTATGTGGTCCGCACACCAGCTCTCAGCCACCTGAGCTGTAAGGGCATGCCCCTAAAATGCATTTTAGTCAGCAATTTTTCTTTCTTAGCTGCCAGAAGAAGACAAGCAATCCTGTGCTTAGTTATTTTTATTTAATAAGATTTAAAACATCTCTCCATTTCTTTCTTTTACAGTTTGAATATTCATTAAAACTTGAGAAGAGTTTTGGCTATGATAAGAACGTATCCAAAGATAAACCGTATCGGAAGGCATGATTAAACTCTAAAACAGGCCTGTGTTTGGCTACTCATCACCAGGCTCTAGTTCAAGTCTCCCTTGCTCATCTTCTACAAAAACTGTCACCTACTTTAGTATACAGCCTAGATGGCTGCTGAATTTCACACCACTGCATAAATTAAGTATCCATGAGCATTTATAGGTCAGGCTTACAATTGGCGAAGTCAGAAAAAATAATATATTCTGACACCTACACATATTTCGTACCCTCTAGAAACCCCTAAAAATAAGATGACAAAACACTTTATCAATTAAAAATTTTGACGAATTCATGAGATTCTAGAGAGTGAAACAAAAGAATATATTTAACTTTGATACATGCCTGGTCAGTCTTATTAGCAAGTCATAAATGTATTATGTAATGAATAAGAAATAATAAGAAATGTACGTAGACAAGAGATTTTTATTAAATTAGTCCCGAGAACTCAACTGGAAAAATACCCCAATCGCCTTGATATATGGAAATAATTTCTAAATACGTCTATTCCAAAAACGTCCTTTGAAAACATGTTAATTACTTTATAATAAAAACAATTTCAAATTTGGATAAAATTTGTAAAACTAGAATAATTCTAAGAAAGTTTCTCTATCCTTTATCCAGATCCACATATTTGCTAGTCTTTTACAAAATGGTCCTTTCTGATAATTTTAGGAGAAAAGAGTTCCTAAGAAAAGAATTCAGAAAAACTCATCATCCTGAATTTCATAATGCTAAAATTACAATCTAAGGGCAGCAGTGCATTTTTACAGAGAATTTGCACAGGGAGGGTGGGTAGGCAATGATATGAAATAATGTCATCTCGGCCCAAGAAGAACCCCACGGTCAAGTGGAGGCAACAATGGAGCATATGCTCACAAGGATGGCAAATGATGTCGAAACTGTCAAAATGATGTAATGATGGCATAAAGTCACTGAGTAAAAGGGGTCAGTTGTATGGCAAAAAAAATTTAAACTGTGAATGTTAAAGTATTATATACAGATAATGAGTTACAATGATGCGCACTTTAAACCTAAATAAGATTATGGCAAATTCCCCTTCAATAAAACTTTAATCAGTTGAAAATTTGTGGTAGAATTCTCCAATGAAATAGGTTTTAAAGTCATAAGGCCTACTTGGCAAGAGTAGGTTTTTCTGCACAAAGAAAATGGAAAGTTCAAGGTCACTGAAGCAGTTGTACTTGGAGGTGGAAAAAAGATTCAAATATGTTTCATAATATTCCTCGAAACTTTAAAAGGCAAATATCTGCATTATGACATTTTCTATAAAAGAAAAACCTGTACCTCAGACTGTGTATATAACAACCATCTTATCAAGCTAACAACAGAAAACAGAAAAGTATTACCTTCAAGCTTAATGTTCTTAGTTATAAAATAAGTCACAGGAAAGGTGCAGTCAGGAATGAAGGTGAGTAGGCAGACAGACAGGAAAGAGAGGAGGAAGAAGCACTTTGTTTATTTTTATTTACTTGTTCACAATGGTTGTTTCCCCAGCCCCAGTTTTTGAACCTGGGACCTTGGGATGTATGTAGACTGAGCTCAGGGTGCACTAGATCTCTAGGCCACCAGGATGTGCCCATATTAAGTATTTATAATATATGGAAAAAAAGACAACTTCATAATCGAGAAAACGCCCCTTATAATTTAGGATTCAGTACAGTTAACTGTAACAGGGCTTTAAGTGACAGAAAACAGAATAGCTATAAGCCTATAAGTCTAAATAAACAATTATTACTTCCATAAAACAAGGTGCTTTCCCTCTATCAAATAAAAGTACTTTATAGGCCTAGTTCCAGAAACCAATTATTCATACAGGAGCACATATTTCATAACAAAATAAGGTGACAACCTCCCCTTTTAACAGTAATAAATCTGCATGTTGCTGGATCAAAAGATCATGGCACAAATATAAATACAGTTGCTATTTCCCACACACTTGCCTGCATCTGCTGTGTAAGTTCCCTGGTCAATGTAGTGTCCTGAAGAGCATTCTCCCGCTGCGAGGCATCTGCAAGCACGTTCACTGTCGTTTCCGCTTCTTGTAGCCACTTTAGCAAGTTTTCCAGGTCCCTGCGAGAGGCCTGCACTGCCCTCAGCTCAGCCTCCAGGGCATTCTGTCTGTCAGCAATGCTGCAAGAAACAAGAAGGCAGGCACATCGCCATTACTCACCGTGCAACCACCTACTTCACATACACCCCACAAGAAAATTGACAGGCAGCCTCAGAGGAACTTGAAATATCGAGTGCAACTGGGGGATTTATTAGTATGTGTGTAGTGAGTGACCCTTAATGAAGGATAATGGGAATTATTAAAAGAGGAAGAGGGAGAAAAACATAAAAATATTAACAAAATCAGGCCCACATCATAAAATAATTAAGACTCCATCGTACAACTGACAAATGTTTATTAAGTTATTCCCCACATGTTTTATTTCAATACCTTGGTATAATGCCTGACACTCAAAGGGCAGTATCAATAAATACTCATATATAAGTGACTAAATAAATTCTAAGAAGAATCTGAAGAAATATTTAAGAAAAAATAAAAATAATTTAAAGGGCTTATTTTATATATTTTGAAACAATCCAGATCAATACAAATTGATTCTTTATGGTGATTTAATAATATATGTGAAAGATATTGAAAAATCAAGCTTTTTAAATACGGTTCATTAAATCAAAATCAAAACATAGGACTACCCGGAGTTAAATGATTTAAGAGCTATACATCCACCATTTGTAAATTCGACACTTGAAACTTAATATACTTCAAAGCTCCATAGTAAGTAAGTAAACAACTTTAATAATTGAGCACCAACAATTTTATCCCCAGGTTATTTAAGTTCCAGAAAACCAAAAATATATGTTCACACAAAAACCTGTACCCAAATGTTTATAGCAGCATTATTTACAATAGCAAAATAGAAGATTCAACCAAATGTCCATCAACTGAGAAAGGAACTGATTAACAAAATATAGTAAATCCATATACACATTTTTTCAGTCATTAAAAAAGAATTAAATAATGATTCATGCTAGAACATGGGTGAATCTTGAAAACATAGTCAAGTGAAAGAAGCGGATAGAAGTGCATACATAATGCTATACCATTCATAAGAAACATACAAAAGAGGCAAGTCCATAGAGAGAGAAAGCTGATTAGCTATTGCCTAAGACCTGGAACTGGAGCAGAAGGTAATGGGACTGACCGCTAATGGGCAGAGGGTTTCCTTGAGGAGAAATTGAAAAGCGTTCTGAAATTAAGAGAATGGTAATGGTCACACAATGTGGTGCATATGCTAAAAACAACTGAGTTGTACACTTTAAAAGAGAAAACTTCATAGTATATTAACTCTATCATAATAGAAATCAGAACCGAGAATATGACCATACTTACTCATCCACTCATCCATTCATTCATAATCCGTTCGCTATCCATCCTTCTATTTGAAAACACAGAGGAGAGCTATCTAGAATGTTGATATTCGAGTAGCTATTTCTGGTTGCTACTATTTAAGGTGGCTTACTTGTATTTTTTTAAATGCTATAATGAACCAGAATCCTTTTTACAAATCAATAAAAAAAAAAAATCTTTAAAAACTGGGTAAAAGGTGCACCCTGGTGGGATAAAGGTTCGGTACAGCCTGCATACCTCCCAAGGACCTGGGCTTGTGGGCAACAACCAGAATGAACAACTAAATAAAATAAATAAGGTGCTTCTTCCTCCTCTCTCTGTTCTCCATTCATACCTGTATCTTTCCTTAAAAAAAAAAAAAAAAAAAGGATAAATGATTTAAACATATTTTTTAAACATACGGATGGCAAATGAGCACATGAAAAGATGCTCAGCATCATTAACCATCAGAGAAACAAATTCAAACCACAATAAGCTCTCACTAAATATTAGGATCACTTTAAGAAAACAGCTACGGTACACCTTTGTAGCTCAGACAGCAAAGGTGCAGGTCATGTAAAGCCCATGGATCAGGTCTGAGACCCAGACCCAAGTGAAGAGAAGAAAATGATGATAACAAATGCTGGTGAGAATGTAGAGTAGCTATAACTTTCACATATCACAAATAAGAATGCAAAATCATATGGGGATTTGAAAAACAGCTTGGTAGGTTTTTTTTTATAAAATTAACCATGCACCTAAATACAATCTAGCAATCCAACTCCTCAGTATTTATCCAAGAGAAATTAAAACATATGTCCACACCAAATTCATATGCAAATATTTAGAGCAATGTTTTCATAATGGCTAAAAACTGGTACATGCATACAATGGAATATTACTCATCACTAAAAATAAACGAAGTACTGGCAGATGCAACAACATGAATGCAATCTCAAATGCATTCTGCTAAATGAAAGAAATCAGGAAGAAAAGCTACAAACTATGATTCCATTTATATGACATTTGAGACCTCATCAACCTCATTCCAGTATTTACTTACGAAAAACTCAATAGTGTTGGGCTACCTAGAGAAAAAAAAATAATTGCTTTGCCGGAATTCAAAGTTCTTCATAATCTTATCACTGATTTACTTCTATAGCTTTATCCCCTAGTTTTCTCCAACACTGTATCAAAGTAAGGAGCTACTTTTTCTCTAGAATTTCCTTAATACTGTCACCACATAAAAAAAGTCCTCTCAATCATTCCTATTTATTAAAATTCTACCAATTCTTTAAGGGTTTAGCGATCCTTCCTCCAGAACATTGTAAACCAATTAGGCTTTCTTGCTCTGAGTTAACAAAAGGTCAGTACTCCTGCTTCACCCAGAAATTAATCACATGTATCTTAATCACATGTATGATACTATTTCACTCCAAGTTTCCTTTACTATGTCATAGAGCTATATCTTGTCTGTACACCTATTCTGCAAACTCACTCAGGGCAGAGGTAGCTACTGCAATCTATGTCCATATTTCTCAGCGTCCTCATTACAATATTCAAATAGTATTATAAAAAAATCTATTTATATTATACCTTTATAATTATTTCCTAAATACCATTTTTTAAGAAGCTATTGGGAGATGTCCCTCACAAAACTCACATTGTAAGTCAAGAAAGTAGAAGATATGAGAAGCATAAAAACCAGAGATTTGACACAGAGAGAACCAAACAGGTCCTCATATTAACAGTGACGGGGCATTTCAGAGAAGGGAGATGAATCCAAATCGGATCAGATGAGGGCTTTCACCACTATTCCGACTGCTATGTTTTCCTGTTTTACCTTGACAAAGTTAACAAAGGATATTGTCTGTTAAAACAAGGAAATAACCCAAAAGAGTATCCAAAAAAAAAATTAAAAATGAGACTCAGGAATAGGGATTCAACAGTGGAGAAAAGCACAGAAAGTATCCAAGATAATGTCTACGCAGCAGGCCTAAAATTCAAGTCCCCAGAAGAGACGTTTTCAAGAAAAAACAATTAGAAGTGATAGCCTGCTTAATGTGATTAACTCTGTAGGAAATTATACTGTCAGGTCATTGGAAAATGAGGGAAGAACTAGCAATGGATGCAAAGAAACCTAAGCATTTACAAACAAGGCAGTTACTAATTTCAGGGAAAGCAAACAGGAAGCAAAACTACAGTAAAGTTCAGTGCTTGGCTATTAATGATGTTTGGACAAGCATAATGATGTCAACATTGAATACCTGCTTAACTAAAATTGCAATGATGAAATGGTACAGCCACTGTGGAAACAGTATTGTGCTTCCTCACAGAACTGAAAAATAAAATTAGAAAGTGGTCCAGCAATTCCACTTCTGGGTAAATATACAAAAGAACTGAAAGTCATGTCTCAAGGACGTATTTGTGTAGCCATGTTCATAATAGCACAATTCCCAATGGCTAAATCATAGAAGCAATCGTGTCTATCAACAGATGAACTGATTAGCAAAATGTGATATACACATACAATGGAATATCGTTCAGCATTAAAAAGGAAATTGTGCAATATGCTACAACATATCGAAGGATATTATATTAAGTGAAATAAATCAGTCACAAAAAGACAAATGCCGTATGATTCCACTTACCAGAAGACTTAGAGTGGTCAAAATTTTAAAGTTAAGAGTGATTACCAGGGTCTAAGAGTTGGGGGGAATGGGGAATTACTGTTTAATGGGCATAAAATACAATTTCTATGATGAAAAGCTATAGGAATGATGCTCATGGTTGAACAACAATGTGACAGTATTTAGTATCACTAAACTGTACATTTAAGTGGCTAAGAAGGCAAATTTTTTGTTATGTGTACTTTGTCACAATAA
This sequence comes from Solenodon paradoxus, assembly GCA_004363575.1. Lineage (NCBI taxonomy): Eukaryota > Metazoa > Chordata > Mammalia > Eulipotyphla > Solenodontidae > Solenodon > Solenodon paradoxus. The sequence goes on along the minus strand of RJWH01000622.1, from coordinate 296,654 downwards.
AAAAAGTGGAAAAAAGCAAATATAAGGTAAGGGAAAGAATGGTGGCATAAGAAAAGCTTGATCACATATATTTATCAGGATATGATGTTAATAGACAAGTCTAATACTCATTGACAGAACAGTGAATTCATTTTATTTATAATATGAAAATATCTAAATGATAAGAGAATCTAAAAGAAGAAAATGTAGGGTTCCCTCTGGCAGGGGACTGTGATGAGTAGTGAGAGAACCACTATATTGTGTCATAAACCTTTCAGTACTTTTGATTTGTTTGTAATTATATGAATGTATCTCTTTAATTTTTAAAATTTGGAAGTGAACTAACAGAATTTGAGCATGTGGGGTAGTGCTGTTCAATCTTCCACCTTCCCGGGACCATATTTCCAATGTTCAAAACATTAACAGGAATAAATATTTAGAATAACCAAAATGTGCCAAAATGGTACTAGAAAGCAAAGAATTAAAGGAGTATGAATGTGTAATTAACTGACTATGCAAAAATGACTTTCATTGTAAAAATACCCCCTACCAGTCTTTTTTTTAAGGAAAGGTACAGGCAGAATGAAGACAGGTAGGCAAGCAGGAAGAGAGAAGAGGAAGAAACATTGCTTTATTTATATTTAGTTGTTCATACTAAATCGCTGCCTCCTCCAGATGCGGGACTCAAACCCAGGGGTATTTGGCTTTCTCATTTAGAGGTGATCGACCATCACTGCTACACCAAGGTGCGCCTTTAAGATCACTCATGAAATTTGGTAAAACACTTCATAAAATCAGTATGCTTTAAGAGTATTCATATGTACATAATAGATTATGTGGCAAAGAGCTAATATAAAACCATTGACATAGACCAGTTCTATTAATTCCAAAGAATGGTCATACTAGGGGAAAGGATTCAAATGCCTAAGAATCCTATACGTGAAGTCCAAGGAATTCCTATATATAAGAGACATTTATCTACTCAACAAGCATAAAACACCAGGCTATCAGAAGAAGTGGAAAGCTAAAGGAATGCTTCAAAGGAAAAGTGAGTTAAAAGGATTGTCAGCCCTTGGCCTTAGTATTCCATTGGGTTGGGTAACATCAACACATTTTGGGGACCAGAAGAACATTCTGAATCCAGAAACAAAGCATTTATTGTAAAATCATCAAATTGTGTACTGGTCATCAGTAGAAAATGAGAATCTGCTTTAAAAATAATCACTTTGTAAGAAACAACAGAAAAACATTCAGATGATGTAAGAGATGTCTACTTTGCATTGTTAATACTATTGTAATGCAGAGAAAAGAATACAGGTTTTGAATCAAGGTAGGCAAGGCTCCACCGATGACCAACTACGAAATTTTGGACAACTACCTGTCTCCTCAAATCTCATTTTCATCATTTCTAAGTTCTGCTTGTCACAAAGATAACCCATGCTCTGAGTGATGCACAAGGATAATCTCATTAACTCCAAGTCTCATGCTGTATTTATTTATGAACCAATGAGAAATTTTCAGATTGGTCCCGTCTCATCCAGAGTTACACTTCTTACATCTTTTACTTTAAATATGCTTTAATCCACCCAAGTCCCATTACCCTTCCCCTTCCCACCTGGTTAATGTCCTCTTATCCTCCAAAAATTAGTGTAAACACTGTTCAAAACCTATGTTACCTCATTCCAAAGTACTTTATGAAATCTCTTATGAAGTCTATTAGCAAGTCATTACTGTCATAACAAATCACCACAAATTTAGTGGCTTAAAGCAACATAAATGTATTATCACATGAACCTATTTCTGACACAGGTCTCACTGGACTAAAATCAAAGTCATAAGCAGGGCTGCATTCCTTTTCAGAGGCTCTAAAGGAGAATCCATTCCTTGCCTTCTCCAGTTTCTAGAGACTGCCCACATTGCTTGGCTTACGCCCCCTGCCTCCATTTTCAACACCAACAGTGGTGATTGAGTCCTCATGTCACATCTCTTCTCCACTTTGAAGGATTCATGAGATGGAACTGGAACTCACCCCAACATAACCTAAGGTAGTCTCCCCACATTTGGGGAACATTAGTCTTCCTATCTCATTGCATCTCTGATAATGACAAAAAGTGACTGCTTTCTGTTTAAACCTTCTGAATACTTCAGTGACCCTGACACCCTGAAGGCCTATACACAGCAGCAACTCAACAAATATTAATTAAACAGCTAAATCAAAAATAGAAATAGCATCTCCCTTGGACAATATTTAAAAGAAAAAAAATAAGATATATATATATATATGACACATATAATAATATTACATATATAAATAATATTTTCCTAATTATATAGGAATATGTAGACTACTAGGAAATTAATTTCACTTACAGCATGCAAATGTGTAATTTAATAACAAATGCCCTGAGGAATTTTTTTAATCACTTATAGCTGCTGTCAACTTTTTATCACAAATATAATCAACTACTGAAAACAAAAGAAAAATAAACTATAGTAATCCGAGTTGTCTTCATATCAGTATAATAAATATGCATTTAAATGAATAGAGTATACATGTATATAATGTATAATATGATTTTTAAATCTCCAGGGAGTCTTTTAAAATTAGATGATCCATCACAGAGATCACAGAATCTACTAGAAGAGTTCCTCCATTCTCACCCCCACATCTAGCTTCAAATTCGGCTTCATTAAGAATTACCGCATGTAAACAAAATGTTGCAGATGAGAATAGAAGAGTGGTCTGCAGACAGTGAAAGGTTGGGGAGTGATCAAACAATTCTCTGGAAGAATCCTGAGGTCACGCCCAGCACCAAACATATACTAGTCTGCAATTCTCAATGCAGAGTTTCTATCTGATATCCTCATTACCACATGTCAAGAAAGATCAGAACAGAGCTAGAGGAAGTTCTGAAAAATATAATGAGAAAATAAGAAAAAGGGGACTCAGGAAAAAAAAGAAATCATTTCAAGTTTAGAAAATTGTGGCTACTAACCAAGGCAGAGATTTTTTTTTAGAAATCTTTTAAAACTATAAATCATAAAGAGTAAGGACAGGTTGAAAACGGAAATGATACAGCATTTAAATTTAGAAGGGTAACTTAAGCAAAAATAAAAAGGCTTTACTTCAAAAAAAAATAATTAACAGAATTCTTTAGTGGAAGAAATGGTACCAACTGAAAACATAAATAGCTTCTCATAAAAGATTTAAGGAATCCTTGGGTAACACATTAATAATAGTTCATATTAAAGAGAACTTTTTTAATGCAAATTCCTAGCTTTTAAACAGATTTCTGTTATAAAAGCAACTATGATGCGCTACAAAATAGGTATTGTCATTTTGCAACACAACAGAATAAGGTCACACACATAACTGACTGGGAGTCAGTTATTTTTATTTTTAAATGTTATTTTATTTTTTTAATTACTTTATTTCACGATGCTATACGCTTTTTAGGATACTGAATTCTCATCTTATTTTGTGTGCATTTCATACCACACCCATCATCAGAATCCACTGCCCCCTTACCACCAGTCACTTTAAAGATGTTAAATAATTCATGGTATTTTAAACTACAAGATAAAAAATATTGTTTAATCAACTGTATATGTGTTTATTAGGGATCAACGAGAGTTGAAACACAAATATGCTTACTATTTCTGACATTTTTTTCAGAATTTAATGAAAAAAAAAAAAGGTAGGAAACCCACAGAAACGTATTGGTAAATTTGTATAAACTTAAAAGGTGACCTTCACAGCTACATGAAATTTAAAGACATCTGTTTTAGAACAAAAAATAGTAACATAAGAAATTTGAGTGGTATGTGGAAAACTGACAATGAAACAATTCTTTAAGCTTTTCAATAGGCACCTTCACAAGGTAATTTCATTCTTTTGGAAATAAAATTTATCTGAAAAATAAATGGGGAAATGCAGTCACTAAAATAAAGACTTATTCACTGGAGATAGTCTCAACAATCTATGATCTTTTGGTAATCACTTCTTCTTACACAGAGATAGAGTCATCATGGAGTACTTAAAAATTCACTCCTTGTGACTTATTATCAGAAATACAATGAGATAGGCAGAATAATAGTCTCCAAATATGAGGAGATTTTCCTGGGCCATGGGGTAGAATTCTATTCTAAGGGTTAATGCCTTACCTCTTGGGAAGGTCAAGTGTGGAACCCCCACCCCTACCCCATGATTATCACCCATTTTGCTTATTCCAAAGGAGAAACCAACTCTGAGGGTTTCATCACCAGTAAGTGATTGCTCAAGACAACAAAGTTATTTCCATATGAGGATTTATTTCACCTCATCCTATTTCCCTTTAGGTTAAGTCACTCCCAGACATTTGGTCTTCATTAACCAATCAATATTGGACCATAACTCCAAAACTACTCTGCATCTTCTCCAATCTGTCCTAATCCACCCCCATCCAATCTTCTTCCATTATACTATGATCACTAGGTTCTCTAAATCAATCCCTTCACCTTGTCTTTAAGTGAACTGGTTTCCCAGGGACATTAATACCCCTGCAAACTTTTCATGAAGAATTTTTCCTTTTCTCACAAGTCCTATATTCCTCAGGGTAAGGAGTTCGAATAATGATCCTCTTCCTTGTTTCCCATTACTACTTCCAGACCATTGTTCTCCCATTTTCTAGGCAAAACCTTACTCCTCCGAAGCATAAGACATTTATCCATTATGTTCCATAGACTGACCTCCAAGTTCACGGTCATTGCATATTGTTACAAAGGTTGCTCACTGCCTCAACAGACAAGTGGACTCTGAAATCCAACAGAAGATCTACTTGTCAAATGAGGGACTGTACCACTCAGCAAAATGAACATATTAAACTCCCTAAAACCATGTATCTAATCACCCAAAACATCTTTTCTACTTTTAAAGTATATCTCAAAGTCATCATCTTCTTTCAACCACTGCTGGTAACAATCACCCAGGGTACCAACCACCTCTCACCCAGACCACAATAATCACCTCCTTATTGACTTTCCCGAATATCTTATGCCTCACCTCCACAAGACATCCTTGCATAAGAACCAAAAGGATTAAATTACATATATAAATATGTCATTTTAAAATTTTGTAATTTATGTGTATTAGTATATATATATCATGCATATATGCATGTTATGTATTATATATGTATGTAAATTAGTCGCTGTCATTTCCTTGCTTAATAATTCTAATAGTTTTCCATTATATTTGCAATATCCAAATTCCTTCCCATGCTTTTTAAAATTCAGCATGATCTAGCCTCTATTCATCCTCTTCCATCATATCTGAAGCCCATACTACCTTTTCATTATATTTTAAACATTCCGATTGATGATTAATTTTATTGAAGGGATATTGCATTATAACATTAAATAGGCTTATACATCATAGCAAATTAACATCTATATATAATATAGTAAGTTTACCACCATTCCAGTTTTTCCTTCACTAGGGGATTAAACACATTCTTTTCTGCTTTATAACTTTTACTTTTGCTGTTCACTCTGGAATTTTTTTCAGATGGGTACTCTTAACAGGAATGAGCTCAAATACCACCTTTTACATTCCACTTTCTAAATTTACTCAAGATTAAAAAGGCCTTCTCTTACAAAACACTTCCTCAAGTTCTTTTTCTTCAAAAATAATCACATTAAATTATGCATTATTCTCTTAGGTGCCAATAATTCACCTTATAAAAACTAAGTTAATCAGTAAGGGGTAGGAACAGAACATGTGTAACTGAAACTTTAGGGCTGATCACATGGCTTGAGAAAAAGGAAGTTAAATAAACATAAATTTAAGAAACTAATTAATGGGAAAAAGATAAAATGAAAGCAAAAACCAAAGACTACTGCACTGGTCCTTCAGCTTATTTAAAATGGATTTACATGTACTGAGAAAATATATGATGGAGTTTAACATTAAAAGTGAAAATACTAGCATTCTAAGGCACATACCACAAAGAAAACATTGGTAAAGCTTTTAAAGGCAATAAAGCAGTACCTGAAATATTAAAACAATAGACTAGAAGAGGAAACTAGAGAGGAATGTAATTTTTATGTTTTTCTTCTTTGCCAAATCCTCCCAGCTCAGAAGGGAAATCGGAAGATGAAATGGTACCAATGAAAATAGAAGAAACAAGTTAAAAAATAAAGGTGACTTTCAGGGAATGAATAAGCTTTTGAGAGGATAAATCAAATTGTCTGACCCAAATCTCTGAATCTCACACTGGTGTACAGGCAGAAAGCATAAGGTTACCAGTACTTTTCACCTAATCCCATTGATTTGGGAGTGACAGCTGCATCAGCATGCATTTTAAGAGCCAGAGAAGTTGAGCTAGTTAACGTCAGGTCTTAAGGACACAATCCCAATATGAGAATCTTATATTGATCAGATATATAGAAGGAATTGACCCTTTATCCAAACAATGGATAAATGCTAAACACTTTATTTTTATTAATCTGCAGGGACAATCACTACTGAAAAAGTAATCACAGAAATAATGTAAGTTTCTAAATACACACCAAAAAACAATGTTAATACAACCCCTTGTAAACTTATGTGCATTCTATGTGTCCAGTTTTAACATTATTAATAAGTTAATGAACATTAATTAGAAAGACAATGTCATTTCAAACGAAGAAAAAAAAAGTTCCTTTACTAGATAAATTTGTATTTGTGGTTGTCACATGGAATAACTGTAGTCTTTTTAAATACTATAGCCTGTCTTTCCAGAATGCTCAGACATCTACTGAGACAGAAAACACTTCACTGCAAAGAAAATTCAGGAAGAGCTGAAAAGAGTAGTAGTTAAAATGCAACAATTAACTTAAAATCTTGAGAAACAAATTTATTTACAGAATGCAAAATATCAGAAGTCAGCTGGGTTTCAGAATTAAGAATCCTTGCATATCAAGAAACTATTATTATAAATGTTTCTCTAGGACACACTAGCCCAAGCAGGGTAGCAAGCAAACACATTAATACTGATGCATTTAGGAACAAGACTATTTACATGAAGCAGAGTAAGAAAGACAATAATAAATAGCTGCATGTCAATTCAAAGCTTTCTGCTATCAGAACATAGTGGATTTTGGCACTGTAGATAAGGGATGGGGAATCTGTAACTATGAATGGTCAAATTATTTAAGTCATTTGAATGAATACAAAATATTTCCTTTGAAAGCTCATACTAAACTTCACACATTACACCACAATCAATGTTCTATGTGCAAGTATAATAACACTTCACCCCTCCAGAATCTAGCTGACAATGATGAATATGAGACTATAGCTAGGATATAAGAGAAAAAGCATGATAAGAGGCTCTCGGCAGCACACAGCAGGCACAGTGGCCATGTACTGGAGATGCTGCATCATTCATAGCAGAGCCCCTCCCTTTCTTCCCCTCAATCAGAACTGGTTTCTAAACTCAATCCAGATAAGCAACAGTAAATGGAGAACACTCCTGTAGCTTAGGTAACTAAGGTGCAGATTACAAAAGCCATGGACCCAGGTTCAAGACTGGTAAGTGGAATCATGGGCAGATCTGAGAGATGGCTACAATGGATAGTCTTCTAGCAAAGAAGAAATATGAAACTATCTTTGAGGGTAGGAGACTGCATTTTCAAAAAGGCTTGGATTCCGATCCCAGCTCAGGTCAATATGAGCTGAGTAAATTGGGTATTGCTTAACTTCTCCATGCCTCAGTGTATTCGTTCACGTAGTATAGATAAAATGCTGCCTGTCTCTTAGTGCTGAAGTGGAAGCTAAATGAAATAAGTCACATGAAGAGATTAACACGGGTCTGATAATAAGAAACCCAATAAAATTTATATACTAAAAATAAAGCATACAACTTCACAAAGCCTAGCAGCCAAAGTAAATTTATTAGCAGTTCCTCAGAACTCTGAGCATGGACAACATCATCATAGTTCAGTGTAGACTATACTATGTAACTTTGAACATGCTACTTAACTTTTCTGAGTCTAAGAATATTGCATTGATTAAACCATACATTTTCAACAGAGATGATAAATGGCTCTTTGAGAGGTGGGAGGAGTGGAAAAATTTACTAGTTTCTGTACTATAAAGTACAGAAACAGATACACAGTATACCCACGACATTAAAATTTCTTGAGGGCAGGGAGCTAAAAAGGATATTAGGGTATGGATGATTTTTTTTATAGGGTTCAGAAGCACTTATTTAGATGAATGAAAGGTTGCTTATAGCTCTTAAAGTCCCTTAATTTTATCTTCACAATTACAATGCCAAGAGTTTGTTTTTTTTTAATGTTTAAAATAGATTCACATACTTTGTGCCAAGGACAGTGTTACATATTCTAGAAATAACTCCAATTAAACAAATTAATTCTGCATTTTTTGCTCAACTGTATATAGTTGTACAATTGTACATTATAAAAAATTGTAAAAATCTACAATTTAACATAGTAAATATCATTGTGTTTAAAGAGAAAAATTCTTTTGATACAGAGAAATCCGAGTTGTCACTCAGGAAGCAATCTTGTGAGTCACAGTTCTGTTGTACTTTTCTTGCTTTATAGATATTAATATGGCTAAATCTTGTCTAAATAGTGATGTATTTACTTGCTTCCAAAAAATGCACAAGGAAATAGAATAAAGGCAACTACTTGTAACTACCATAAAACTGGAACATTGTGCTTGTTTCAGCTTTGATAAATGAAAGATCACTTTAGAATATAATTCATTTTTAATTGCCTCTTCCATCTAATCTAACGACTGCTGTAGGATGTCTTAAAATATTTACAAAGTAAAAGCAAAAAAAGAGGTGCTAAATAAAGCAGCCACCGATTCCTAAGTGATCAATATTTCTGGTATTGTTTACAACATAATCAAAGTCATAACTCACATACGGAATTTTTGGAAAAACACATATAACATATGCTTAGTGGCTATCTATCTTAGGATTAAAGCTATTTTTTAATTAATCGATATATAATTGACATATATCAGGATTCATTTCAGGTGTTTAACATAATGATTTGATAAAAACATATCTGGTGAAATTGTTACCACATAAATTTCATTTAACATCCATCCTAGTGCAGAGCTCTGATTTCTGTTTCTTGTGATGACAACTTTCATGATCTCTTAGCAACTTTCAAATACACAATACAGTAGTGCCAACTATTGTCACCCTGATGTATATTACATCCTTAGGACTTACTTATTTTATAACCAAGTCTGTACCTTAAAGCTGTTTTTAATTTACCCTCCTCACTCCCTTATATAACCTGCTGTAAGAAAACGGCCGAGCCAAATTCTAAAAAGATCAGTATTATAGCAATATTCTGCTTTAAACACTTATGAGATTTGTATTTCCTGCCCCTATCTTATTTCCTCCAAAATTTTAAGTACATCTAAGCAATGCTTTCATGCACATATGCTGTCCCCATAATTCTCTTCTTTGAGTAGTCCTAGAATCTACCTAGAGATTCTAAAAAGAGAATTCTAAAAGCACATAAAGTGTCTCCATGTCAAACTATTATTAAAAGCTTTCCTTACTTTATTGCCAGTAATATACATTAAATATCAAGATATTTTAAAATGTACATATATAAAATGTTTAAATATTTTATTCATGGCAAAATTTATGTGTCTTGATATCAAATTAGCATTCAGGCAGTTTCATTGCATTTGAATATATAAAGATGTGTGTGAAACCATAATTTCATTAGACACAGGCATTCCCAGTACTATGCAAAAAGTAAACAAGTTTAAATGATGATGAATATAAATAAGTGATCATAAAGAAACGATAACCATTGTTTATAATTCTCAAATCTTATGTGTTCAAGTGACAGAAATATCTCCCTTATAGACATATGCACTATTTTAGACTTCCAAATATACTGACTAGACAGAGTAATGGAAAGAAAAGAAAATTAGTTGAAGCCCTAGATACAGATCGTGTATTTCAGAGGTCTAGTGCTGGATCCATGTGTTCTAATCCTCAACTGAGAATGATCCAACCATTATAGACTATTATTTCATTTACTATTAGGAATATTATTACCCTAATATACCTATAATTACCTAAGTGTTTCTTACCACAGAGGCTACAAGAGGTTTTCTGGCATAAGAAAATCAGAACATCTAAAATGATCACTGGCAAAGTTTAAACTTATTCAGGAAAAAAGTCCATTGAAGAAATTCAAGTAGATTGTATACAAATACACATTCTATATTAACTGTGACAACACTAACTCAGCACAGTCTTAAAATAGAACAAAATAATAATAAAGGTACTTCAAGTCAACACCTATTTGATATATTTCTATGAAGCCAAAACAATCAAAGACTCAACTTGACAACATACATTTAACTACCATGGCCTTTAACATTACCTTTGTTTTAGATTGATCCATGATGTTTTTAAGTATTCTGTGGTGTCTTTCACATTCCTTGTGTCATCACTGCCATATTCTTCCAGAAGTTTCTGCAGGATATTATCTAATGCCATCATGATACTATCTCCAGGACCCAATTCATGAAGCAACATCTAAAGTGTAATTCAGGTTGTAACGGTTAGACTTGGTCTCATATTACAAAACAACTGGTTCTCCCAGTAGATTTTAAGATGTTCTAAACACCAATATCAAAGAAGGAAAACAAATTTTTAACAAACTCTTGCATGCAAACTTAAACTAAAATAATTTCAGCAGTGAAAAGAGAAAATGCCTACGAAAGTGATCAGCTACACAGCAGATTACATTCAAAGTTAGTACCTATTCATACTGAGATCCTTTATTTCCTCAAAGCATTTGTCTTTTCATTCCACCTGCAATACATTTGATCCTTATAGGACTATGCAGCATACACAGAATCCAACTTACATGTTCTTGGAGAAATGGAAAGAGCAACATTTGGAAGTCTCGTGTCCCTCAGCCTTGGGTCCCCATGTGTTTACCAAGTTTACTTCTTCGCTAGATCAGTAAGTCAAGCAACGTTTGCTAAGAGTTCCTTGAATAACTTAACTGATGCCAAATCTATCCATAGATACTTTTTCTATCCCTGAGATCCCCTGGGTCATGAAATATCAATGACAAATACATGCTTTCCTATAATGCTTTTTTGTAGCAACTGGCAGAAAACCCTGCCTAAAGTGTTTCAGAAGAAAAGAATCATAATATTGATTTGAATAGACTATTCTGAATATGATGACTGAAGCACTGACAGCGATTTTAATTGAGTGTCTCTAGTTAAGTGTCCAAGGATTTCATGATTATTATGTTTGACTCACCTGATAAAAATAACCAGGAAATAACATAAACACAGAGAATATCCAGGAAATCAGGATATTATTCATTTGCTTTTAAATTGTAACCATGCAAAGTCTGTATATGTGAAGAATAAAAGCATATTATCATGTTTTACATTTTGTTACCCATAGGTTTCTGGTTTTTTTAATTAAATATTGAGGGAACTTTGCTTTACAAAAAAGTATTAACCTCTATGTGCAGGTTCCCCATTCCTCAAATATATGTCAATAAACCCTGCCACTACCAAAGTACCAAGAGTTCTGACCATTGTCCATTGGACCCACCCATAGATTTTATTATAATCTTCATATATTTTTTTTTTCATATTAGATTATCTTAAGGTCAAGTAAATGATACACCAAATGTTATCTAATGACCATAACCTCCAATTCAAGAATATTTTCTATGACTGAAAAGAGAATTTAAAATTGCACTTTAAAAATAACCATCAGTATCATCAACTCTATAATCAAACTGATCTTACTCAAGGTATTTGCTATGATAATATTGACAATATGTTTTGGCTACAGTGATATCAAAAGACATTAAACTTATGTATAATCTGATATCTCCATTACAATAGTTCTTCCAAGTGAAAATCTCAGAAAATCTCACAAACAAAAATAAACTTCAAGGCAGACATGGAAAGAAGCAAAAGGACAGAACCCGTGAGCCTGAAAATATCCTCTCTCTAGATGCTGGCCAGGAGTATGCTGCACTTACAAAGATTTCATCTAGGATACCTGTGCACTTCTAGTGTTACACCTACAGAAATGTTACAAAACCTTCCTGGTCAAATTCTTTATGTAAATCTCAATATTTATTCTAAGAACTGGGGAAACAGCAAGAGTCCTAAAAATAACAGTTAGCAATAGAGAAAAAGTATAACAAAGAAACTGCTAATGCCCCCACATACCTGAGTCTTACCTGATTATCAGAAATTTGTTTGATCAGAGGATCCCTTCGAGTTTGTTGAAGCATGTAGAGTCGAGCCTCGTATTTTCTCATAAGTTCCTCGGACTCTTCCCTGTGGTCATCCCACTGAAGACTGTCCATCATCATGTCTTCCAGCTGCTGCTGCCTTAACTCAACACCATGCTGCGTGTTATCCCACTGGTTCTTGACCTTTTCCACTGGAGAAAGCATTGTAAAAGAGAATCCCAGAAAGTCACTCTAGGGAAGGGGAAAAACACCTGATACCAAACTTATAATAAATAAGGTAATGAATAGAAAAAAGAAAGGATGATGGATGTGCTACAAAAATACACAGAGACCAAGGTGTGGTTTCAGTATTCTAAAAGCATATCATATGTGAAATAATAGAACAATTTAAAAAAGAAAAAGAGAAGGGAGGTAAGTTGATACATTCATTTGAAAGGAATTTGAATACACATCTGCCATACTATATGATTGACATATTTCTGAAACTTCTTGGAAAAAACATTTCTAGATACAACTTTATTTTAAATGCATAAAGCATCTCACAATAAAAGTCACAAACTGATAAACCAAAATTTATAAAGGAGATAAATTCATATCTGCTCAGATGAAGGGAGAGCTTAACAAAATTTGATTATAAAACTTTTAAGACATCAATATAATCATTTGTCATCTGCCAGGAAGACATTCTAAGGTAGTCTTGACAGCAAGAAAAACAAGCTATTTAAAGATACCCTTCACATTTGTCTGACTGTATCGTGAAATCTCTGTATCTATATCTGTAGCTGTTCAAATTCAAGAGGAACACTAAAAATACATCAAGTTCTGTGAGCCTAGCACATCACCATTTTTTAAAAAATGGATTTTACTCCTTTTTTTATTATTTTTTCTTTCTATTTTTCTTTCTTTAATGTCTTCTTCTATCTCATTCTCTCCTCTCCTCCCCTCTATCATCTTCTCAATGTTAATACAGTTAAGAAAACAACCTCTTGATTAGTAATTTCAGAGGCAGGTCATGATCCTGATCTGAAGTACCAATAAGCCATGGCTTTGAATATCTTCAAGAACATAAGTTATAAGTAGGTAGAAAGTGAACAACAAACTTTTAGAAGATGCTTTGAATGTCAAACAGACTCAAGGCTGTAGCTAAGTAGCAAATCCAAGGAGAACTTAACTACAAGATCAGTTTCCAGCTAAGGGATAATGGGATCTTTTGACAAAAATCTTGGGCTAATTAATATAGAGTTCTAGAAAAACATTTATGCTATCCATCTAAATATTGTTTAGAAAACTATGAATTATACTTAGATGAAATATTCTAAATATTTTCTAAATTATACTTAGATGCAACATTTCAATTAAATGATCTGATGAATGTTCTCTGTTTAACAGTGTAAATAAATTGCTTTTTAAGAAAAGACAAATTTAGGCTATGTGTCAGTTAAAATTTCAAAGTACTTTGATATTAAACAAGAAACAAAAAAAAAAAATACTAAAGGTATCAAACAACATAATATACCCCAAGTTTATCACACATATAAAAACACAAGTGCATATTATTCACTGTGAATAAGGGCTAAAATCCAGTTCTATTTGTGCTGCACTCTGACTGAGAACGGTTTTTCATGTAATGAAAATGGAGTGAAAATAAAAAGATAGGGAGTTAAACTGAAAGGGAGCATATATGGTAGAAGGAAAGTCTTTTAAAACTTTAAAAGAAATTTTGAACAAACAGAAGGGAAAAAGTAACAGTAAAAAAATCAAAACGATGACATCTTTATAAATAGTTTGGTGTCCCTAAAGCAGAGACAGTCTCATGCCACATGATAGAAAGTGGGATCATTCCACAGTTCCATAATGAGCACAGGCAATCCCACAATTAACAATAAGGAGAAAAGAAAAATGGCTAATTTTAAGTAAAAATAAACCAATACTTCAACACTAAAAGCTTTCTGCTAACTGATCTTTTATAATATTGTTGTTTCCACATTTATTTTGAAATCAAAACACACTTTTTACAGGGGGAAACAGTTTACTTCCTTCCCATCAGAAATAATAGACAAAACAATAAAATACCTTTCCATATTATAATGTGCCACAAATATTTATTAAGAACTTAATTTATGTTGAGCATTGTAGGACAGCCCAGTGAGAGAAAGTTTTAATATTCACCATCTATGGCGGGGAAAGAACATTAAGGTAACTGTGAGATCTTCAGTTAGGTGGAGAAAGGCCAGAGCAGAAACTAAAGATACAAAACATAGTTCACCAGGGACTAGAAGAGGGTGGAAAGGACTTCACAAGGGGGTGACATTTTAGCTGCTGAGTAGAATTTCACCTGGGGAGAAAAGGTGAAGAGGAAAAGAGAAAAGTGTGAATAAAGGTAAAGAGACTAAGAAATGTCAAGACGGTTTAAAGAACACATATAGCAAGAAACAGTTACAGATGGGGCCAGGAGCTGTACTGAGACAGGGGATAATAAATGCAGGCTGTGATTGTCCCTGGCTAACAGTCTTGAGAATTTAGGCTTTGTTTTGGAAGCTGCACAGATTTAACAAACGTTTTTTTAAGTCAGAAAGCAAACTAATAGAGATCTTGGCTGTTATTATATGTTTATTTTTTTGTTTTTAACTGAAGTTTTCCCAAATTACTGTTAAGTACATGAGTGCGTACTAGTTGTTCAATATTTGAAGTGAATTCTAAGAAAGTAAGATCCAGTTTTAGCAAATAAATCATAACGCAAGAATGAATGTTCATTCCTAAGGGCTTCTCTAACTTCTGCTTTCATGGTTCTTCTAAAAGAAATTCTAACTCAAGAGAAAATATTCCAACATATCTGCAATTACTTGCAAGCAAGTATCTTAATGTTCTAAGGGTTTCATTAGGGAGTGATGACATTGTTCATGAAAACCAAAAACAAGCAAAGCTGTATTTATTAATAAAAGCGAACTAAATCAAACAAAATTGTATTTATAGTTTATAAAATCAGATTGGAGGTTACAAGAAGGGAAGGGAGGGCAGGCAAACTGAGTAAAAGGGTTCAACTGTGGGGTGAAGGAAGAACTAGACAGGTAATGGTAACTTTAACGTCTTATACACAGATGCTAATTTACAATTACACATACCTCAGGCCTATATAATGCTATGATGCAACAGTCCTTCAAAATAAAATTAACTAAAAATAAACAAATATCAAAGAATTTTCATTTCTAATTGAATAATCTTGGAAGGTGTGTTTGTGTGTGACCGTTTTCAGAAAACGTGAAGATATGCCAGTGTTTTAACTCACATCTCTCTGTGATGGCTGTTCTCACGTCAGAGCTGGAAGCTTTGTTTTTCAAGTTCTGTGCCAGCGTGAAAACGTGATCGAGCTGAGGATGGCGCTGCTCTAAATCCGCCTTTGTGATCTGTTGAGAAGAAATAATTATTAATACAGGCTAACAAGGCATACAATGGGAACACTAACAGAGCAAAACCTGCGTGCTGACATCTAAGGTGTTTTCCTCCTCTAAGTGACAGAGGCGCCGGCAACAGAAAGAGCAGGATCTGGGGCTGAGAGATCCTGTATTCAACTCTCAGCTCTCCCACACAGTACCTGGGTCACCAGGGAGGCATTTTACCTCTCTTCTCTTCATTTTAATAAAAAGATACAAAAAAATACTCAGAGTTCAGCTTATCAAATCTGAGGAAATTCAGTGAAGAAAATCCCTTTGAAAACTACACAATGCTCTGAACACATGAGCAGTGATCACTGCTGAGGCCTTGTGCATCTGTTCTACATCAGATACCAGCACGAACTAATGTGACATCAGTAACCAGGGTGAAGTATTAGATCTAAGTGCTCATTGGAATAATTGCAAACGAAATAGTCTTAGACATGAAAAGTTTCTGTTCTTGAAAGCTTGCGCCTCTTAAAACTGATAAGCATCAGAAAATAGCAGCAGGAAAAATGGTGTGTTTTAAGTACAGAACTAATAAAATACCCATAAAAATGAGAAAACACAATTTACAATTAGCACAAAGAGTTGCAAAGATTCTCTCCCAAATCATCATCTTTATGAATCTGCTAATTACTCCTATCATATCAAATATTATTTCTAAAAAATTTATTCACAACTGCTAATCCTAAATCCCAGAGAGACCTTCTAATGAATACTGATCATTTCACTCTAACAGCCTAAGAACCTCTCAGCACAATATATCTGAAACTCAATCAATCAAACCTCCATCCACATTCCTTCTCTCCTATTTCTTATTTCCGCTAATTGCTATAGCATCATCTGACCACTCAGACAGGGCTCTTTTCCTTTTTGAGTATCACTTGCCTCCACTGCATCCTACATACTACTCTCAGTCTTCTAACTAAAGCAGAGCCTTGTCCACATGTTTAAAGAAAGAAAGGAAGAGAAGGAGGAAAAGAAGCATGCTAATTGCTTATGGATTAAGTGCCCAAAGGACTCTATGTGGCCTGCTGCTCCCTCACAAAGTGAACCTGAGCTGCCCATGCTATCTTACTTGCCATGATATCTCCTTAGTGCACAAATGTTGACGCAATGTCCTTCATCCTCCCCCACCTCATGTCTGTATTCACCCTGTTCTCTAAACCAGGAATGCCATTTATTTTGTCTCGATGCCAAAACCCCTGTCTCCCTTCCATCACTGTATAAACAACATCTCTCTTCATCCTGGCTCCCTATCAGGTTGTCGAGACCTGCCCTCTGGCTTCTATGAGACCCTGTCCCGCTGCAGCAAGTCGTCTACCTATCTGCATTCAGTGCCTCAGTTTGCACATATTTGCAATCTAGGAATAAAAACAATACCTACCTTACAAAATTGTTAAAGAGATGAGTGAGATAATATATGTAAAGTGCTTAGAAAATTCCCGAACACACAATAAGCGCTTCATGAAAATTAAAAATAACTTGTTATTTTAGTGAATATTCCCAATTTCTATACGGTATACTCCTTTCACTATCCCTATACAACACACAGTGCAGAATCCAGCACATACTTAATACGAAAGACAAATTTTACAAGCTGATTATTATATGGCATAGGTACAGTAATACATTTACAGTCAGAAGATTCTTCTGAAGTCAACAAGTAAACAGTAAGCTCATGAAGATATAGAAGCTGAAAAGGCAGTGCAGGACAGTATCCTGCATAACCCTAGGCATACCGCTACTTTATATTCATATTGCTGTGCCTACCACTACGAGATCAGTTTTAGATTTTGAAAATGCAGTGAGTCTCAGACCAAGTTGGTAAACCTGGTCTTACCAAAACAAAACGAATGCAAAGCCTGGGGTGCTTATAAAGATAAAGAATTCTTTCAAGCTCATTCCCCAGAGATTAGGAAAACAAACAGAATATAAACAGATCTTGTCAGTCTCCCTGTTGTGGGGTTTCCATGACAAGCACTGACAGGGTGTACCTACTTTCATTCGGGAAACTGTCTTATTGATCTCTGCCACGTCCCCGACAGTGACAATGTTGGACTTCAGCATCTGGTCGATCAATACCAGCCAGTCGGCCAGCTCTGTGATCATTTTATACAAATCAGCAGGAATAGAAATTTCCGAAGCGCGCTGACATGGCACAGGAATCTCTGACACAGAGGAGACTAGCGCCACCTTTTGGACGCCAGGATGAGCTGAAATTGGAAAAATGAAGCAACATATGAATAAATGAGCAGGATGTTCTGATTGCGGTGGTGTAATGGTGACATGCGCATGTGTATTTAAGTGACATTTAGTTAATGCCTTTATTTATTCTACTGAAATGACAATGGCAGCTCCAGCAGCATTTGTATGTGTTTGGCAGTCTTACAAGCAATCAGTCCCACAATATTCTAAGACAGCAATAACCCAGCAGTAACTAACACTGATAGCAAGAGAAAATATTTTTTCAGTTATGTGTGAGACATGTGACTTTATTTTATCAAGATATTTGTGCCTTTATTATAAAACGAATTTACTCAGTTTTCTATTATTTTTTTATTTTACTTTATAACATGAGCACATTCATTCTTAATAAACATTACTGGAAATACCTACATAATAACCTACATATATTTTGGTTAGCTTTTAGTTAACCATTTCCTACATCTAGATATTTAAATTGCTCCTAAATTTTACCTCAAAAAAATAGTAAGCTATTTCCAATTTTCTGATTTCCATCTTTGTATATATTTACCAAAGTAGAATTACTGTGTCAGAAACTGTGGGAAAAAATTTTAATGTACTGAGTACACTGCCAAATTACTTGATTCCAATGTCCACAGAAACAAAGTCAAAATAAACAAATGAACTGAAACCAAAAATCTGCAGAGTGAGACAAACTATCATCAAGATGAGTACTTTCTAATGAATAAAAGAAGATATTTTTGCACATATACATGTAACAGAGGGTTAATATACAAAATATATAAAGAACTCATAAAACTCAACAACAGCAGCAACAAAAAAAGCAAGCAATTCAATTTTAAAAATTGCCAGAAGATCTGAATAGACACTTTTCCAAAGAAGAAATATCAATGGGCAATAATAACCTGTGAAAAGATGTCCTTGCTCTCTTATTATTAGAGAAATGCAAATACAAAATGAGCAGACCTGTGAGAATTAGCCAAAGGACTGCAAACAAGTGAGGGTAAGGATACAGAAAAAACAGAACTCTTAAAAACTTTTATACACTGTTGATGGGAGTGTAAAATGATACAACATTATAAAAAGCAGTATGGAGATTACCCAAAATATTAAAAACAGAAATTCCATATGATCCCATTACCCCACTTGTGGGCACTTACTCGAAAAATACAAACACAGTAATTAGAAGATTTACATGTACTCTCATGTTTACTGCAGCATTATTTACAATAGACAAGAATTGAAAAAAACCTAAATGCCCATTAACAGATGATGGGATAAAAATGATGTGGTAGAGAGTGCCCTGGTGGAGCAGCTTTAGGTCTCTCACCTCCAAAGGACAAAGCCACATGACCCTGGGGTTCAAGTCCCAGGCCCAGGGGGAAGCGACCAGTGTAATCAACTAAATAAAAATTAAATGATAAAAGATGCATCTTCCTCCTCTCCCTTCCTATGTGGTGGTGCCTACTTGCCTTCATTCCTCCCTGCACCTTTCCTTAAAAGAAAAAAAAAAAAAAAGGACATGTTGTATATACACAATGGAACATTACTCAACTAGTAAAAAAGCAAAGCAAAACAAAAAAAAAATGATGAAATTCTGCCATTTACAACAACCAACATGGATGGACTTACAGAGTACTATGCTTAGTAAAATAAATAGGATGGAGAAAGGCAGGCATCATAAAACTTAACAAGTATTTGTTATAGAGAGAAACCAAATGAACCAAATCAAATAAAAATAGACTTTTAGTCTATTAAGACAAAAAAAAACTCTGGTAACCAAATGGTTAGTACCTGGGAAGAAAAGGAGAGCAGGTGGGAAAATAGGCTAAAAAAAAAAATATCAGAGACAGCTAAAGGAGAGAAATGGACTCTTAGTGGTGAACTTAATGTAGTACAGATAAATGTTGATTTATAAAAATGCAAACCTTAAACCTATCTAATGTTCTAATCCAACACTGACTTCACTGAATTTTCAAAAAATGAACTGATCCATTTTTTTAAGTTGGAAATTTAGACTTCTAGTAATAGTGTGTGGAAATGATGAATGTCCTGCACGCCACCAATACTCTATCTCAATGGATAAACTCACACCTTTCACCACTGTCTTCATTTAATGGTCTTCTTTTATTACTAGTGAGAGTAAATGTTTTTCATATTTGTTAACCGGCTAAGGTATGATTTATTGGCTTCCTTATCAATTTGAATGAACTGTTTATACAGAAAAGAGGAGCCTCTGTCAGAATACTAAGAACAATGTTTCCATTTTAGGATTTTTTAAGGTTTTTTGTTGGTTTGTCTTTAGCATCTAGGTGCTATTAAACTTGAATTGATCAAATCCATATATCTGTCCTGAGGAACTGTTTTTCCAAAATCTTTAAAGTTAGAAATTCTTGTCTTCTCCAAAAATGTGATAAATTTTTTTGTTTCTTTTCATTTTGCTTTATTTTCAACAACAGGTTTGTTGTTTTTTGTTGGCTTTGATACAAAAGGTAATTGATTTAATTATTATACTTACCTGGAATTTATTTTACTGTGTGCACTGTGTGAAAAAAGGCTTAAATCATTTTCTAAGAAATGTTTAATCTTTAAATTTAGCACAATTTTAGTAAAAATTCCAAAAGGTTTGCATGTAACGTGATTAAATTACAGACTCAAACTTTTTATTCTAAAATTAATATAGGAGAGATAGTACTTAGAACAATCCAAAAAAATCTGGTAGGAGATTATGCCCTACCGGATACTGAGAAGCACTGCTTAGCTAGTCATGACTAATGAAATTGGTGCATTATGGACCCAGACCTTTGTGCAGATTACAGGGAGAG
Organism: Solenodon paradoxus; assembly: GCA_004363575.1. Lineage (NCBI taxonomy): Eukaryota > Metazoa > Chordata > Mammalia > Eulipotyphla > Solenodontidae > Solenodon > Solenodon paradoxus. The sequence goes on along the minus strand of RJWH01000622.1, from coordinate 275,938 downwards.
AAGAATCACAATGCACAGGAGACAAAGAAACCTGACCTTGGCAGAGACTGCTTTATAGACCAATGATAAGTAATTCACTGGTCAATAAATGATGCTGGAAAAAGTGGTGACACAGACTGGAGTGGGGAGATGATGGGACAGATTTGAAATATCATAGAACAATCAATTTTTGGTGGATTAAGCACCTGAATATAAAAACCAAAATTGTAAAACTGTTAGTTAAGAATATAGTCCATCTTTATGACTTCTGAGTACTAGAGGAACTCTAAAATAAAACATTATAAGGCACTTTACAAATGGGTCACTAATGTTTAAGAATTTGAAAATAGCTCCATAAAGATTTTTAAAGCTCTAGATTAGGAAAGAAGGTTATGACAATGCACATCTCAGACAAAGAATAACAAAAATCATTTTTAAACTCCAAAAATATCAACTGTGTATCAATACACAGATGTGTACAATACAACTGTGTGTCAATACACAGAAGAAGAAAAATGAAAGATAATAATTTACTGAATAAAAGGGTCAGCCACACAGGTAGTTAAGGAAATGCAAACTGAAATGAAAGACACTACACCCACAGATCACAGGTTTGCACAGGGATGTCTGGGAAACTCTGGGTTAGAGACTCTGGGTTATGGAGGTCTAAACTGTTATCATCATCACAGTAAGTTACGTGCCTTTCATGCTCATTATTTCTCAAGTGTAGAGTGATGTTTTACCCAAGGCGACATGATGTGCGATATCACAACGAGCCAAATGCACAAGCCAATAAAAGAATCCAGTTGTCTTCTATTATAGCAGAAATAAAAAATTTTCAAAAATGCAAGGTAATGCAACTTTTCTAATTATTTTTATTTAGGAAAATAGTTTCTTATGTTATTATCTTATAAAAATATAGTGTTTATTAACAGAATGGAATTATTATTTTAAACAAATAAACGTAATGTTTTTTCATTTGTTTTACTTTCTTATTAGGTAAATATCAACATGACTCATAAAAACAAAAACTCCTTAGAGTCCTCAATAATATTTAGACGCATAAAGGGACCCTGAGAATAAAATGCTGGGAGTGCTGGTAACAATGCAAACCATCAGAGCCCTCCCACATAGGTGAGAGTGTAAAATGGAATGAGTTGTCTAGAAGTTCCCCATCTTCTGTGATTCAACAACTCCAGCACTGTACACCTAGAGAATATCTTACCTAGCACTATGCCCAATGCTTGCAGCTGCTTTCCTCATAGTCTCAAAAAATGGGAAACAATTGAATATTCATTCATCGTTTCAACTCACCAAATACCTATTAAGAAACTACTCTGTGCAAAGCACTGTTCTAGATACTGTCAAGTATGGGAACTGTAAGAAAAAGGTTCTTCACTCATGCAGCTTGCGTTCTGGCGGGGTAGGTCAATATATGTTATGAAATAAAACCAATGCAAGAAGACAAAGAAAAACAGCATGTGTTTGAGAAATGATGGTCAGGTCAGGAAAGACCTATCCATGTGAGGAGAGAACTCAATGAAATGAGTGCATAAAACATACACATATTTAGGGGAAGGATATGTGTGGGAGAAAAAAAAGGAAGCATAAAGGCCATAAATAGAAATATTCTTAGCATGTTAGAAACAGCAGGGATACCAGTGAGCATGAAGTAGAATGGACAAAAAAAAGGGAGTGACAAGAAATGAGGTTAGAGAGACACGCAGAATCGGATCATGCATGATCAGCTGGACCACAGTAAGACTCAGGAACTCACTTATGGGTAATTAATGATTGTGCACAAAGGGGTAACAATCAAACTTCTGTTTATAAGGTTTTGCTTGGCTACTATCAGGAGAATAGACTATGGGGAAGTACTAAGGAAAGAACAGAATCGAAGATGAGTTAGGAAAATATTCCAAAAATCTAGATCAAAGAAGAGGTTCAAGAGCAGGGAACTGGCTGCAATGAGGCATGGGAATGACACAATTTGGTGGACTGGATATGAAATCTAGAGAATAGTTGAGGATCACTCCAAGATCACTGGTCTAAGACCTAGCAGAATCACTGAAAGTTAAAACGTGTCTAGCATGATAGATATGGTGAGTACAACTAGAGGAGAAAGTTCTGAAATTGCAATATATCCAGTCAACAGAACACTATATAGCAGTTAAGTGACTAACTACAGCTACTTGTGTCAAAATGTATGCCAACACGAATGATGCAGAAGAAACGAAGGAAAGAAGAGAAGTTAAAAGCCACAAGAAGACGTGCTCCAAAGCTCAAGTGGAGATGATGGTCTAGAAAGAAAGAGAGAAAACGTTTCCACAGACTAGGAGGCAAGCGTGTCGAGTTTGGGACAGAGATAGGTAGGCCGATGGATTCTGTGACAAAAAACAAAAATTCTGTTGAATGAAAAGTACTGTGATTTTTAAAAATGAAATGAGGTTATTAGAGATGGGTAACAAGGAAGGGATGCTCAGAAGAAAGTGAGGGGGACGGTCAGTGTCATTTACGTAGAGTCACAAGAAGCTGGTATGGATGAACCTCAAAAACAATATGCTAAGTGAAAGGAGCATCGTGTGATTCTATCTGTAGGAAATATCCACGATACATAAACCCATAGAGATGGAATTCAGATTAGTATTTACCAGGAGAGAGAAGCAGAGGGAGTGGAAGAAACTGCAGAATGGGTAAGAGTTTTCACTTTGTATGATGGACACATCCAGGAATTAGAGCGGAACACTGCGAAGGTGCCAATAACACTCAATTGTTCACTTTCAAATGGTTATTAGGTAATATAACTTAAAAAAAGGAAGAACCTGAATTAAAACATGATGTAGGAGGAGAACACACTGAAACCAGCTGCCACTCTTGTACCTGTCCCAGAGATGATCATTTTGTTAAGAACAAATTGTCCACCTACTGGAATGAGTCATTTGGCTGTCAGATTTGAATACATCTAAATATGCACTCAAATTTTCCCTGCTTCTTTGCCAAAATGACATTCAAATAATTAAGATAACAAAACCTGCTACTCGTCTATGAAATTTATCCCTATGGTTATGGAGTAAAGCTTGTATTTCCAAGGCAGCTGGACTCAACTGTCAATTCAAGTGTTTTGGATATTAACAAAATCAATCTATTAGGTTTTTTTTTTAATCTGCTTTATTTGTATTTCCTAGAATACAAACTAGGCTCTCAACAAGCTTGCAATCCCAAAAGAATTTTGTAATGTTCTGTCACTCATCATTTTTTCTGACTTCAGAGAAGGTAGAGGGGGAAAAGAATCAGCAGCAGCTGGCACAGAGGAAGTGAGATGGTAGGGTTAATCGTATTTGGGGTTTTAGGAGGTGACTCAGGAGGACAGTTTGCCAGCCAGAGCTTCTAAACTCTGTGCTCCAGCTCAGCAAGGAGAGGAGGAAATAAACATGGAGAAAACACCTCTTTTTCTACATCTAAGTGATCACCATGTGTCAGTAAACAGCTTCCTGGGTTGCAGAGTTCTAAATCCCTATCTCCAGCCTAGTTCTAAGGATATCTGAACCTTTTGTTTCTAGTCATGGTCAGCGACTAATCAAGCATCCTCAAAGCATGTTAGCATAGTGGGTTGCAGCTGGTTTCCTGGAAAGCTGCATGTCCTCAACACAATATTCCCCAATTTCTCAACTGGCCTCTTCCATTCTCTTCAGCAGGATCTGTTGAGACCTGAGTCCCACACTAGTCCTAGAAGAGGCAAAAAGTCTTACTCGAAAGTTCTTACATGAGAGAGAAGGTCCTGCACACAGTGAGCAAATACGTCTTGTGATTAAAGAAGACTTTCTTTTCAAACAATTGAAAGAACAAAAAGTCACAATAGCATGTATTTTCAGATATGTTTGTCTAATTGATACCTGATGCTCAGAACCTATGTTTCTCAGATGCTATGGCTATACGAATATTTTTGTTAAGGAATAATCTGTGTCTTACCAGCAACTCTTGTCTGAGAGACAGAAGAGGACTCAGGCATGCGTTCCTTCAGCACACTGGGCACTTCTCTGCAAACCTAAGCAAAAGACCAAACAGAAAGAGAAAAATATTATATAAATAAAGGTGATTACAGTTTTAAAAGAGGAAGTGTTATTCTAAATGATAGTTCTGCCACTTCTCTCTTTTTAACGGCTGTCTCCACCATCCCTAGCCACGGAAATCTTGCTTAAGCCCACCAACTCCACTGCCATTACAGTCAAGAATAGCTTTCAGTGTCCTGGCCTTTTGCATTTGTCATTCCCCTCCTTTGAATTCTAATAACATTTTGCAATCCTGACTTTATTCCTTTCTCTCTGACTAATTGAAGTGTTCACCAGTTCATTCACTTCTGCACATTCAGCAAATACCAACATTTTGCAAGGCAAGATTTTTGGTCTTCTTGCCCTTGACCCAGGCCTCTCCTCTTGAGTTCTGATTTCTATGGCTTCACTTATCACATGGAATTTAAAGAAGGTAAAGACTTCCAAAACCAGTTCTCTCCCATTCAATACTCAGACATATCCTAATCTGAATTTTTCTTCTAGAAAAGTTTTCCTGGCAATCCTTTAGCAAATTTTTCTAGCAACTGATTCATATTTCTGTATCCATCTTTAGTATCACTCCATCCATCTCTAGGCTGCAGCTACAGTGGGCTTTTAAAAACGTAACTCTCTTCTGCTTCATATCCAGTGATAGCTACCTGCTACCTTCGAGGTGGTGAACTGTCCTCAAGATGGACCTGGAATTCTTTAAGATGCATGGTGAGAGCATACCCCCTCCACCCCAGGTTCTGTTCTCTGCAGGCATCTCTCATCTTTATATTCCATTCTGAGCTTCTTCTAGGACCTAAAAGCACTATGTTTATTCCTCTAGACCCTTTCACTTGCTGCTGCTGCTTTCTACAGTACTCTTTCCCCTATTCTTTATCTGACCAATACTGAATTCACCCTTAATAAATCAGGTTGGATGTCACCTGTCAGGTAGGTCCCTATCTTCACATCCCCATCGATGTCTCTGTGTTATAACTGCTTGTCTACTTTTCTCGCTCATGATAAGTTTCTTGAGTTAGAAGCAGTATAATACTCTTTGCTGTATTCCTAGTTCTTTAAAGGGTATCTGGTGTTAAGATTCTAGTAAAAATTTATTAAGTGAGCAAATGAATAAAAGCATGAGCTAATGAAATATCCCAGAGTAGGATTTCCCAAAGTATGTTTGTTGAAATGCTCTGCACAAAAAGCATTGCTTGGTCTTGAACACTCATACTCACCCAAAAGAAAAAAAAATCTATGTGAAGTCCTGAAATCAAGGAAGCTTTACATTTTATCTAACAGTGCTCCCAAAGTAAACACTATGTCTTATTCTGCACAATACCCATGGACGCCTTTTATGTTAAGTAAATATGTGTGTTCTGAATGAAGAAACAAGTTAAGTCTGGCATGTACGACACAAGGTCAAACGATCTGGAAAGGAGTATAAGAGAGACTAGTTAATGAAGTCAGAGAGAAAACAAGAAGCCAGGACACGGGAACCTAGCAAGCCACAGGAAGGACTTCAGTCTTCACACTCAGTGAGCTGTGCTCAACAAAGTTAGCTGATCAAATTATGTTTTCACAAACTACTTTCGCTACTTTGTTGAGAAGGGAATGACAAGGGACAAAGGAGGAAGCAAACCAGTGAGGAGATCATCAGGTAAAAAGTGATGACAAGTCAATGGCAATCGAGGTAATCAGAAGCAGTTAAATTATTAAACTATCTTTTTAAAGGAAAGGTGCAGGCGGGCGGGCAGAGAGAAGAGGAAGAAGTATCTTTATTTTATATTTATTTAGTTGTTCACATTGGCTGCTTCCCCTCAGGCCCAGGGCTTGAACCCAGGGGTATATGGCTTGCTCCTAAAGAGGCGACTGACCCAACCGCTGCACCACCAGGACGTGCCAGAAGCAGTTAAATTTATGAAATTTTTCAAACCTAAGGAAGGTTTAAAGAACTGCATAGGTACACCCTGGTGGCCTAGTGGGTTATTCCACTGCAGTGCAGCCACATACATCCCGGGGTCCTAGATTCAAGACCTGGGGCTGGGGACACACCCGACATGAACAACTAAATTGAAAATGAATAGAGTGCTTCTTCCCTCTCTCTCTCTCTCTACCTGACTGTCTGTTTGCCTTTATTCTGCCTGCACCTTTCCTTTAAAAAAACAATTTAAGGCAAACATTCAAGAAACACCCAACATCTACAAGTGTTGAAATTTTGCTCTATTTGCTTTACCATCTAATCACTAGCATCCATCAAGAGAAGTTGATGATGGTGACCGATTATAGTTTTGCTAATTAATCTATAATTCATATACAATATAACTTGTCCTGAACAACAAAAGGCTGTCATTTCCAGTAACTGTGGTGAGAGACGTACAGTAGGATACAGGGCGGGGGTAGACAGTGTATGCTGCCTGAGATGCCTATCAGGCGTCCATGTAATACAAGCTGAGAGCATGGAGAGAGGTCTAGGACAGAAACACATGTGTAAGTTATCAGCAACAGTGACTCATCAAGGCAAGAATTCTTGATCAGAGAGACAAGGTCAATAAAGCACCTGCATCATTAGATATCAGATGATATCTACCATTCTAAGAGGATCAAAGAGAGACTGATAGGAGGTTCATGAGCATACCACGAGCATATACATAGCCACATATTGTCCCAGACAGAGCTCATACCCCTGTTAGGCTATGTAACAAGCCAAAAAAAAAAAAAAAAAAAGAAATTTATGAGTTTATGCACCTTTATTTTAACTGCAAAGAAAAATAAATGGTATAAGGGAAAGACCTTATCTTAGTCATATTTGTAGCTATTTATCATTATATCCCATTTGGAACTTAGTAAATATAAGCTGAATAAATTAAAAATAAACCTGCATATGTGAAAAATCATGTGCAATATCAGGAAGTTAAATTTCAATATCTTCATTTTCATCGTATAAATGATGGTATATTATTGCCTCATTTTATTATATATTTATCATTTAATACAATATGAAGTATATATTATATACATCCTTTATATTATAAATACTACATTTGCTATATTATAATATAGTATATATAACATAGACATCTCTGAAGTCAGAAAATGTCATGAAAAATAAAAAGCATTCTTGAGAATATGTGCTTCTGACCCCGGCAGATTAAAAAAAACATTTATTATAAACACTAGTAAGCATTAGTACAACGTACCCATATTTGGAACTACCTAAAAGTCAAACGGTTACATGATGCCACTTCTTTAACAACAAAATTAGCAAACATAAAAAAGTTGTCCCAGAAAAATGAATGCATACCTTATTCCATGTAGTATTTACAGTTCTTAAGTTTTCTGAAATTTTCTCTCTCTCATTTAAACTCAGGCTTTTATCTGAAAGCATTTCCAATTCAGTTCTATTCAGCCATTTGAGTTTTTCAGCTTGTACATCCATCTCCTGGGTTAAGTCCTAAGAGAGTCAGAAGGCATGTATATTCACCAGGCGGTCATACAGCAGAGCTCTCATTAGAAAGCAATATCGCTTTTCCTATTCATCACAAGAGCAAAATATTTGACCTCTGAATGGTGATGGACATTGTTAGACTTATGATGGTGATCATGTCACAACATACACAAATACTGAATCATTCTGTGTACCTGAAATAAGTAACGGTATCTTATCAATCACAGCTAATTTTTTTTTAAAGAAAGTAATATTGTTTGGGAATGTATACTTATAGAGGTGGACTTTTAACTTCTTAAGAGGGAAAACCAACTTTGAAGAAGACTGAACTTAAGCTAACCAGCTGAAACCATGAAACAAACTGATACACAAGGGTCACTGTGCATCGTATGAGTGTGCACAGATGTCCGCCAGTGTCCCCGCTGCCGGCCTCCCCACCTGCCTCTTAATAAGGTCACACGTTTACATCACTGACTCAGCATTCTTTTCTTACATAATAAAAATGATGACTGCATTAATAAAAGGCAAAAAAGGAACAACAGTAAATTGGTAAATGTCAATGGTATGGTGATGGTTAGAAACTACTTTTGTTGTTTTTCTGGTGTTTTCACTTAATACTGATGACAAAAATGTGTCAGTTCTATGTGAATGAAACTCTATTTCTACAAGTCCAAAATTACAGTTGTTCTTTAACTAAAAAAGTTCCTCTTTCAAGTTTACCACATTTACCACAAAGCACAAATTCTCTTTCCTTTTCTTTTTAAATTATGAAATATTTATTTTCAATGTGCACATTCATACAATTGGTGTTAGCAAATGTAGAGGTAAATAAATCACTTACTGTTAATTCTTGCAGGCTTTTTTCCAGCTCAGTGGTTGATCTCTTTTGCACAGAATTCTCAGCTTTTGTTAACCAACAAATAATCTCATCCAGTCTTTTTCTATATTCCATCATCTGCTTACTTTCTCCTTTGAGTCTAAAGGAATATGATATTAAAAAGTAGTGAAAAAAATTATCTTATTATGTAGAATATTATACATTTGTTTTGGATATTCTGCCACAACACACAACAAATGAAATCTATAGTCATTTTAATACGGGTTTGAAATGTATTAATAGTAATGTATAAGTTCTACAACACCAAAGATTATTCCATAAGAATTCTTTCTCCATTAAATTCAAAAGCAAACAAACTAGAGAATGCTAGTGTCTTTCAACACGAAAAACTGAACAGAAATTTAATACAAAGGATTCTTTTAAAGCAGGCTACCACTGCATACACAATAGACTTATTTTTAAATATAAAAGAGTCTATCTAAAAAAAATAAGGAGAAAGATATAATTCTCCTTGAATACTCCATGGAGATAGAAAGGAATCATATGATGTATTATTCACATTACGTGGCAACTGTTACTCTGTTCATAGAAAGGAAAATTAAGAAGGCAAGATACTAAGATTTGGACATTTTTACAATTATCAAGAAAGACAAGAAAAAAATGGACATTTGGTTAGTTCACTAAAATAGTACCACATTTATATGATTCTAAGCGCACTTGTCTGCCATTGTAATATGTTCCTGAATATTGGGTGCGGCTTACATTAGAAAGTAGCTTTATAACTAAATCTCATTATTTTGAATTTTGATTTTTTTTCACGAAACCCTCTTCAGAGATTGGGGTGTGTCTTAAAATAGTGGAGGCTTAGAACTGAAAAATATTTGAATGTAGCACCAACTTATAAAAAGAGATATAGAAAACAAAGCAAAAGTTTTAAAGGCTTTAAGAAAACAAAGTCAAATGAATATAAAAAAGGAACTACCTTAAATAGATTTTTAAATGTCATGAGAATAACATTTATAAGTATTTAAACCATCTGTCAGAAGATAAGAATGCAACTAGATCTCATATGACAAAAAAAAAATGATGTATTTTAAAGGGTTTAAAAAGCTATTTAGAGCTTGTGGTAGCACCATTATTTGTAGCTACAAGTATAGCGACTGGTTTAAATAAGATAATGCAGCTTTTTAGAATTACTTTGTTTTATCCCTAATAAGAATTTACATGTTTTATGGCTATTAACTTGTCATTTTAATCACAAAACAAGACAACATAGTGATGCAAAATATATATAATATAATGCTAAATAAATTCTTGCATATTTAACTGCAATATTTGAAGGAGAATGTTTTAAGCTTAAAAACTGATGATCACAAGTTTTCATATTTTAATGCACCATCAGAAGAGAACGTTGCTTCAAGATTAAGTTTAAATAAGCAATAGTACTCATTTTCAAGACCACCAAAACAAACCACAATTTATTTTCTGTGTGAAAGAGTACTTGATGCTGTTAACTATGTGGAAGCATCTAAAAAACTACTACTCATCTTTTATTTTCTAAGATGTTAGAATTTAAAATCCCTATGTTTCATAATGATGGTTAATTTCATATTTTGAAAATATATCTATAAAGAAAGCTTACGTCTAATAATTTCAGTAAGACACACTGAGTACACAAAATTTTAATCTCTAAACTATTCAAATATAAATTATATTAAAGATACTGCCCTTAAGAGTAAAATTAAGTTATAAACTCATGCTCAAACATCAGAAAAAAATGCTCATTAAAGAACAACACCATAAATTGCTGCACGTGCAAATATTTAACTGCAGACACTCAATAGAAAAACAAATTGAACTATGTACCATTTTTCAATGATTTTCTAACAGCACACAAAAAAGCTCTTAAACTTGCAAGGTAGCCCCAAGTTAAGTTACAACCTGAAATAAAATTAAACATGAATTTATGAAAACAAATACTTCTTTGGTTAAAATATAAGATATTGCAGAAGAAATTATTCTCTCACCAACAAATGTGTGAAAAATATGCATTAGCTTCCCCTTGTTAGTTCTGGAAGCAAGAATTAACCACATTCCACAGAGATCCATTTGGCAATATTGCGGGAAATTCCTGCATTTATTATTAACACAATGACATTAATTTCTCTCTCTAAGCAGACCTGGGAGATCAATCATTTTCACACCGGAAGAACACTCCATGCAAACTCATTAGCATCTAAGATTCCATGGGAGCTCAGCTTCCAGTCCTGCCCTGGTCCGTGAGCCCTCCTTGGCACCTGACCTCTGCAGATCTTTCACTTGACCATACAAGCCATGCTTCCTACTTACCTGTTACCTTTCTTTTCCTAGAAGACCCTTCCTCAAATGGATTTATGGTGAATTGTTGTAAATGCTTCAAAATTCAGTTTTAAGAATGCTCCTCTGTGATACCTAAATTTTATAGCCTATTGTCCCTGATTCTATGATTCTATGAACACTGCATGTTCTTATGTTTTCTTTAATCACATCGTATCATTTATTTCTTAATATTTTCCCTCATCTTAGTCTCTCAGTTCTCCAGTTATATGTGTAACCCCAGTCCTAAACAGAAGCCTCAATAAATATTAATCAAATCAGTCAATCAATTATTGGCCAAATTCAACAAGAACATGTGTAGAGAATAAGTTCTAGGCTACTATTTAAAAATACTAGACACTATGAGTGTTTGTCATGAATGCAGAGTCAGAAATGTACTTTCTACAAACACTGTCATTAAATTTTCATGACACTCTTCTGAGGGTCCATCACAATTCTTATTTACAGAAAGGGACGCTTGGCCAGTGAGCACTATGATTTTCCCAAACCTGTATAGCAGAGTTTGAGAGCATAAGATAGCATACTCGCTCACTTTCTCTGAGATCTGGGACATGACTTAACCTCTCATCTCTAAGTCTGTTTCCAAAGACAGACAATGGCCCAAAAGTCCTCACAGTAGGTAGTTGCGAGGATTAAATGAGACACTGTGTGCCTGTAACCACTCTCTCTCAACTAAAACACACAAAATTAATAGATGATGCTATTTCATAAAAACAGTCCTAAGTCAAATGTTCACATCTGAGTATTTTGTTATATTCGAACACTGGGTTTTAAAATGTATTAAATTGGCCTTTAGTTACTTGTCACTAAACAAAACAAAAACTAAACAAAGCAACAACTGCTTGTCACTGAAATATCATTTACAGAGCTAAAATTAGCAGAAAAAAATCTGGGACATTTTAACCAAAAACCAAAAGATCATTGTGAGATGGAAATTATTAAACAATGTAGAAACCATTAAATGCTGACTGTCTCAAAAGTTACCTTCAAATAATTTTAAGGCAATATATAAAATAATACGGATAATGCTGAGTATTATATTCACTGGTAATTAAACATATTTGCAACCAGAAGACACCCTAATAAAACTGACACTGCAAGAAAATCTGACATGAAAAAAATATATATATTATATTTATATATTTGTTATATGTATTGTACTTATATATTAATACATTAATATAACAATATGGCTATATGTATTATATTGCATAGATAAGGAACTGTATTAATTAGAAAGCACTGACATATGAGGATGAGCGCACCCTGTAACAAACACTAAGAACCGCTGAGTGAGAGGGATCAGTAATGGAGGTCCCTAAGCTCAGTTAAGATAAACTGTGAGGACCTTGAACCAGAACTTCTGCCAAAGTCCAGTGTTTTCTTTCAATTTTTGCCACATAATCACCATATCATACTACGCAGAAATAAGAGAAATAAGGTGTTTTTTACATGTATAATATATGGGTAGAAAAGTAAGGTTACAGGCAGCCTGAAAATACAGTATGGGATGGTGCTCTAAAAATACAGAATGTGGACAGTAGTCTTACATATCCTATTATAACATAGGATGATAAAGGAACTTTGAGCTCATCCAATTGCATCTTTAAAGGCTCTGCCTAGAATATCGTTACTCCTGTAACTAGATATAGAGCTAAGTCACCTTGGCCGCCGATCCTTTACTTCTGCAATGATGGCACTCCAGCGCTGGTTTAAACCTGCCAGCTTGTCTTTCAAGAAGCTTCCATCTGTGGGGGAGAGTTTCTGTACAAGCCCATCCCCAGTTCTGTTGAGTGCTGCAAAACTAGGCTGGTGGCTGCTGACAGCCTCTTCAAGTTCCTGCAACCAAGTGCAACCTAAGATTAATTCCACTATGGAATTAAACTGTTTTGATGCAGAAAACTATGCAAACACTGTGACATTAACTTACGAGAAAGTCCTGGGAGGATAGTGTATGCTCATAAAAAAGACCTTTGAAAACATTTTAATTGCATTTCAATGAACACACTAAATGAAACTTATTTTGCAACCTAACCCACTCCCATGAAAGTCACAAAGCAACAGAGTGAAAGAGAACAGGCTAATAATAAAAATAAACATAACAGCTGTTTATATTGAAGCACAAGCATAAACCACATCCAAATTAAAGCGAATGCTTACCTTCTTTCAAACATGTACTTGAAAGCCTCTCTTAAAAAAAAAACATACACTACCATACACTCTTATATCCTACTGAACATAAGTAAAACTCAGACTGTATTTTATTATGACATTGCTTCACTGGTCTGCAATTTTCTAATCAATGGATTAAAATATTTTAAAGTCAATATAAGCACCTATCTATAACAACCAGAGTAAGAAAAATGCATGATTATTTATGAGAAAAATAAAAATAAAAACATTCTCTAACTCACGAACCTTCTACATAGAATATATTTTTAAATTTAAAAGGAAATATTTTTAACAATGTTAAGTAGAAATTTTGGTTGCTTTCCATCATTATTATTATTATTCTGACCAGAACTGATTTAACTATAGTATTATACTTTCTCAAGACTGAATTAGACTTACATGAACAGCTGCCCTGATACAGCTCAAGAATAATCTATTATTATGATCATTATCAATGACACAAAGAAAAATAAGATGGTTAAGTGTTTAAGTACAGAAATACAAACAGAGGTACTATAAACAGAGGTAATGTAGGCATATATCTATCTGTCCTTAATATATTCGTGGATATAAAATTTTACAAGCGTTATTCTGCATATAAAATTTAAAGAATATAATTGTTTCTCACATTAGCAATCAAAGAATATTTTAAGTTTCTTTAAAATTTTGATTGAAGATTGTAAATAAACAGGTTTTCTTAAAACTCTGAAAAGTATTAATACACTTAACCCCTTATCCCAAAATCTGTGCCACATAGTAAATAACTATGCTCCATTACAGCAGAGGCCACCTCTCACCCTCCCACCCCTGCAGACACACACACCCCTACTGACAGAAGCACTCGCCTGCTGGTGTAGCCTGGCTTTCTCTAGGTTTAGTCCACCGCCTGGAGCAAAGGTCTCCGCCAGTAACTCTTCAGTTTCCACTATCCACTGTGTGAGGTCATTAAGGTCACAATGGAACTGTCTCCATTCTTCCACAGCCCTATCAAAATAACTAGAGGACAGCAAACCAAATTAAAAAGGTCTCCAAACCTTGCAGAAATATCTAGAAGCAAATGTTTTAAAAAGGACATTCAAATCTCATTTAAATAAACGGAAATGAGCAAATTCACAGCTCACTGACTACAAGACCATTTTCCACAGTGTATTACAGTTCATAACTCCTCTTAGAGAAACATGCATCATACCAAGAGCAAAGCAATCACACACACCACCATCCGCCTCTCTCACATACCCTAGGACACACACTAGGTGGCTTTTTATCTGAAGAGACAGCCTTCTCTGATTTGGAAAATCAAGATTGATTAGTTGCAGCACATAAGCCCAACCAACTTTAAACACTTAACATTTCAAATACCATGAAATTTAAAATATGATTAATTACCTAATTCCCTTTAGGAAAAAAAAAAATGTGTTCTTTGACTTCCAGAAGAACACTTTATTCCTAGCTAGAACAAAGCTCAAAAGGCTGAAACATTAAAAAATGTGCTTGCATTTCACTATCTCTGGGTTAGGGACTGAATTTTGTAAGCTCCTTCCCACCCTGCTCCCCAATTCATATGCTGAAGTCCTAAACCCTGTATTTGGAGACAGGCCTTTAAGGAGGTAGTTAAGATTCAAGAGATCATAAAAGTAGGGACCTAATTCCTTTGAACTGGTGTCCTAACAACAAAAGGAAGAGTCACCAAAGGAGATTTCAAGACCTCAATCCATCCACTCTCTGTCCTCCCTTCCCTTTCCCCTTTCCCTCCCTTTCCCTCATTTTTCCCTCCCTTCCCTTCCCCTCCCCTTCTCATCCTCTTCCCTCCTCTTCCCTCCCAGCTCCTTTTCATCAGCCTACCACAAAAGAAAAATATAACCACAACAAAAAGCCAGCTATTTACAGGCATATGAGTCTCACCAGAAACTAACCCTGCTGGTACCTTGATTTTGGAGTTCCAGGCTCTAGAACTTAGGAGAAAGGAAAGGCTATGGTTTAAGCACCCTATCTGTGGGCCCATTATGGCAGCCCCAGTAGGCTAGCACACTCTTATGTGATGGCTCATTCAGAGTCCTATTAACCTGAACACCATACAGAACAGAAGCGCCCACAGCCCCGAGTCAGGCAGTAAGACAAAGGAGTCTGAAATTTTCTCATTTAAACCTAACTTCTTTAGAAATGAGATAAACGCTCATACTTGTCGAGCTTGGAACACCTAAGCATAAAGAGGAAAAGCTAGTTGGTTTGATTCTTTACATTCCACATGTAAATGAAACTATCTGGTATTTTTCTTTTGTTTTCTTTTGTTTTCTGACTCATGTTGCATTAGGATCCTAAAGAAGTTCCTTCCGCCTTTTTTGTTAAGAAAATTGACACTGGGAGGGAGTTAGATCTGTGAAATTTTAATACAATTAGAAAACATTATCATAAAATATATTATCTGAAAATAACAAAAAGAGTCCTTGACATTGCTAACAACTAAATAACGCTTATATTTTCTTCTTCCATGAAAATTCAGTTAATAGTTGTTGACTGCAGACAGGCAAACAACAAGTTATTGGGCATGACAAAAACAAGTGCGCCTCAAACAAAATACTATGAAAAGATATTAAGACAAACTTTACCGTTTATAAAAATATGCAAAACCCATTACTAAACTGCAACTAGAAAGGCTACTACAAAGATCTAAAAAACTCTGAGAATATAAAATCAAATTAGAGTTTACCAGAGGGAAGGGTAAAGGGGTCAATTTTATTTATTGTGACGGACAGAACTGGACTGTTAGTCATGAACAAAGCATTATATACAGATTTGGTTTATAATGCACATTTTAAACCTATATAATGTTATGATGGAATGGTCTGTCAATAAAATTTTCCAAAATAAATTAAAAGTAATTAAATATTTAAGAATACTGACATTCTACTGATAATCAATGAAAACTAAAATTGAGATACAGTTCATCATTATAAAATTTAAAAAAGACATAAAAAATAAATGTTAACAAAGGTTGAAGAAGACATACTCATGACTAGTACCAATTTTGTGATAAAATCAAGTGCCTTAAAATATTATCATTTTTAATAAATTAGTCTTCACCTAATAGTCAGGAATCACCTGTAAAAAATCAATAATAATTAATAGTCAAACTATTTAAATAGGAGTTTTCATAAAGATCACATAAAAATATATTCGCTAAATGTAGAGAGATAATTTTAAAAACTCATTTAAAAAATCTACCAAAAAGAAAAGCTATCTTTTCAAGAACTGCATAGTCACATGAAATAGTTGGGTCACTTTGCATCATACTCCTTTCCAGCACATAAATAGTTACTGGCAAAAATTTCAGCAGTTTTTATTTCCACCTAATAATAGGCCTGGTCAAAATCTAGAAAGAGAGCTCGAAAACATTCTATTAAAAAAAAGAGGTTTTAAAAGTTTTGGGAGTATATACAGTTTCCAATTTTCTGTAGCTGTCTCTGTTCTTTATTCACATTAATCATCAAGTACACAAAGAAAGTAAATACTAATGAAAACCCTTTTTAAGTTTCTTAAAGAAAATGAGCACTACTTAGATATTAAAAATTAAAGATGCCTATTTTAATTTTTAAGATATTAGACATGTTGCAAATAGTGATCTAGAGGTGATATGAGTTCTCTTAAGGAAATACACTCATCAAAATTTATTAAACAGGACCTAGTACCAGGGTAAACTATAATTTCACTTATCTTAATTTATAGATGACCCTTTTCCTGGCCCATAATCGAACAGACCTTTCTTAAAATACTTAAGTATTAATTAAATTTATACATACCCTTTACGATCATTGTACATTCTATTAACTCTGTCCCATTTTGCATTCAGCTGAGTAAGGGTATCTCGAATCTGAATGGCTTCAGGTCCAGAGGCTTCAAGGATAATATCTGGTTGTTTTTCATGAATGACTGCAATCTGCTCTCCAAGTCTGTCCAGTTGGTCTTTGATATTCTACAAATATATTGTCGTACATTAACACAATCCAGCAAAGAAATAAAAAGAATGGGATCATAGATAACTATATATATATATATATATATATATAAAACATACAGTATAACATTCACTTAAACTATAATGAGACACATGAATTGCTACTCAAAAAAACTGGAAAATTAAAAACATACACTGCATTGGTCAAAGTATGAAAAATGTTACATAATTTCTTAATGGCAGAAAAAAAATTCTCATGATGTTCAAAGTGGCATTTGTACAGGACATCTAAAAAATTTCAATAGTATTCTGCAATGGTGATAAAGTGTTTGAAGCTGGAATAATTTATATTTTCAAATGTTTATTCATGGTCATTTAAATGACAAAAAAGCTACCAAATCTATCAGAAATTTTATTGTGAGTTTTTACATAAATGCAATCAAATTATATGAAAAGGTCTTGATGACAGTTAACAGTTTTGTGAATTAACTATAAACTTTCAAATCCCTAATTAACTTACAATCAATATGCCCATCCACACCCCAACAACTGGCTAATTTTAAATTGTTATAGAGGGCATGAAAAATGCTGACATTTTGCAGCAAGTTTACAAAAATGGAATATGATTTGAGCATGTGTTTGATTTTTAAGGTCTCTGATGTTGCCTAGCTATATAAACTTACCTAGAACTACCTAAAAAAATAAAATATTTGACAATATTACATTGGTCAATATAAACAAAGATACACATATATATGTATATATACACATTATTAATTCTTTAGCTATAGAACTAGAGAAGCTATATAGATTATAGGCACAATGAAAAAGTCCTTCCTTTATTTCTACATTAACAGCAACTATTCAAAAGCAATGCCTGGAGTTTACCTTCAGAGACTCTTCCTGAAATGAGAAATCTTCATAGACAACAGTGCTTAGCTCTGGAGAACTAAGTGATAATTCTACATCATCCAGGGAAAGTAAAACTTTGTTAATTTCAACCAGATAATCGGTGGGAAGAAGTGATGTTTGAATTCCAGAAGTGAGTTGGCCTGTTTTCCTCTGTTGAATAGGAATTACCTGTTAAAAAAATAATAATGAACAATAATAATAAACAATCTCGTAAAATGTTCCTATAAGTAATAACAAATTGAAAAAAAAAAATAAGACTGTTTTGTAGAAAAATTCAAGAACATGAACCAAAATTAAAAACCTGTTTTCATTTTTTATAGTTTTGATATGCATTGCTATGGAAACTTTTAATAATCTCTATTATAAATTTCATCTGTAGGCTGTTGTCAAACAGAAACAAGCTAATGCTTTAATTGATTTTCTTTAAGACCTATACCACCTAAACTCATTTAGCAAACAGGAAAACATAACAACTCATTTCCTAGTTGTCGTGGAAATGAGAATATGAAGCAAATTATAATTTAAAGCATTGTTATTTCAACCATTTCTAAATCTCAAATTTAGATTAAATACTTCTGAATCGCATTACTAACAACATAAATATGCCAAATGTATATTCAAAACCTAACATTAAAAAATATGGTTTTAATTAAAATAATATACACAGGGCTAAAATTCTATTATGATATTAACCTCTGAAAAAATATTACAGAATATGAATATCCTACACAAAACAGTAAGTCCTGACATACTAAATTCAGACAGATTGTAAACTAGATGGACTGCTTATTTGCCCTAATCTAGTGTTTTCTGTGTCCTCCGGTCAGAGTTTTCTGAACGATAGCTTTCTTGGAGGGGTCCTGCAGGAGTTCAAGTCCTTTACTCCTAAATGGCTACAACCTAATAAATGCTGTCTGCTACTTGCAAGCGGCAAAACATATCTACTTGTGAATTAAGGTAGCTTCTATATAAAGCTTTTTAATAAATTATATTCCTTAAAATTCAAAGATTACAGTGAAAAGTCATAAATGCATGTTTATTAATCTATTGATCCTGAAAATGGCTGCAATTACTAAATGAAACCAAGATGCAAGATTAAAATCATTGACTCAAACAAAGATGGATTTACCATCTTTGATCCACTAATCCCACTCCTGGGTATATACCCAGAAAATACAAAATCTCTAATCAGGAAAAATTTCTGCACTGCTGTATTCATAGTAGCACAGTTCACACTGGCCAGGACATGAAAACAACCTAAATGCTCATCAGCAGATGACTGGGTAAAGAAATTGTGAGATCGATGACTTATAAATAGACAGACAGACAGATAGACAGACAGACTCAATGGAAATCTATGCACCCATTTAAAAAGACAAAATGGTGACCTTTGTAACAATCTGGATGGAACTGGAGGAGATCATATTAAGCAAAATAAATCAGGAAGAAAAAGAGAAATACAGGATGGTTTCGCTCTTATATGGAATAGAATGAAATGAAACAAATGAACATACAAGTCCCAAAAGAATTAACAAGATGCAGGACTGGGATTACAAGGGGTGTGGGAGGCGGGGAGGGATGGAAAGAGGGGAAATGTACTCTGGTGGTGGTTGTGGTGTGAAATATAGAGTGAGATCCAATTTTAATATCCTAAAATGAATAATAAAAACAATAAATACTGTCATTAAAAATAAAAAATTAAATTAAAATGGTGTTGAATCTAGTGGTCTGCTGTTATCTGTCTCCTAGAATTCAATAAACTGCTTTCACTAATTGATGAGCAATATTGGTTAGCAAAGTTATAGATTTCCTGATTTATCCACAGTATAATTTATACTTGACACTACTATTAATTTATTTATCCCAATGCCATATTTTAATTTTAGTCAGAAACATTTCTAGATATTCACCTATATGTCTAAAAAGGCAAATTATATTTTTAAGCAAATAGAAAACAATGTTGATATAAATAATGTATCTACCCAGGAACAGGTTTTAAATAAAGAGACTAAATGTGTTCCAAGTGAAAAAAATTAAAAATAATTATTTTCATATAGTAATTTTAAATAGGTCAATTTTGGGAAAGATCATAAAAAATAGGCACAAGTGTTCCTCTTCTCTCAGGAAAAGAAAAAGACTCAAAGACGAAAAGACTACAGGTTGCATCTAATGGGGGCCCAGTGCGCCCTGGTGAAGTAAGGTTGGGTGAAGTCTATATACATCCCAAGGTCCCAACTTCAAGTCCTGGGGCTGTGGGAACAAGCAAGATGAACAACTAAACAAAATACAGTACTTCTTCCTCCTCTCTCTTCCTGCCTGCCCGCTTTCTCGTCTTCATTTATGCCTTCACCTCGCTATTAAATAAACAAACAAACAAATAGATAAATAAAAAGAAAAGATCATATAAATGCATCTCCAGGTTGGGTAATCATGGAAAAGGGGTAAAGTTCGAAAGTGGCAAGTGCTTTCTTTATTCCTAAAACAGATTTTAGGTGCGGCCTGGTAGAGCAGCAGTTAGGTCGATCACCTCCAAAGGAGTGCAGGTCACATACCCCCGGTTTCAAGTCCCAATTCCAGGAGGAAAACAACCGGTGTGAACAACTAAATAAGAAATAAAATAAAGACGCGTCTTCCTCCTCTCTCTTTCTGCCTGTCTGCCTGCCTACTCGCCTTCATTCTAGCCTATCTATACCTTTCCTTTAAAATAAAAAAAATAAGATTTTTGCCCAAAAGAGTGATCAATTGAAGTGCCCTAGGAGAAAAAAATACATATGCTTGAGGTCTGACTCAGACTTTACTTCTTTCTGTCTTTAAATTTAATTTTTTATTTTTTAAAGAATTCTTCCAGGAACCAGAAACACAAATAACTATAGGAAGTATTAACATGACAGTGTGAATGATGTAGTTCATGGCCTCCAGGAAGCTAAATTTCAGATAGATGAAAAAGCTAATTTTAAATAAATACTTTATAAAAGTTTTCTAAGCTTTGTTTTTATCAAACCATAGGAAAAAAAAACAAAAAACAAACAGAATTAAATATCTATCAACTCTCTAAAGGATAAGTACTTTTAGATTCATACAGACTTAAAAAAATAAAAATTAAGAAGAGGAAAAAAAATATAGTCAAGTGTGGATGCACAAAACTTTAAAATGGTTTCACGTTAAAGGTGAAATAACTACAACATAAAAATCCATTAAAATAATGCTTTTTATATCAATTGTAAGAGTAACTATGAAAAAAATACAAGGAATTTGCACATATTTTTAAAATAAGTTATACCCTCATAAACAAGGTTATTAAACACAGATTACAAAAAAAGAGAATGAATTCCAAACACTTGTGAGTCTCAATCCTGACTGTATATTAAAATCATCTAGAAAGTTTGTGAGTTTTTTTTTTAAGTGGCCACACTTAGGCCCAATCTGAGAGATTTTTATTTAACTGATTTGAGAGTAGATTTGGAATCTTAATTTTTCAGAAGTTATCCCAATAATTCTAAAGTTCATACTTAAGAAACTGTTAAAAAAACAAAACAAAACACTGACTTGAGAAAAAATATGGGCTAATGAAATAAGAACACACACTTTAATTACAACAACTAATGGTAGTAAATTCATATAATTCATATAAAAAATTCATATAAAGCCCTCAAATTATTTCTGTTTTGGACAAGAATGAACTGATTAGTGACCCAAAAATAAATCAGAGGTAGTCTGAGCCTTTGAAAAAGTACTGAAGAAGAAAGACACTCTTTAAAGCAACATAAAGCAAAGAACAGTAAAATAATGTGAAAGATGTGAGAAATAAAAACCATACTGAGTCTACAAGGGCAATATGTTTTTCAGGTAAAATAGAAGACAAAATCTACTCCAACAAAGGAGAATAAAATTAGCAGTAACTCAAAGGTGCCAAGGCACCATGTATTTGGAAAAATGTAGAGAAAACCAGCATAGCTATAAACCACACGGTGACAGTGAATCAAAGTATTAACCAGAGGTCATATCCTCATAGTGACACATCTTGTACTTAAAGCTTTTTGTAACAGTTTCCAGAGCAGATTCTTAGGTAAAGAAATGACATCTGGATCATGACCTGGGAAGCTGGGGTAGAGGAAGCCTGGAGGAAATACAGAGGATGGGAGATAAGGAAAGCCAGATGGGGTTATATTACAACGGCTTAAGAAAAATATCATAAGGATCTGAATTGTGAGAAAGATACTAGACTAGGAGAAGTGAAGTCACTTCCCGAAGGTCATGAAACAAATAACTAGAAGAGCTATGTCTAACTTAACTTTCAAACCATTGACATCCAATGGTTTTATACTCAATGTTTAAGAAGGTCTCTAAGAAACAAAAAATACTTGAGAATAATGGTGAGGTTCCTATCCTGAAAGAATAGTAGTTTTTAAAGAAATCATGGAAGAAAATCAAACACAAGTTGGAGAGGAGGTTTAAGAGACTGGTTTAAGATTTAGCTTAAGAGAATGGGATCTTCTACTCGATTCCAGCATCATCAAGTTAAACTGGTTCTAGAAGGATGACCAAAATTAAACTCCTAGGGAACAAACACACACTTATAATACAACTGAGAAGACAGTCATTGAAAATGAAGTTGCAGGGAATCATTAATTAGAATATAAATCATTGCTGATCAATTTCACAAATTTGGTTACCCATAAGCTAGAATTTTTTTTTTCCACATGGTCAAGATCTTCAGATAAAAAATACAGAAAAAAAGAAGGAAGCTAGTTCTAAAAGAGAAATAGCCTTCTTAGGCTTAATACGTTTTCGGAAATCTAAAAGAGAAGCCCAATAAGAAAGTTTTGTTTTTAAGTGAAAAGAAGGTAGACAGGAATGAAGACAGGAAGTCAGGGAGGGAGGGAAGGAAAAGGCAGAAGAAGCATTTTTTATTTGTTTGTTTGTCATTATGGTCCCTTCCCCGACCCTGGGTTGAAAATCCAGGTGCCAGGGTTTTACATGGTCTATACCGCAGTCATTTGATTTAGTGCCTAAGTCATCATCAGAGTACACAGTTAATAAGGTTTTACATCTCTGTTTTCTTTGAGTCTTGCCTATCCAAAATAAGAACTTGTTTTAGTAATACAGAGTAGAAAGGAATGATAATGCTCCATTGGTCGTTCTGAGGTGATCACGAATGTAACACATTTTTAATAGCTAAATCAGCTGTTAAAATAGAACAGAGACTCTCTTTGACAATACCTGAGTTTTGCTGTATCTTTTGCGCAAAAGTAATAGCTGCAAACGAATCTTTTCTTTTTTATCCTCCTCCACTGGCTGATGTAACATTTGCTCTCCTCTTTGCAGAACTTCCTCAACCTGGGCTCTCTCCTCAAACATCTTAGTATTTGAAAGGAAAAAAAGTTTACTCAAAAGAAAAATGCATAGGGTCACTCACTATCAGTTCCTAACTGGGAGAACTAACCTATAAAAGTACAATATAAATCAAGATATGTTCATCTGAATGATATACAACAAAAAAAATTCATATTTTTTCTTAAAATATTGAGTATTTGATGTTAAAATACCTCATAATACCATTAGTAAAACATTGTGGGGTTTTTTAAAACATTACATGAATTTCTTGGCAAATCTTAAGCTGACACTCATCAGAAAATTACCTTTCTTTGGCAGATTTTTGGGTAAACATCACTGATGCAAAAATAGAATTAACTGAAGTCAACTGAGAGCACCATGATTTTGAACATTGGAACTAACCTGTTCATCTTCATCACTGGGTTCCAGGTGTTTTTCCACAACTTTCAACATACTTTCTATGTCATTTTCTAGTTTTTCCATTTCAGAGAAAGGCACATCAGCTTCAAATACTTCAGTAGTGACCAAACTTTGGTATGATAATGGCTCCTGACCAATGAGCAACTGTAGAAGAAAAGTGTTCTTTGAAAAGATTTTTTTAACTTGACATTGTCATTAAGCCAAGCGACACAATGTCAAAAGCGGAACTAGGCTTTATATAAATTTAATTTCATTTATTGATAAAAAAATGATACTCTCATTTTGGGCTTCTCTGAAATACTTATTTTCTCCAAACACTAGTGAAGAAGTAAGCAAATGGCCATAGTGGGCTGTAATGCTGTGTGGAAGATACTAAGACATGTGAAGACTGCGGGCAACAGTACCATACTCAGCCATGTCAGGGCCACAGAAAGGAAGGCAGGCACACCTAGATCATCCTAAAGAACATCCCCCAATTAATGTTTCCCAATGGAAGTCTTCCCCTTATTTTGATGCCTAGCCTTCAAAAAAAGTATGTATTTCTCAATGTAGGACTTTCAATTACATGACTAAATCCAATGCAACTTCAATAAAACTAAACACAGAGAAATAATATGCAGTGTTGGTCAAGTAAGGTCAAGATGAAGGAAAACCCAAAACAGATTTTTGTTTGTTTTCTTTAAATTGTTTATACTCTAAGTACATTCACAGTCTATGAAAGATAGTTTGTTCTATTATACCTAATATGCATAATGAAAGCAGAGTTAGATAATATTTACTTCCTAATAAGATAATTCCTTAAATAATTTTAATAAACCTTTTTAAGAGTTTGGAATTGTATATCTGAAAATACTATCTAAGGGGCACATTGGGATATTAAAAAGGTTTTATTTATTATTTCTTACATAAATTCATAATGCCCTTTCAACATTTATAAAACAAGATAGTAACTTTCAGCATTAGGTCTACATTGTGAAATCACTTGTACTACTTTTAGATGTAGCAAAATGTGAAACACACACACAAGTTCACAGTAGTGTAGTGTGTACAAATTTATAAAACATAGCTATAAAAAATGGATTTAATGATCATGCCTAGCTTTAGAATAAGTCCTGTTATTTTAAAGTCATTTTTAAAATTCTGAAAACTTTTCTTGAATTTTTAATACAAGTTTCTTGTTTTCTTTCCTTCATATGAACAATCACAAATAGGACAAAATCCTCATTCAAAGAAAAAGTAATTACAATTATTGTATTAAAAATTGTATATACATACTATATAACCACCTATCATTTAGATACATACCAATAGGAAAAATAATTTTATGTAAAAATAGAGCTACTCACCTTGGCATTTTTGATATGCTGAGACACCTTTTCAAAGTTTCTATCTAGTTCAGCTAATTTTGGCTCCACCAGCTCCCTGCTTGAGCCTCCACGTGTATTCATCAAAATAGTAGCCTGCTCTCGGACATTATCGACTTGGAGGTTGGCATCATCCAGCTCAGACACTAAACGCTAATTGTAAGAAACCACAAAATATCAAAACCAAACAAAGGTGTGATACTAACTTGGAACTAAAGGTGGTTTCAATTAAAAGCATGTAATTCCTTGAAAGAAATTTCTGCACAATCAATTTGAGTAAGAGTTGCTCATAGATAAGACATATTTAAGACTTCTCTTTCCCTCACCTCTTCTCACCTGCCTTATTCTTCCCTCTCTTCCCTCCAGAATAAAAGTTAATGATGGAATAAAACCAGGTCAATGAAACAGAACTGAAGAGTCCAGAAATAAACTCACATATATATGGACAAGTAGTGTCTGACAAAGAAACCAAAAGCATAGAAATGACAATCTCTTCAAAAAAAGGTAATGGGAAAACTGGATAAACACATGCAAGAGAATGAAACTATTCCAGTAACACCAAAAACAAATGTTGACTCAAAATGAATTAAAGACTTGGATATAAGACCTGAAATCATAAAACAATTTAAGAAAACATAGCCAGTGCACTCCTTGGCACTGGCCAAAGAGGTATCTTTGGGAATTGACTTCAATGGTAAGGGGAACAAAAGCAAAAATATATAGGACTAAATCAAACTAAATGGCGTCTACATAAAGAAAGAATCAGTCATCAAAATGAAAAGACATCCTACTGAATGAGAGAAGGTATTTACAAATCATACATCTGATAAGGGGTTAATATCCAAAATATATGAAGAACTAATAAAACTTAACAACAACAAAACTCTGACTTTTAAATAGACAGAAGGTCTGAACAGTTACCTCTCCAAAGACAATATACACATGGCCAACAGACATATGTAAAGATGCTGATTATCTCTTATGAGAGAAATGCAAATCAAAATGACGAGATAATACCTCACACCTGTGAGAATGACTATTTTCCAAAAGACTGGAAACAAGTGCCGGGCAGGATGTGGAGAAAGTGAACCTTTATACACTGTTGGTGGAAATGTAAGTTTCTGCAGCCATTCTAGACAGCAGTATGTAGATTCCTCAAAAAATTAAAAATAGAATTCTACATAATCCTATTATTCTACTTTTACATAATCATTATTTACCAGAAAAAAAATCATGAATTTGAATAGATAATATGCACCCTGATGTTTACTACAGCATTATTTATAGAAGCCAAGAGGTGGAAACAATCTAAATATCCACCTCTGTATGAGTGGATAAAGAAGATGTGGTATAGATACACATTGGAATACCACTCAGCTATTAAAAAAATAAAATCCTGCCATTTGCAAAAACATAGATGGACCTATAGTTTATGATGCTTAATAAAATAAGTCAAACACCATACAATTTCATTCATATGTGGTATATAGAGAAACCAATCAATTGAGCCAAATAAAACAAAAATAAACTTTTAGACAGTAAAACCAAATTAGTGGTTGCCTGAAATGAAGGAGGGGGAGGGTAGGTAAATCAGATAAAAGGGGTCAATTGTATGGTGATGGATAGAATTGGATTGTGAGTGGTGAATTTAATGTAATCTCTATAAATAATGATTTATATAGCTGCAGACATGAAATCTATATAATTTTATAATACAATGTCATTTCAGTACATTTTAATAAGCAAATAGTTTTAATATTTTTTAAAATTAATGAATCTCTTTGAGAAAATTATGTATACAAGTTACATGGAACATTCCAGGGGGAAAGAGACCTGGCAAAACCTTCCACTCCTGGAAGTGATACTGAGTCTATGTATGCATTTCCTACCTTTATAATTTCTTCCCGTTTACTTGCTGGTTTTTTTTCAATCTCATCCAATAGAGCTTCTGCTTGATAAAGCCAGGTACTTATGTGAGCAACATTTCCATCAAATATTTCCAACTGGTTCTGATGGTTCTAGAAAAGAATTAATAAAATGCTGATACAATCCTATGAAATAGTTAAGATGATAATCTTAGAAGAGATTTTAAAGAGCTACCTGGTTGCTGAATTTCAAGAAGTGTTTCTACCTTCCACAAAGCTCTTCCTCAGTGATAAATCTCATCCCCATAAATGTGGAGCTTTGATTATGCACTTTTTAAATGTATTTAACTTAGACCTCAGTAAAATAAAATGTTGCAAAACAATAGAATGCAAAGATTCTTTTTCAATCTCATTTTTGTCTATGTTAGTTCTGATTCTTATGTCATAATCTCATTTTCCCCCACTGTTTATATTTTTTACACTCATTTAAGGAAATAATAACATAAAAGAATAATTGAAATCAGAACTGAATAAGATTCTGCCTACTCAATAGACAGTATTTCTTGGAGTTCAGAGCCTTTGTCTTTTCAACTCACTATTGCCAGCATTTAATATTACACTAGGCGCAGATTCAGTAATGTTTTCTGAAGGATAAAGAATGTGATTGAAAAAATATACTTGAAAACAGAAGCAAACAAACTGATGAAAACTAGGCAAAATTGCGAGACTAAGGCAAGAATCTAGAAATTTATTGAACTGAGTGGGGAGACTTATGACAAAATTATTACTTTTAGGGAACTAAATTTTATACGTGAAAATAAACGAGACAAAACTTGGATGAAGAGTGTTTAAAGACGGAGAAATAAATTATTAATTCATAATATGAAAAATTAAGTTAAAAATGAGAATAAATGAAATAAAAGTTTTGATAATGAACTAGATTCTAAGAATTGATGGACACCAGATGTATTTAACCCAATAAAGTAGGTGAATCAAATGTTCTCACACAATTAGAAAGCTATCTGACAATATAACTCGGAAAGTACAGGCTCCAGAATACAGAAAGGTCATTGTCATGAGAATGTTGAAAGGCAGTAACAATAAAATGAAAATATACAGTACTTGATGAACATAGTCTCTGAGCAAAGAAGTTCACATTCACTATTCACATTTAAGAACTGTTGAATATATGTTCTTTTATTCTCTTTTATATACAGGTAAGAGCAAATCTTAGCAATATCAAGTAATTTACCCAACATTATGCAGACATTTAGTTGTGGATGGACTGGATAGGAATCTGATAGATTAAGATATAAACCCATGAATTTAAAAGCCCTACACATTATGCTTGATTTCAACAAATGCTGAGACACATGCATAATTTTTTCTGCCTTTATCCATTACCTAGTAATTCTATGAATTTGGAAAAAGTCCTAGCTAGGATATAAGAAGACAAAATAATTTCTAAGTAATAATTCCATCTAAGAAAGAGAAGGCAAGTCTGCCATTCATTCATTGTTAATATAAGTCATAGAAAATCACAAAAAATTAAACGGTCACTATTTCCATGAAATAATTAATGATGTAGTAGTATATGAGCAATAGCATATGAAATGTAACAATTATCCTAATCATTTAATAGTACCTAAGATGTTTTTCAAATATAGTTATATAAGAGCACCATATATTTTAGATCATATAATCATCACAAAAACTGTATTAGGTAGAAATACTGCCCATTTTACAGAGGAGAAAACTGAGACTTAAGAGATCATTTAAGTAACCCAAACCAAGGTCACTTAGCTAGTAGTAAAAATTTTATGTAGGTCCTCAGATGCTAGGGCCTGTGCTATCAACTATCACGATATTTGTTAGAATGTTATGAGTATCAAATGCAAATACTGTATTATGGTATAAAATTTAAATGCAAGATGAATCTTCAGAATGAAACATTAGGTGCATTACTGTGGCTCAGCGGCTAAGGGGCAGGCCACGTAAAACCCAAGGACCCAGGTTCAAGACCGAAGGCCAGGGGAAGAAAAAGAAAACTGAAACAAAGTACATTTACTTAAATATTAAAATATAAATCTATGTATATCACAAATGATTTACTTAATCACAGCATTTCCAACTCTTTCTAGTTACTATCTTTTCAAAGGAAAAACTAATGAAATTAATTGACAAGTAAAATATTATTGTGAAAACAGAAAATATGAGCTGGAAGGCTAATCCAAGCTAACTTCATTTGAAAATAATAAAGAAGAGCAGATTTCATTATTAAATTTTTCCCAAAACATACCATTAAAGTATTACACCAGTCCTCAGTCCAAGTGCGAACTCGGCTCCATCCAGCATTAAGGACACAGAGTCTCTCTTCTAAAACAGGCTCACTGCCCTGAAGCAAGTTCTGGAGGGCCGCACTACTCTCTGTGATGGTATTTAAATCAGCTTTTCTCTTCTCCAGGTCCTTCAAAATATTCTAGATAATAAAAATGCCAACATCCATTTGATCTTTCCAAACATTATAAAAGTTTATATGCCTTTATTTTTCAACTTTTCCCTTTACGTATACATAGTAATTTATGACTTCTTAGATAACTTACATAAGTCAAAGGCTTACGAAATTTCCTAACTTTCCAAAATTGAGATCTCTTAAGTTCTTTATAAAAATTAAAAAATTATGCAAATACCAAAGAAAATAAAAATTCAGATGAGGCAAAAGGTACTTATTTCATTTAAGTATGCATTGGAGTATTATACACAAACACTCATTATTTTCATGTAAAGAATCTCTTGATGTAAAAAATCTATTTTATGTTTCAGGAGCTATAAGCTGACAAAAGCAGAGCCAGCCCAGAACTCACAATTCTAAACAAATTCATAATAAATATATCTCCCTGGTTACTACAGCAAACTACTGATGTGTACTTGTTTACTTGCAAAGATTATATACTGTGAGTTGCTTAACAATCTGCTGCATAAGCATTACAGAAACAATTTCATTGTAAATTTTGTAACTCATATATCTAAGCTTTGTTCTTAGAATTATCACACAAATATAATACTCTAGATGGTAAGATGATAACTTGATTCTCACAAGCATAAGTGAGAGAACTACAGAGAAAATGTTGGGCTCCAAAATTAAAAGTACAAATTTCTTTCAATCAATAAGTAACAGGTGCAGGTTTACTCTGTTGGAGTACCTTCTTAAATCAACAATTGAACAAGTCATGTCAAGATGCTCAATTCTATATCTAACTTCCCATTAAAACACATTTTGGAAGGCACAAAAATTGCAAATTCACAAGTGACTCAATATTTAAACACTCACTTTGCCATGACAATTGTTGGTATATTTACAAAGGCATTAAAATATTTCTCTCAAGTGTTTTTCTCCAGCAGAGAATATCCAGAGTTACAGCTTCCGTGTTATGATTTTCTGTAAGACTTCAATGGCTATGTACTAATTTACTAGAACAAACTTCAAGAGCTATAAGTAAGTAACTGCAAGTAATTACATTTAAAGACTTCATATAATCTCCGCTAATAGATTTTATTGTAAAGGAAATTGCTACATTGAAAATAATGATATTTAAGCTATAGAATAAAAATACTTTTTAAGTTCAAGAATACATGAAGATATTGTCTAAATTTTGCATTGGAAATGATTTTATAGTTTTTAACTGCAGATAAAATATGCATGTTTCTTAATCTAAAGCACAATGTTAAAAATGGGTGATTAGCTTACATACTGATCTTTCATTTGATTTACTCTAGTGAAGAGAATATGTTGTGAATTCATGATTTGCATATACCATTTTCATTAACTCTAATCTGAAATAAGATTGCATAAGAATTTAGAGTGAATAGTTCCAGAAGAGAGAAACTCACCAGTATTTATACAGTATTTACCTCAAAAAAATGAGAATCAATAAAACTAATTAAATTTACATGAGTACACAAAAGCAGATGATTAAAAATATGCAAAAATAACCATCATCTATGTATTAACTATAAGATATTAATTAAAGAGAATAACATATGTTTTACCAATAAAAAGCAAATATTTTGGAATAAAATTCTTTGCATATATCCAAAATGATTATGAATCAAAAAAATCAAAGCATCATGTCTATGTATGTAGAGGTTTGGTGAGAAAATGAGATATTTCGCATTACTAAAAATGACTTAGTACAAGATGTCAATTCCCCTAAAAACAAATCTACAAATTTAAAGCAATTTAAATCAAAATTTCCACCAACTTTTTTCAAGAATATGAAAACAATAATCTGAAGTGTATGCAAAAACAGAAGCATAAAGATAAGGAATGCATTAAGTACATGATAATATATATATTTTTTAAAGCCACATAGTTAAACAGTTAAAGAATAATTAAGAGGGCCTGATCAGTGAAGCGGAAAAAAAAGAAAAGCAAGAAGCAAAATGAAGTTATGAATTTAAATCAGTAGGGGGAAGATAATTATTCAATAAATAGTGTTGAGATAATTCATTAACTACTTGGAAAAATAAGGTAATAGCCTTACCTCATGATATACACCAAAATAAATTCCAGAAGGATTAAAGCATTAAAGGTAAAAAGATGAAACTATAAAAGAGCTAGAATAAAATATAAGTAAAATAACTACATAACCTTGGAGTAAAACTGGTCTTTCTATGAACAAACGGTAGAAATAAAGAAGAAACAGATGAATTTTGTTTGTTAAAGATATGTGTACTTTAAAAAACACAGAACAGAAGGAAACTACAGTGACCAAAAAGTAAAATAAAATTGCAAAACTTGTAGCAATATACAACAAATGCCAATAATCATAAGTAGGACAAAGAGCTCTAAATTAAAAGACCAAATGTGACAGAAAATCATGAAAAATTATAGGAAAAAGCAATTTTCAAAAATGAGCTAATTGCCTATAAACTTAGAGAAAAAAATTCAGTTAAATAACCAAAACAAGTTATCTGCCTACCGTTGTCAAAGTTGTAGTTAAAACAAGCATGTAGGTATTTTCCCTCGAAGCTGGTGGTTACATTTCTGAAGGACAATTTCATAATATGCATAAGACTTTAATATGGATATATCCCTTGGCCCAATATCTTTAGGAGTAAGAATTTATCCTCAGGAAATAATTATGGATGTGCTATGGTTTAGTCACAAGTATATTCATAATAGCATTGTTTACAACAGTGAAAATTCATAGTAATTTAAACTGTCGTAGCTAGAGGAATGGAACAATACAAATTTTAAAAAATATGCAATAGTATAATGTGCCCATCTCCAATATTAGATACAAAATCAGTTGTCGGTAAAGAAAATTTTAGAAAACTAGTTTTTAAAAGATGGTCATGAAATGCTAGAATAATATAATTATTTTTAAATATATGATGTGCCCGTGTAGTCTATATGTGTCTATAAAACCAAAAGGATCACAGGATACACTCTGATTTTAGATCATTTTTGCTCCTGTCTATTTTGTAAATGCATTCAATTAGGTTATTTATATAATTTACATGAATCAGAAGAAAATATCTTTAAAATTGTATTATTTCCAAGAAGATAATAGTTCCTTGAAAAACCTAACTTTAACAAGACTAAAGCGTGGTGCCTTTTCTTTGCCTTCATCTACAATACAGCCAGGAATTTCAGCATTCTCCTTTCCTTCATGCATCCTTTTTCCTCCTTCCTTTTCACTTCACAAAGGTTATGGCAAAGATTATAGCATAATTACGCATTTCATGAGCTATTTTATAAACTGAGATCATTCTTTCCAGTTCCTAATCTCTTGATCTTCTTTCAAATTTGTCTCTATGAGCCTTTACGTTAAGGGCTGGTGCTGCCCACCAACTAATGGCATCTCCTCTTCCCTTGCCCATTAGGCACTGGGAGAAGATATGAAGCTGAAACTTGTGTCTTCATATAAACATTTGTCAGAGACCTGACCATTTACTTTCAGCGCTTATCTCCAGTACATGTGCTTCTTTCTTAGGAAATACATTTAAGACAAGAGAATGTCTTATTAAAATAAAATAACTACTTTTTTCACCATTCAAATGCTTTGTCCACCTTAAGAGAGAATTGTCAAATCAACCTTCCATCTACAACCATAGGACTAAAAAAAATTCTTGGACCTCTTACTGATGTTTTATAAAAATTCTGTGCTTATTCACTTGATGTCACTTAGTTTGCAACAGAAAGGTAAGTTACTGCTACAACATTTAAAAGAAGAAGGAATAGACATATTCAGCACAATACTTTGTAAAGAATAGAAACTCAAAAACTGTCACTGATTTTGAAAGTGATAATTACAACATTTCAAGTACCACAAACACAAAATGCCTATAAAAGCCTTGAAAGTTTGTTTTTGGAATCAAGATAAAAAAAAAAAAATCTTGTTACAATAGTTGTTTTTAAAATCCTCTTCTTTCTTAGGACAGGAAAGGGAAAAAATAATGAAAAAAGAAAGAAAAGAAAGGCACCTAGATTGCCCTGAACAAAAAGGCACAGACTACACTGGCATTACGTTGGTGGTACACTTGACCTAAAACTTACTTTTGCCCAGGAAATTTCTGCATCCACATCACCAAGCAAACCTTCTGAAGTGGATTTCTGTACCAATTCAGTTTCAGTTACAGAAAGCCATTCAGAAAGAGAAGTAACCTCTTTCTTCATTTTCCGAGCCAATTGTGAAGCTCTCTCCAGGTCCTGTTTTCCCTCTGTCACCTGAATAGGGTGGAGAGAGGATGGAAGAAAGGGAAGAGGAAAGATGAGTGAACGTGAATGGGAATGAATCAGAATATGAATTAAAAATCCAAACTGATTCACATTTAATTCACATTTAACACACACAACCTATGTTTCTAGCACCTAGAATCCCTCAATCCTTGCATTCCTTCTAAGAGACAATATACAATACTGGGTAAGTGTCAGGCAATCCTGGGTGTAATCTTTGCTTTACCACTTATTTCCTAAGTGAATTTGGTAGAAAGCTTCCACGGAGAAACATTCTGGGTACCAAATGAGGAAAAAAACTTAGGCAAAGGGGTTAGCCCAGTACTTACAACAAAGTTAAAGGACCAATAAATAGTATCTTTTATCCTTTGGAATAAAAGATGTCTTAAAAAGCTCCAAATGAAAGAATTCTTTTTAAAAAAGTATACATATACACACTATAATCTAGCAATTTGAAGGAGAAATGCCATAATTTTCATAATTATTTGTTTTACAATTCACCACTTAAAGCACAGTAAATGACTATGTGACATAAACTTTAATGACATCGTTCTTATTGTTAACAAAGCAAAATGAACTGATCTAACATACACCAGGCTGTTGACTCCACTCTCATATTATATGAAGGAATTCTACACGTTACACAATAAAAACCTCTACAGTCTCTATGATAGGTACTGCTCTTCCTTTGGGCTCATCACCTTTAAATACTTCTCTCCTACCTTTTCTAAACAAATCCAAAAGACCATTTTTTTTTTTCAAATCTCACACATAAACTTGAAACATGTCATTCTGACTTCAACTGTCATCACTCCACAGAAAACATCTTTGCTAAGTTCAATAATGACTCCAATGTCAACAGATGTACTGGATAAGTTACTGTCATATTTCACTTTCAATAATACTCAAAACAGTTACATAATTCACTCTCAAAATACCCTCTTCCCAGACCTAGTATATTCCTGGTGTGCTACTATCTCTAGCTACTTAATTCTAGTTTCATATGTGTGTTTATGTGTGTGTGTTTCAGTCATACCATGTAATTTTTTTAAGGTGTACACAGTGATAATGATGTATATATGTATACATTGTGGAATAACTACCAGAGTTGTTAATTACATTCATCATTTCACACAGTTACCTTTATTGTGGTGAGAACACTTAAGATCTACTCTCTAGAAGAGCTCAAGTATACAATTATGGAAAACAGGATGGGGGTTCTACCCCAAAAAAAAAAATATTAAAATAGAACAATCAAAAGATCTAACAATCCCACTTCTGGATATTATTCAAAAGAAATAATTAAATCAATGTCTCAAAGAGATAACTGGACTCCGGTGTTCATTACAGCAGTACTCACATTAACGAGGACATAGAAACAATCTAATTGTTCATCAAACAAACAGATAAAACTGATAGTTGATAGATAGACAGACAAACCAAGTGGTTTCTTTTGCAAATCCATCTTCCTCATATTTCTTACTAAATGATGTTAAGTCCTCCATTCTGGGTCCACACCCTCTTCTTTTCCCATCCTACACAATCTTTTTCCCTAGGCAATCTCATCATCACCAAAAACTTAAATTATCTCCTCTATGCATATGACTCATAAAATTCTTATATTCAACCAGACATATTCTACAGATTGAATAATTTTATGAGTATTCAACTTTGTGACATATTCAAGTAACTCTCTCAAAAGCACTTAAAATGACAATGTACCCTTACATGCTTAATGATTGTGTCTACCTTCCCTTTCAGTATCCCATTCCAATGATGGTGCCATGATTATATATATATATATATATATATATATATATATATATATATATATATATAATCAAACCCAGGAGTCATCCTTCATTTCCATCTGCTATGCCCCCATATTTAATCCATCATTAATTCCTAGTCAGTTCACTTCCTAAATATATCTAAAATCAATCATCTCACATGATCTCCACAGCCCTTCCATTGTTGAAACCACCATCACATCTCACTAAGAACATGAGAGTCACTTCCTAACTCATCTCATCTCCATTCCTGCTTCTTTGCAATTCATCATCCAAAGTGCAAAGAGTGATCTTTTAAAAAACATATTTCTGAGCATGTTATCTCCCTAATAAAACCCTGCAACAATTTTTTATTGTTCTTAAGACAAAGATTAAAATATTTACTTCGAACTCTAAGACAATGGTAGGGTCTGCTCTCACACCCTCTCTCCATCACCATGTTCCCCACACTTGCTCTCTTTGCTTTAGTCACATGAATATACTACCTCCTACGACAGGACCTTTACACATGCTGTCCCACGATCCTTGAAAATTCCTCCCCTGGTTTCACCTAAAATATTCCTGCTTATCCTTCAAATCTCAACTTTATGAAATAACTTCTCAGGGAAGTTTTTCTAACCCCAGAAAAGGCCAAATTCCTCTGTAAGAGTATATTATTATAACATATACTCTTAAAGGACCAAGTACGTTCCTTCCTAACACTTCGGACTAATACTTTATATAATTACTTGATTAATGCTTTCCTCTTTTTCTACCCTACATTCTATTATGCAAAGAGATAATTATGTTTTTGCACACTGTTGCATCTCTATTGCCTGTATAACTCCTGACACTCAGTAAAGTCTCAACTACATTGGGTGAGAAAATGAATTAACTCTAAAGGCATAGTCAGAATTAGAGAACTGGTGAAAAACCAGCAAATCATCCCATTCACGGCATATCCAATCAATGAATAAATACAATAATAAGTAACAAATAACTTCAGCTATATAATATCAAACAGAAGTTCTAAGGTATGTGTTCCAGATGCAATGTATCAAAAGAACAAAAGTGTATCACATTAACAATTTTACAGAGGAGAGGTCAAAATTGCAGAGGAAATTGTATAGATGTCCCATCTTACTGATCTGTAAGTGGTAACAAAATTTCAGCTCCTTTTCTCTACACTTGAATAGAGAGTTAATATCACATAACCCAAGAAAGATCTAAATTATTGTCTAACATAGTTTTACTGTATTACTGAATTGGTTTTACTTTCACGCTTTTTTTTTTTTTACTTCCCTGGTTTCAGAGCAAAGAATTGCAATGAGAGACGATGTTAAACCTATTCGATCCAGTCAGCTACTTACCTACCAATGTATTAAGATCCCCAAACTGTAGATGTTTTTTGAAAGCATTTTAAATCCTGCTTGTATCATGTGAATATCTCTCATTTGTTATTTATTAGAGTCCTGATATTTTAACATTTCTTATTGACTGACTATTGAATTTAGCAATCAATGACCAATAACTTGAGTTTATATGGGGGCTATCATTGCAGTTTCCATAGAGTAACATAAAATGTCAATAGGCATTGAAAATGTAAAAATAAATTTGTATTAAATACTAAAATATGAATTTCTATACAACTATTATTGTAATATTATCACATGTTTAAAGACATATAATAACAATTATTGGAGTAATTGAAAACCTAAATTATTAATGTCATATGTCATATAATTCAAACATTAATTCTCCCAGACCTGAAGTGAAATTTCTAGATGAGAGAGAGAGAGAGAGAGAGAGAGAGAGAGAGAGAGAGAGAGAGAGAGAGAGAGAGAGAGAGAGAGAGAGGAGAGAGAGATATGAGCAGTTCAGTCACTTCCTCACCTGGGCACCCAGGTCATTGTAAAGAACCTTCAGAGAAGTCAGCTGCTCATCCATCTCCTTGGGGTTATCAGTTTGCTGCTTCTGAACAATGTGCCTTCCTGTTTTGATTACAGTCTCCACTTCAAGTTTGACTTCACTCAAAGTTTTATAGAGTTTCTTAAAAACAAAGAAAAAAGTAAAAATAAAGCAATGAAAACACTGATTCGAAGAGATAAATGTACCCCTTCATTCAGAGTAGCAGAATTCAAGACAGGTAAGACATGGAAACAATCTAAAGCCTGATGATGGATGACTGGATAAAGAAGATATTTTATATATCAATGGAATACTCAGTGGAATACTTCAGCTATGGAAATCTCTGTTACAATAATTTGGATGAAACTTGAGTGATTATGCTAAGTAAGTCAGAAAGAGAAATGAGAAACAGATATATGGAATAAAAAAAACCAAAGTGAACAAATGAGAACACAACAAAATTCTCTTAGACTCTGAAATCAAAACTGGCTACCAGAAGGAACAGGGGAGGGAAATAAAGGTAGAAGAGTCAAATTATTAATAGTGAATGACTCTAGAATTCCAACAGTCAGCATGGTCTGCTATACACATTGACTGATATAAATCTACTCTCTTGAAATGTATATAGTATTATAAACTAATGATGCATCAATTAAAGAAATGAAATACATTTTATACCTTGGAGTAAAAACTTACTAACTGGAATGATTTCAGGATACAGCTTATACAAACTGGCATTTAACAACTATGATGCTCAAAGGGTTTTATCTTTCTTAGAGAGATTTGGCTCAAGAGATGAGTAAACTGAACATTTTAAAATCATGCAAGAAAATAAACAAAGAGATTATATTTTCTTTTTAAAACACTCAGGTATGTATTTTAACGGTTTATGAAAGTACTTGACAAGGTAAACATTTTTCCTACATAAAATGGAAAAAGATTAGGACTAAAAATTACATGTTTATCATTTTAATTGCATTTTTAAGAATCCTAAATGCTATTACTAGGAAAAAAAGTCAACACTGGCTATGTTTTGCTCTTGTAATTTGAAAATATTACTGTTATTCCTTACAATTCCCTGAAGCACCAAGTTTACCACAATGAGTAAAAATACTTACATTAAACATATATGTGGCTATATCTACAGATACACACACATATATATTAAATGTATGTAAATATTTATATAGCAGACATAACAAGACGTAGAAGATTATAAGTAATTGCTGTTACTCAGGGTAAGTTAAAAACTGTCCTGGTGTCCTAGTTACCTGAAACTAAAAGATTTATGCCTGACAGTTTTTCTTGTCTCCACCCATCATGATCGTGCCCTGACACATCTCACATTGTGCTGTCACATAATAACAGACCGCTGGACTAATGTCAAGGAAAGTGTTTGCTTTGCTGACCTCTGTATCTCTGCAAATAAACACACACACATTTATCAGTATGACACATGCATGCACACATACAAACGCATCCTCCATGTTCATGCTTCCACTGAATCCAAGTACTCTAACAGCCTCAAGTGTCTGACAGACGTGTGGAGAATGCAGTTCTGAAGAGCAAGATTTCTTGTGTCCTTTTCTTGTCGTAGTAAGTGTGTCTCCATAGGTCTTAGAGCACCAATTCTAAGATGGTACACACTTAGTCACATTATTTTTAAATGTCTATGCAACTTAAATATAAAGTTTAAGGTTAAAATAATAAAATACCTTAAAAATAATTTCACATCTTAAGCTGAAACTTCAATTTAAAGTTTTAGTTTCCTAGTGAGTGATTTATGCTAGCATATACTTAACTTTCATTCTAAGTATTATTTCTTCTTCCATATTTTAGACTGGAAATTTATACTTTAAAAATCTTTGAGAGTGCATTGCTGTTATGCTGCAGTATTTCTGTATTCATTCTAAGTATGGTTCTTCTAGGTAATTCAAATCTATCCCTAAAACTTAGCTTGTTAGTCTCTTTTTGCCAACGTCTTCCCTAACGTCATACTATGGTTAAGATGTTTTTCCTTCCTTTTATTTTTATGTTATATACCTGTGTATTCTTGTTCCCTTATCTCACTACATTGCAATAATTGATTTTGCTCTCTCTTAGTCATGTTTTCAATTTTTTTCTGATTTCCCTGATAGAAAGGACTAAACTTCTAAATTTTTAACTCATTGTTCATCATCAATTCCTATTCTTTGTATACTGAAGACTAATAGTTATTGATTAAGCCAAGGCCAGATAATGTCATATCAACTGCTGGAAGCAACCACCCAGTGGCCTCACCATACACTTGTCCAGGTGGGCCTGTATGACATCAGGGTCCACATCCTTCACGTCCAGAACATGCAGCTCTGCTTTCACACTGTCCAGCACACGCTTGCAGTCGAGCATGCGCTGCTCAAAGTTAGCAGGCTTCTGGAAAAGTTGGAACTTTGTGGACACCTCTCGAAGCTTTCTCTGTTTGCAGAAATAAAAATAGTAAGAAACTCACAATGGAAAAAGAATCGCTCAGCAAACATAATTAATACAATATATACTATTAAAAACAAGCAAAAAACCTAGAAGCACCAATGAAAGAAAATTGGTACTATGACCAAAAAAATTTCTTAAAAGAACTTAATAAGGTGACCCAATGACCTGGATAAACTTCACAGCCCGGTGTCATGAATCACTTGACACTCTGTGTGTCTGTCTTAGATATAATAGAAGGCTAACCTGGCATCATTTGAATGAAAACTTCATTAATTTTATCAGCTATGTGAACAATGTAATTTAGAACCCAGTCTTAAAACGCCCTTCATCATAAGCTCAGGGTGAAAGTCAATCTCATGCCCAGCATTAAGGGACTAAGAGGCACAGTATCACATACATCCCGCCTGCCAGTGTATCAACCACACCAGTAGTGAAAGGGCTCAGCACAAATGGGAAAATCTTTATAAAGATCATTTCTAAATCTAGCTCTCTTTCTCTTTTCAATGAAAAAGATCAGATTCAATATTTTCCACTCATGCACAATGTGTTCCCAATGCACCTCAATTCATCTCTCCCATCCAATATGCACTTTCATAAGGAAGACCAACAGCACCCAAGTAATCATTTTTCTCATTTCCCTTTTATGCCCAAGACATTGAAAAGTAAAAGGTACTATCTCCGCTTACCTGTAGCACATCCATCTGACTTCCCCCTTTAGAAGTTCTGCCCTCTGGAGAGGTTGGGGGCTGAGAACGCATATTCCTTCTCAGCTCCTCCAGCGTCAGCTCATGGGCTGAGATCTCTGCCTGGATTTTCTACAAAGAGATTAGAAACAGGAGAAAATATCTTTTTTTAAACATGAATGCCCATGGATGGATAACTGGATAATGAAGATGCCGTATATAGACACAATGGAATTCTACTCAGCTAGAAAAAAAAGTTAAAATCTTCCCATTTGGGACGTGGATGGACCTTGAAGGGTGATACTAAGCGAAATAGACAGAGAAAACTAAATACCATATGATTTACTCATTTGTAGATAGTAAAGAAATAAAACAAATATACAAACAAAACATAACAAACAGACTATAAAAATAAAATGCAGGGAGGAGGGAAAAGGTGAGAAAATCAGGTAAACAGGATCAATTGCTTGATGGTGAGTGAACACTAGACTTTTAGTGTCAATCATAAAACAGTATATAAAGTTACAGGGACATACTGCAGGCTTGAAATCTAGATAATACTATAAACCAATATTCCATGAACATTAAAAAAATTAAATATTAAGTACTACATGGTTATGTCTGCCAGACGCAGTCCACACATATCTCAAAGACCAGGATTTGTGCCCTGGGACCAGGAGGAGTAGGGAGGAACAACCAAGATGAACAACTAAATAAAATAAATAAAATGTTTCCTCCTCCTCTCTTTAACTGCCTGCCTGTCTCTACTCACCTTCAACACTATCTATACCTTCGCTTTAAATAATTAATTAAAATTAAAAGTTTTATATAGTCATTCAATACAGAACGTTTAACCCACTATAAGCTTTCATAAGAAGTTAGTATAATACTAATATGGGCCACCTGTATTATGGGATTACTTTGTGCCTCCCCATATTCACCAGCGCATAACTCTGTCCTGATTTTGCCATTTCAATGCTCTGTTTTTGTCTCAAGGAAATATGGTCAGCCCAGCTGTACACAATTAAGATCTTTGCATTTGTCTTCCCTAATGTTCACCACATACTTATAGAGAAGGAATGTTCCCAAATTTATAGCTAAAAATGTTGTAATTTGAAAATGATGGTCATTTGCCAGGGTCTCGCACAGACACTGTGAGAACTCCAAAACCCAGATACCGCCCCCTAAGCAGGGTCAACTTTTCTCTCTGACTCCAGTTGGGATGGTAGGAGGGGCGGGTTTTCTTGCAGGGGAGATGGTAATTACATATACTCTTGTTATAATCAAGCATGCATATCCATGCAGTACCTGAGCCTCCTGTGGAACCTGGAAGGCATCTATCCTATCAGTCAAGTAAGTTGTGAGCTGTTTGTCCAGCTCCCCTAAGCTCTCCTGCAAGACTTGCAGCATATGATCAGTTTCCCGAAGGCCCTGGAGTTGCTTTTCCAAAGAAATCTGCTTGCTCTCTGCCTATACAGGGGAAAAATGTAATTATTAGTCACTCAGCACAAACAGAAATAGCTGTATAAAAGAAAATCCTTACATTCTGGTTAAGGAAATAAATATATAAAACACTAGTTTAAAACTCTGACCTCATGATGACTAAAAAGTAACTCACATGATAATGTGAAAAGATCCTTCTAGTATCTTATGGATTTTGCAGTGAACTAATTTTTGTTTCTATTTACAATTATAAACCTAAAAATGTGAAAATCATCTGTGTAACATTAAACAGAGAATACAAATTTGTCATTTATTACAAACTCATAGTATTTTTTAGAATCAGCAATGTATCTATCAATAAGAATATAAACTGTAACAAGAATGTCTACCAGCCAAGTGAACAGACAAATCTGCATTTTCCATTTTTTGTGAATATTAATATCTTGGTTATGTCACAGAGCAATAGTTTATATTTTAATTCAATTTCACAGTAAAATATCTTAAGGTTTTTCTACACGAGTTGTCTAGATTCACATGGTTTGAATATGATTTGTTGCTTTTTTGGCTTAACCTTAATGTTATTATTCAGAATGTAAACATCAGTAGTTACTACTTCATTTGTATTTTAAAGCATCTA
Organism: Solenodon paradoxus; assembly: GCA_004363575.1. NCBI lineage: Eukaryota > Metazoa > Chordata > Mammalia > Eulipotyphla > Solenodontidae > Solenodon > Solenodon paradoxus. The sequence continues at coordinate 233,590 of RJWH01000622.1, read as the reverse complement.
CTATCCACCCAACCCTCCTATAAGACAACAATCTTCTTTCTCTAATAATTGATATGAACATACAGGATGTAATCCATTCTAGATATGTATCTAAGAGATGAAATCATTTTGTAGTTGCAGTTTATGATATATTCTGAAAGTTTAATAATGACTGGGATACTGACTTATTCTTACGTATAACTATATTACTATATGATCCTTAAAGGAAATGAAATAATCCACAGTAGAAATCATCTCAAAGATAATTTTTTTTAAATCATCAATTTCTGCCTTATAAACACTAGATTCACTCTTACCCACCAAATAATTCACACGCATTTACGAACCCCTTAAGTTTGGTTCCCAGATGTTCCCTTTGGTAAAGTTCTTGAGGCCAGCTCTATATCATGAGTACCCAATCAACACCCCGTCCCAATTCTTACCAGGCGACTCAGTTCTTCGTAACGACAGTTGAAAGCCTCCAGTTTCTCACTGATTATATCATCAAGGATCCCTCCATCAATCAGAGTCTGGCCCAGTTCCCGAATCTGGGTGCGATTATCAGCTGGATGCCGCAAAACAGATTCTAGAGACTGAGCAAGGACAGAAAATATGCATTCACTCAGGCAAAATGTATTGTCTTAAAAATAATCATTTTTGATAGTTCAAGATAAATTTGCTTGTATTGTTTTCTTTTAAACTTTGTGTCATATGCCCATTTTCCTATGCAAGTAATACTTACTGAAATTATATGAAATTATCATACACCATCATTCATGCCTAGTTCTCATATTTCATCTATCAAATTTCATCCCTAGTTCTCAATTATATCATGATGGATATATTTGTACAATATTAATTTCTGGTCTTGTTCCTTCAGTAGATTTCTAGAAAATCAAGAATGATGATGTATGACAATTCCACAAAAATAACTTCAACATTTTAATTATTAATTACATGATGAAATGCTCATGGTATGATAAAGAATTTAAAAGAAAACAATACTACACAAATGATCTCAAACTGCTATTAATTACATCACTAAAAGTAGGCACCTATTTTTCTATACAATATATGGAATCACATGGGCTAAATATTATTTTCATGCTACCCATGGGAAAACTGAAGCTCAGAAAGTTAAGCAATTTGCATACAGTCAGTTAAAAACAAGAGCTAAGAATCCAACTCAGCTCCAAAGCCTTTCTGACTCCAAAGCCCTCGATCCAGTTACTATAAGGTACAGCCTTCCAGTTCATCTATGCAAAAAAAAAAGTAATAATTAGGAAGAAATACACTGAAATATTTTAGTGCCTATCCAGAGGAGTTTTTTTCCATTTTCCATATCTCCAGAATGTGCATATTTCAGCTCTCATATTAGGAAAATACATATTTTTAAAGTAAGCTGTTCGTGTTTTCTTTTTATTCTCTCAATACTGCACTCTGCTATTTTGTTTGAGAAATGACATCTTTTTTGCAGCAGAGCTTCCTGCTCCCAGAATTTAGGTGCGTGTGACTTCTCCCCTGAGTCATCACTCAGGGACCACATGGTGTCACTACAGTTTTAAGAGCCTACCTACCTTCTCCTTCCTGTTTTCTTTTTAAAGCAAATTTACACTCTTCACATTTGAATCCACTTAAGAAACAATTACTAAGCTACCCAAGTCACACTTTGTGCTGGTAACTGGGGAACAGTAGAAAATCAAGTCTATTTCTTGACCTCGAGGTGGCCTGGGACAAGCTCCTGGGACAGGACACCATACCTCAAACACCGCCCTTTCCAAGGAGCAAAAATAAGTTTATGAAGACACAAGACAGCAACTGTCCTAATAGCATAGGGAAAGTTTATCCAGGACCTGGTAATAACACAGTGGATACTCAATAGTGTTCTGTAATGCCGAAAATGTTCTAACACCAAACAGCTTACTAACTCGTGAGGCTGCTTTAATGGGTCACTAATAATCTAAAAGTCCATGATTATATAAATACATCAAACAATGGAAGAAAACAAGCTACACTGAAAATTACTGAGGAAGCAAATGCATGGGCCGGCATACGCATTACGTTGTTGCTCATTTTAATACTCCTTTGGTCTCATTGCAACAAAATAAAGCAGACCCTCACCTCCAGGGCTTCATTAACAGCATCTGTCTTCTCAGGGGGCGTCTCTGTGTTCTTTATTCGATCTTCCAAAGTGTTTAGCCAGGTGGTCTCAAGATCCAAATAGTGAAGCAGTTCAATCCAACAGGACCACACCTCCTAAAAGAGGCCAAGAGAAAGCTAAATTAGATTAAGAAGCCATTTCATACATCACATTTTCAGTGTTACACATTCCTCTATTCAACAGTAATGTCATTTAGATATAAGTAGAGAGAGAGAGAGAGAGAGAGAGAGAGAGAGAGAGAGAGAGAGAGAGAGAGAGAAATAGAGAGAGAAGCTGATAAGGTTGGAATTTAAAAAAAGTAAAATAAAATTACATTCTTCAATAAATCATATTAGACCAATTTGTAGTGGGGGTAAAACGGCCAAGAGGAATGAGCTGAGCCTCATTCTTTCAAACAAAATTTCAAGAAGATGTTTACATGTCAAAAATAAAACTGTATAACAGATGAAATCAAGATAAAAACATTAGCTTGCTTTTTTTTTAAAATACAAAGATAGAAAGAACTTAAAAATTTCAGCACCTTTTGACAATTATATAGGATATTGGAATTCCCTGAGATCCAACCTATTCTAACTCAGAGCTAACTAATGTAACAATTTGCTTTATACTCTTTCCAACTTACTTCTAAATTCCTACGGCAGTGTCTGCATATAAAGAGAGCCACATGTTAGCCAAGATGGAGTTGTTTTATACTTATTGTATTCAATGCATTCACTTATTTCTCATTCCTCTGGGGAGTTTGGGGAAGGAGGGATAAATTTATATTCCATCTCCTATGAACAAAATTATAGGAAGAACAGCCCCCCCCCAAAGAAGGAGTCTGACTGGGTTAAATATTCAGTTGACTGATGCATTTAAAAGAAGGAGTTCTGCTTGGCACCTCCTGGGTTGGTCTCTTTCAGATCTGCTGACTGGGAGAAGGTACATTTTAGCCTGTGCTCCCTATGAGGTGTGCTTACCAAGTCAGGGTCAGCAGAATTTTCACTAAAGGGCAAGGTAAAGATAGTTAAGTATTTTAGGATTTACATCTGAAAATTATTCTCTACTTAATGTGTGTGTGTATGTTGTTTAACAACCCTCTAAAATCACACAAAGCATTTTTAGTTCACAGACCACACAACAGGCTACGAACCGGATGTGGCCATGAGACTATACCTTGCCAAATCCTGGTGAAGACAAAAAGGGAGAAGGGTCTGGTCCCCCAAATTTCTAAAGGCAAAGTACATACTGAGAAATCCACTCAGCTGCAAAGAGAGCCCCACATCTTATGGGAAAGAAAGGATGTCTTATAGAGAAACATTGCCCAGAAGTGGTCCCCAATCAAGCAGCTCTCTCTGAGTGGGGGGCCCTGACGACACATACATGCCTACCTAGATTCCACAGTGACTATGATTTGATTTCAGAGTCACTATTACCATTTATTTACTGGTATTATACTGCTATTTACCTTCTATTCCAGCTTTTTTGAATGGGAGTGTCCCCAGAGGTTTGCGCTGTGCCTGTATCACCATCAAAGGTCAGGTATATGGGCTGCTATCTTTTCAGTGCCCTAGTCGCCAGACTGAAAGGTGACACACCCAACAGCTACACCTGCAAAAACCACTTGCTGGAGTCACACTTGCATTTGGAACTGCTGTGGATCACACCAGGATTTTGAGCTTGCGGTACTGGATAAGATCTGGGAGTCTCCAGGAGAACGTAAATGTATTCTACATTTGGGACGAACACAACTAATTTATGATGACAGAAAGAACTATGGTGGATTAATGGTGGCCATAACTTTTTTGACCCTACTCCATTTAAGTGGTGACATTGTGTTCGCCTCACCTAGAATCTGGGCTGGCACTGTGACCGGCCTAGACCAAAACAATGCTAGTGGTGACACTGTGACACATCGCAGACCTAGCTTTAAGAGGAATGGAAGCTTCTGCCTTCGCCCTTATAAAAGCAGCTGGCATGCTGTAGAGAAGCTATAAAATTGAGAGAACTAGAGGATGAAAGGACATGGAGAATATTCCAGCTGAGCTCTCAGCTGACAGCAGCTATGTGAGCAACTAGTCCACATAATTCTTGGAGCAGAAGTACCACCCAGCTGAGTCAAATCAATCCACAGAATGATGAGACATAATAAATGATCGCTTTGTCAGCCAATCCATTTTGTTGGAATTGGTTACATAACAACTGACAACTGAACCATAAATGCACATATTAAAAATACGAAAACATAGATGACAGGAATGACAACTACTTCTGAATAATGACTACTGCAAAAGAGGGATGAAGAGAAGGGATGAGCTAGGGAAAAGGAAAAGAAGTTTATAATACTAATTTATTTTATTTTAAAAACAATACCTGAAAAATAATGTCAAAATATTAACAATAGCTCTATCTGGAGGATGTATACATAGGTATTCCTACCATCTCAAGGACTTACTCAAAAGTTGGAATTATTTCATGATGGAAACACTTTTAAAGGAATCTAAAAATAATTGAATAATAATATTGGACTCTTTAAAGAAAATAATTCTTACTCCAATTTAGAAATGTGAGCTATTTCTGCTCAAGATCCCTTGGTAATTTCTGACATTTCAAAAGCATTTCCATTTTTACATCTCTTTTTTTTCCCTTTCATTTCACCTTTCAAAAATATCAGGGCCTCCTCTTCGCTCTTTAGCTTTGTCATGTTTTCCTTTTCGTCTCTCAAAGTAGTTATTTCAAACAATTCTAACGTAATTCTAAAATTAATCCTCAAAGCAATTCCAAATCCTCAAAATACGTATTTCATTCTCGATTCTCAAATTGTTATCTCTGGGTCATAAAGACACCAAGAAGAAATGACCAGGAATACAGGATGTCCTATTGTTAGTTTGAGGTAACTTTGAGATTCCACGCATTGTTAAACATATTAATAAACAAATATTATGAGTTGTTATTTTGAATTTTAATAAATAGGAAAATCAAAATGAGAAAATGAAGTGTGGTTATGACAGAGAAGAAAACATAGGTAAGACTGTAGTAAAATTCCACTCACAGAGCCATCACTGGCGCTTAAGACTAGGTGTGTATAATGTTATATCTATGTTTACAGAATCTTTAATTTTCAAATGAGTAACCTCAAATGTTCTATATTACACACTATATAAAATTTAAAGAATGAGGTTTTGCTTAGCTTGTAGTTTTCATTTTACCTAGTCTGAATTACACATATTATCTTAGCACAAAACAAATTCAGAACAAGTAAGCAATGAATGAATTTAGCTTAAAGACTACAATTATGATTGCCTTTTATAATCTACCACAATATGGTCATTTGTTTTAGGTTGAACTCAATTTAAACTATTAGAAATTGAAATGCTTCTTACAACTTTTCAATAAAATAAAAATCACATGCATGAAAAAAGCAAACAAAAAATTATATTAAAGAAAAAAACTTCATAAAATGATCTATGTCTTAAATCTCAAAGGGAAAAAAGGAAAAATATTACATAAAGTTCTTCTCTCCTTCAGGTCACTCAAACTTTAGGCACTACATTAAATTAAAATTTTCAGTTCAACTCTGCCCACTCAACCAGGAAAAACCAAAGAAAGAAGATGTTCACAGTATACTGTTTTGGAATTCCTTGGAACAACTCCTAGAGATGACGTCTAATATGACTGTTTTGATTTCATATATAAGAAAGAAAAATTAAAATATATTCAAAGACTCTTCCCTAGAATCTTCCACTAATTGGGGGCAGACTTTGGTCTCCTATACATTTTTTGACTCCTGTTTTGTTTTTATCAACTTTGTATCCAAGAACAACTTTTTTTCTTATGATAAGAATTTGAAAGTAAAAAAAGAAAGTGTTTTTTCCAGACTACTGAAAGACTCAATACATTACCGAATCTCAGAAACACACCAATGAAATTATAGCCGTACCTCTAGCGTGTGGCACTTTCCTCGAATCCTATTACAAAGAAGCTGGTAATTCTCCAGCACGACATTCAGCTCAGATGTCAAGTCCTGGCCACCAGAGGGCACTTTTGCAGCTAATAACTTGATGTTGTCCTTGAGAATCTTCACCCTCACCTCCTTCTGCAACACATCCTCTTTTGCCCTCTGTACCAAGACAGGTTGAGTTTAAAAACGGTCTCCCTTTCTCAAAAAACAATTCAGTTTTTTTTTAATTACTGAACCAAAATTAAAACATCTAGATGATTCTAACTACCTAATTGGAACAGTATTAGGTAATCTACAGAGTACTTTGGAAATAAGAATGCTGACTATAAACTTCCACTCTTCCTATATCCTAGTATACACAAACCCACACAAAAATTTTCATTTAGCAACAGCTGTTTTCATATCTAAGTTATCCAGAGTTACGCTTATTGACATTAAGTATTTTTAAAAGTCTCTAAGTGAATTAATTTTACTAGGGATCTATGAAAAATTTCCACAAAAACTGAGGTACACCACGGTAGAGGCAATCTTTAAAAGAAAAATATATATACACACATATGTGTGTATACATATATATATATACATATAAAACCTTCTGATAATTAACAGCATTTCAAAGATGCTAATGTTATACTAGGAAGATCTGATCCAGAAATAGCTTTTCCTGATTCCCTCTGTGTTTAAAATATCTCAAATTCAGAGAAGTAGACTTAAAACAGACTTTTAGCTCTAGAGTTCCTTACTGTTAATAGTTTTAAACTTTCCTTGGTTAGGGTAAAATAATTAAGTGCAATGGTTTTTAAAACCCTAATGGTTGTTAAGAAAAATTAAAAATAGAATTTTGCCCAGTCAAGGGTTTTAATCTCATTTTTTAAAATACTTATTCCCATGATTTTAAGAAACCACAAAACTACAATGCTGATAATATAAAGGAACAAAATGAAATAAGATGGTTTTAAAAATAGTAGACTGCATTTAAAATACCTTATATGTTGAATATTTTAACATTTTCAAAAAATCAACACAAAATGATTTTTCAGTTAAAATTACATAACTTCAATGAAAGTTCCCTGTCATATTTACTTTGACTCACACATAAGAATGCATTGATAAAATAGGATCCTTTTAAAAAATATCTGCACTGAAATATTTGCCTTAGTTACACTATTAGGAAAGTTAACTTTGGGTAAAACATTTAGTGTTGCTTAATCTCAAAAAGAAACAGCAGCCTTAAGAGGACACTAGCTGCTTTGGCTTAAAGACTGAACGGTACTTGAAGCAGTATTAGAAATTTAGGACTAAGGCCCAATTCTTTTATGATATGAAAAAGAGAGTGTTCAAGACTATTGACACAGGACTGCAAATTTACAGTAAATATTTCCCGTGGCTCAACTGGTAATAAATTCTCAGCTGAAGTTTCTACTGCTTCTCTTACCTCCTCTATCAAAGTTTGGGTATTCATGTGTGCCCCGTATTAACCGGAATACACCTGACAAAACAGGGGTAGACCCCAACGGAATTGAGGAGTCTCTCTTTGATCCTTACAAAAAAAATAATTCTTGCTGACAATTTCTGGAAGTACGATAGCAGTGATGATAGTAGTAGTAGTGATGGTGGCATCACATCATGACCGTAACTGATGCCACTGAATGCCTCAATAGTTTTCTATGACTGTCCAAAGCTCTAATGGAAAAGACTGTCTTAGGGGCCCCCTGGACTCAACTCACAAGCCAGGTTGAACAAAAAGGAACCTCCTATTCTTCCCTTCCTAAAATCATACCAGCTACCCGCCTGTATTTTTTAAATCTGAAATCCTAGTGTGAAGAATTATTGGCACAAATTGTGCTTTTTGACTAGACAGATGAATGACTGAACGTAATTTTAAAGAGAGAAAATATAAAGTGCAAGCAATGCTTCCAGCCTCACCTTCATTTCTTCCACAGCACTCTCAAGTTCTTCTGGTGACTTGTATTCAAAATCCCTTTCCAGGTATTCTTCCTCAGCCTGCGTCATCCATTCCTGCATCTCTGCTAAGTCTTTCTTCAGGTTCACTGCTTTTTCCTGACTTTCAGACAACCTACTTTTTTGAATAGCAATCTAGAAAGGAAAAGCCATTCACACAAACAAACATTAATACATTAGATGCAAAGTTCTCATTTCTATCTAAAGACACAGTGATAACATTCTACAAGACTTTTACGTATTAAAATTCAAATAAATCCTTTACATACTTTGTGCAGATGCTATGTAATACAAGAAATAATTAAAACTGGGTTTCTACATAACATTTGAACACTAATATGGACACATCTATTATTACATTGAAAATGATTAACTTTTGTCAGAGTAATCAAATGAAAAATATAAAGCAATATGCATGTATTTCAAGTAAATTAATTATAATATTGCTTATTATGGGGGAAAAAATCCTCAGGCAACCATAATATCTATTTTCCCTTGTTAAAAGAATTCCCCATTAAGATTTCTGTTTTAAAAAGTGGAGAAGAGGTTGATATTAAAATTGTTATGAAACAATGTTTTACAAAATTTTGATTCTGATAATATATACTTGTATATACAAAACAAACACAAAAATACTATATTAGGAAATGTTATTTTTAAAAATCTGGTTCAATAATTTACTTATGTATTTCAGAAAAGTCTAAAATATTTTTGATTATATATGTAAATATCTAAAATTTGCAAACTATGCACCATTTCTATTGGATAATTATCAATAAATATACATAATGCAGAGGGATATAAGTTACAGAGTTGCTAGGATTCTCAGAGCGCCTGGAAAAACCCTCTTCTAGCTATATTTTCTTGTCATTAAACTGGTTTATTACACAAAAAAAAATATTTTAATTTTTAGAACTTAAATAGAATGTGGTCAGTTGGGGATTTGAATATTCAGATGTTGTAGATTTTTAATAAAGATGAGCAAAGACCTTGGAATGATGATGACATCATTTTTCCTTGCTCTATCTATCTTCCTAACCAACAGAGGAGAGAAGGGAGGGATTGCGGGGGAAGGGGAAGGAGAAAGAGTGAGAGAAAAGTAGCAAGAAGAGTGGCCTTGGCTAGCGGGTCCCAAATAAGGGGAAGGAAAGTTACTCTGCTCAACTTGTTATTTCTCTTTATTACGTAAAGTAAAAAAGCGAAGAATAAAGGGATAAAAGAACACCACATCAACTCGATAAATCTTTTGTGAAATGCTTAAGCATGACAAGGCAAATAAAAAATGGAGTTATTAGGGAACTTCTGGCCTAGATGGTGACCTGGTAGAAGCAAGACACACATCCTCCCCACTGAGCAACTAGAAATCCACCTATTTTCCAGAAACAAACACGAGAAAATGCAGAGAGGCTGTAGAGACACAGCAGCAATCATGACGACAAGGGGTAGGTGAAAATGTCTGGGTTAACAGATATTTGCTACACCGCAGACTCAGACTCAGGATTCCTGCCACAGTGGAGAGGGCAAAACTTCGGGAAGAACCAGCCTTTCCCAGGAAACTAAACAGCAGTGAAGAGCCTGCCCCATGGGACAGGGATATGAAGCTGGGGAAGAGAGTCTAGGCACAGAGCTAAAAGGAATCAGTACCCCAGTGGTGTGAACAGGAGGCCTGGTGAAGAAATTACAATGAGTGCCACCATAAACGGAAGACAGCTAGTGGAATAACCCATTCCCACTCCCTCACATGATATTGTCCAAGAGCTGCAGGACTTGCCCATCAAAAATACCCACCTCATGAGAGTCAATGCTACCCACTATTGCCACCTTATGGGTATAGGTGAAACTGCAACCTGATTCGTCAATTGTGGGCCAAGAGATAGGTGGTCATTGCGGTAGGGAGCTGGACAGTGGGAAAAGGCTCTGCATCCCCAAACAAACTTCAAACCCATAGACTGAACTTTCGGGCAGCAATAGAGACCCACATAAGAATTTCAACAAATCCTACCAGTGGTGAGGACACAAAACTGAAGAAATCCCAGTGTCCAAACCAAAAACAGTATTTTATTGAGGTAACTTAGTTTACAAATTAAAATAAATTCATAGGTGTGGGTTTCCCATTCCTCAGCCATATTTCAGCACACCCTGCCCTCCATTAAATTGCAAAGAGCTCGTCACCGTTGTCCCACTTTTGGGTATTTACCCAAAAGATAAAAAACACTTAATTGGCAGAGATTTACACACTGGCCCCCTATGCTTATGGTAGTTCTATTTGCAATAGCTAAGAAAGTGGAAACTATCTAACTGCCCAACGTCAGATGAGTGGGTAAAGAAGATGCGGTACATATACACAAGGGAATGCTACAAAGTCCTTAAAAGAGATGAAATCCTGTCATTTGAATTAAAATGGATAGATCTAGAGGGGATTATGCTAAGTGAAATAAGTCAAAAGAAGAAAAATACCAGATGATCTCATTCATAGGTGGAATCTGAATATAGAAAACAAAAGAACAGATGGAAAAACAATAGTCCTTGGACAGTGACAACAGAACTGAGGTTACCAACAGGGAATGGGATGGGGTAGCATGTGTGGGCAGGGCCCACTGGACAAAGGAGAAGAACTCTTTGCAATTTAATGGAGGGCAAGGTGTGCTGACAATATATCTGAGGAATGGGAAACCTACACATGTGAATTTATTTTAATTTGTAAGCAAAGCTACCTCAATAAATTTTTTTTTTTTAAATGGAGCACTTCAGTCCCAAGTCTGAGGATGAGACATGTCAAGTATTAGGACTTTTGCTTGCTTTGTGTTTTCTAAACATAAAACATCACATTTGAATTACTACTGCAGGTATGTCCTGTGGTCTAGCAGACAAAGCCACCAGATGTAGTCCACATACATCCCAAGGATCCAATTTCAAGTACTGGGGCTGGTGGGTAGGGGAGGGGATTGGGGGGGGACAACCAGACAAACAACTAAATAAAATAAATAAATGTTCTTGCTCCTCTCTCTTCTGATCTGCTTGCCCACTTGCCTCCGTTTCTGCCTTCGTAACAAAAAATAAATAAATAAAGGCATTACTAGTGCATGTCATATTTGTGATCTATTTAGTCAATTTTTTCAAGATTTCTTTGGACTGCCAGCCTGATTTCTAGCCCTAAGGTTATCATCAAATGCAAAAGAAAAAGAAAAGTATTTTTCTGAATGCGGTTCAATCTTTGAGTTATATATTTCGAAGTCTAAAGATGTTTTCAGAGAGGGCCTCCCCCAGCCCCACGCTGACTTCTGCTGTGAGAGAAGACCCAGCCTACGGTGCTCATCCAGCACTCCCTGCGCTGCTCAGCCTCCGCTCTGCACAGCCTCAGTAGTGGTTTACTTGCCAGGGTCTGCCTGGCTGTGAGTGTGACAGTGACAAAGGCCAGTACAGGACTTGGACGGATGTCACAAACATACGGGAAAGTACTGAGGCCCTCCAAACAGAATCACATTCATAAAAACAGACAGGGACCAACCAGGAGTTTTCATGTCACTATGTCCTATGACATTCTAGGAGCCGGCTGCCAACAATATATTCAGCCCTGTCCCCACAATGTCTGAGAGTGGTTTAACCTGGTGAGCTTTTTTTCATTCATACACACACATGTACATGATATACATACATACGTCAATATGTATTTTTGTATGCATATATACATATATATATATACACACACACGCACACCTACTGCCTTCTTTGCTTCTCATTGCTACTTCCAAACCATTTACCTACTTCCTTCCCTAAAAACTCAGTTCCATCAAGCAAAAGTCATCAGATTATAACACCTTTAGAGATTTTTTAATTAGCTAAAATAATAAATGATATTGTAAAATTACTTTTATAAAAGTGTGATTATGGTATTGCAGTTTTATAGAAGAGTGTCCCTATTCAAGGAAGAATTATTTACTACATTATTTATAGGGGTAAAGTGTCATGATATTTTCAACCTTTTAAAAACATACATTTTAGTAAAAAGAAAAAGGTAGATGTATGCATATGCGTATTTGAAGAGAGCAAGAGGGAGAGAAATGAAGAAATGTGATAAAACTTTAACAACTGTCGATTTTAAGAATGGGTATGTGATTCACTATACCAGTTTCAACTTTTCTTTAAGATTGATCATGGTCAAAATAAGGAATTGGGGAAGAATCAATGAAAACAAAACATAATATTCAGGGATGCAAATGTAAGTCTCTCTGTCTAAACATCAATGAAAAAAAATTTTTATTAAGAAACATGCACTATTTATAAAACTACCTGTGGAATATTCTCTTACTTATTTCATGTTTTCTCCTCTAATTTTTTATCCCCGTCTCACTCGCTTCATCTCTCTATAAACTCACTAATGCTTCACTAACAGAATAGAAGTCATTACAGGAGAAGTACGTCATACATATACTGCACCCACAACTGCCTTCCCTTCCATAACGCTGGAGGAACGCGTTAACAGCCACTCTTTCACCTAGAAAGTGGATCAAACCCCTCTCCCATATTCACAGACTTCAGTTTAGAAATTATCCCCCTAATCTCCTCCACATTATCTTTTTCTCCTTCTAGGTCAGGGCCTTCTTTTCAGCATGTTAAGTACCCTATAAGATCTCTTACTATAAAAATGACTTCTTGGGATTTCCATGTCCATTTCTCTGCTCCTTTAAACAGAGAAATGGCTCAAACTTGGTTATACATAGTACCACGCTTCCTCACTTTTCATTCTCTCCTTAACATCCTCCAGCGTGACTGTCGCCCCCACAGCCCCACTGCAGCCACTTGTCTCAAGGTTATTAAAGGTCTCCGTCATGTCAAGGCTGAAGCCTGCTGCTCAGTGCCGACTGGCTTCAGCACTGGACACAAGGAAAGCTTTCTCTACCTGGCACCGGGCACCTAACCCTCCTCTAATGTTTCTCCTCTAGCTGGCCTTTCCTTACTAGAACACTTGGTCTCTGCGTCTTCCTCTTTGCAGTGGTGGTGCTGAAGAGCCTGTTTGAGCGTCTGACAATTGTTGAGGAAGACAATCAAAAGAAGCTGACCACCTAACTGACCCTTGACTAGACCCAGGCACTTGGAACTGTCTCGTCCTCCTCTCCTGAAAATGTGCTTTTCCAGAAGTTGTTCCAAGGATACGGTCTTAAATGTATAAGGTATTGCTGGGATTATCTGGACTGAATGTGTAACTGAACACAGCTAAAGTCTCTATAAAATGTTAAGATTGGGGGTGGGGGTGGAAAACTACCTATTTTGAGACTGTCCAAGACAATGCCTCCTATATAAGTTCCCTTGTTCATCAAAACTCTACCTATGATCTGGAGTAACCTGCCTCTTTCTTAGGTCCCACTCTGCCCTCCATATATGAGACCCAGTTTCAGATTATTCCTGGAAAATATCCAGATCGTGTCCCAATAATAAGCTCAAAATAAACCCTTCCATAATAAAAATCGTCTTTTCAAACCTGCTCCCACATAAGCTGCTTCTCCTTGAGTCTTTGAGATTTCAGTAACTCGTACCACAATTCACACTAACTGGAAGCTTGTAAAAAATCCTGAGCAGTCTTTGACTATTCCCTTTTTGTCATATCCAATCTGTACTAGACTTCTGACTTAATTAATAAAATAAAATCCAAATCAAACATTTTTCCTAACTCTACCACTATATCCCTAGTGCAAGAGGTCATCCTTTCTCTCCAAGACTGTAATAATCTCTTAATCTCCCAGTTTTCACACTTGCCTTTCAGAATCAATTATCACATGAAAATTAAAGTGATCTTAAAAAGATCTATCACAAATCACTTCCCAGCTCAAGTATCCCTGCTTTCTTTCTGTGTGAAATAAAATTCAAAATTGTTGCTTCAAAAGCTATGTCCAATTTTATCCCCATCTACCTCTGACTACAAATTCCACCAGTCTCCAGTCCACAACTACTCTCCATGCTCTATCACAGCTATCCTGTCAAGCTCATTTTTATTGAACATGCCAAGCTCATTCCCACCAAAGAGCCAAATCGGGTAATTAGCTCCCTCCCTTACTTTAAAAAAATTACCAATTTCTTGTCTCAATCTGCTTCCCATATTGTAGTTAGTCCAAATCACTGTTTTTCAAAATGAGCTATATAATCAATTCAGTTGATCAAGAAAAAAATAGTGTCTACCTCTTTAACCAGAGATTATAAAGGTAAAAGAATTCACCTCCTTGGTAAATCTCTCCATTTGGGTTTGGTGGTTCATCAATTTTGTCTGCACCCAGGTTTTGATTCCAGCGACAGGACAACTTCGAAGGCTAGCCTCTATTTCTTTCATGTCTTTCAGAGATGATTCATTTGTTTCTATTTCATTAACAAATGCCTGAACACACAAAAAAAAGTCCACATTGAATTAATTCCTGTGAAGTGTTTGCATATTTACAGTTTGCCTGCTTATCCCCCTGCAAATAGTGTGAGCACAGATTGCTTGGGAGTCAGGACTTTTTAACTACTTAAGAAATATTGTGCCTTAAGAAATTCATTTTACCTGGGTCCTTCATAGAGCTATCAGCCAAATTAGATTGGAAATACTTAACTCTCTCAGCAGGGAACAGAACCTTTAATTAACTTAGAGAAGTCTAATGACTTCACCAAACAGAAATTGCATGCTATGTAACTGGCAAATTTCTTTTGTGAAATATGTTATTCTTGAGGTCTCACTACGTGGCACAACAAAAGAAACAAACAATTGGTCATTTTAACACTAAGACTGTCATTGTAAGATAAAATCACGGCTCCTGAAGAACTAAAATTGCTCTTGTTCTCTGTCTCTCCAAAATTCTATAGCCATGGCCCAAAATAGAAATATCAATACCGTAATCAGTCACTCTTTATTAACTATAAAGTCAAAAAAGACTTATGACAAAAGATATTTTATCTAGGTTTACTGTCATGTCATATTCTTACAATTTTAATAATAGCAGCACATAACGAAGAAGACTGCCCTTTACTGTAGTGGGTCCCCTACATCAGCAGAACTTACAGAGCATTTGTCAAGCTGTCTTTGTAGCACTTCGGCATCTCCATGGACCGCCTGTTCTTTCATCAAGAAGTCCTGCACACCATCCAACCACTTTTCAATGACTTTTGAGTCAGCCTGAATCAACCACAAGAAGAAAGGGGGATATCACTCAGTGACATTCAACCTATTCTATCCCTAGATCTATTTTGATCCTGGATAAAAAAGCACAACGCTTCAAAACTTTGATAGCATTGTTTTCATTTATTTTATTCCTTTACTTTCAATTGTCCAATTTTCTTCATTTTGACTCAAATCCTCATGAAATGACAGCTTGGTGACTATTTTGAAAGACTGGTTTGTGCTGTACTGATTCATGACCACCGCTTTCTTTCATAAGCAGAGAGACTCTCCGGTTGGTCACTTAACAGTTTTGCCAGGAACGGACATCAGGCTTATTATATGCTTTTATCTTCTAGAAAACACTGGCCCCTCTTAATCAGGACATTCACCCATCTCTATCTTTTGAGTATTTCTAACAAGATGCCTAACACAACTTTGAGATCATGGGGGAAAATCTCATGTTGCTTGAGATGTAGAGTTAGGAGTCTAGAGGGGCTGCAGAGTTTTTCCATGTGACTCATAATTCAGGCTGTAATACACTAAATATTGACCAGTCTATTCTTTCCTGTTTGGAGGGTCATTCTCTGAGGAAGAAGGGAAGCAAAGCATGCATACCTGGTCAGGTCTTTCTTTCTCTTCTATTACTGTGTTATCTGGGGGAAGGACTTTTTCATTCTCGCTTTGAAAGCTCTTTTGATCACTTTGCTCATTTCCCTTCTCTCTGTTCCTTAGTCTGTCACTATTGTCATAGGTATGCCTATGCTACTCTTGAGTATTATCTATTGGGACTACGTCTCGTCCGTGTTTACTCCAGCATTCCACAATCTTACCACAGGAGACTGCTTCGGAAGACATGCTCAGGAGAGAGTGGGGTGGGTGTGCAAAAGGATAAAAGTGCAAAAAGAAGGTATAAATATATGTCAACAAAGGATTCTTTTATTTTTAAAGGAAAAGAACAGGCAGATATGAAGGCAAGTAAGCAGGCAGGCAGGGGGAGGAAGAAGAAACATTTGTTTATTTAGTTGTTCATCTTGGTTGTCTCTCATGGCCCTGGAACTTGAACCTGGGTCCTTGGGGTACATGTGGACTACGTCCAGTGGCCTTCTCTGCTAGGCCACCAGGCTGCACCAGAAGGCGTCTTTGTTAACTCTTCATTTAAATTGTTGACACTGCTCTGTTCATTGCCATTCTGAATTTTTTAAGATATCAAGGAAACATTACTTCTAAATAACTGGCAATTCATTAAATCCAATTTTGAAAAGGAAAATGCAGTCTCCCAGGCCAAGAATTTTTCAAATTTGCTGGGAAGCTTTATATTCCAAGGAGGTTTTAATTACAAGCAGCCTTGACTGCAGCAAGTGGCCATAAGGATCTCAGTCATGAGCAAAAGGGGGGAGTTTCATGGCATCGACCCCTTTTTCCTTCCTCTGTCCTTCCCTTCCTCTCTGACTCACACAGACTCAGGTGAGCACACACAATTCACATGCATCTCTTCCTTCTCTCTCGCTTTTGAACTGAAATTGACATTGATAAGCCATGGAAGACAACTGATCATCCCAATAGTGCCCCCAAAAACAGACAGGAATCTGAGAGCTGTTTGCAGGACTAAAATCCTGCATGTAATCCTGTCCGTGCTGGGTTCAAGTACGGAGGAAAGGCACAGTTTCAGAAATGCTTTAGAAATGTTTTAGAAAAATGTCAAGGGCTCCCACCCTGTGGTCACACCTTGTGGGGAGGGTTATTAGGTCACTAAGGTCAACACTAGCTGTGGCTTTGTGCTTGTAAGTGGGGCTGTGGGGATAAGGGGATCTGCTCTGCCCTCCAGTTTCTCCTCTTTCCCCGGAAGGAAAATATTGTCTCAATCCACTCGTAGCAGATGTTTCCTGTGTTTTTTAAAAATACCAAAAGTCTGCTTGTCTTTTAGTCAATTGCACAGCAAGGAGGTTACAAAGAACATGAGAGAGTTCTCCAGACAAGTGTTTCTTTGTCCATTCAAAAATCTCTCCATTAATGTACTTTATGAGTTCCTAACGTATTTAATGGTGAGTATCTAACTTTTTCTTTATCACTATCCACTTACAGATGAATATATGACTATGTGTGTAGATTTCTATTCAGTGGACAATATCCAATGTTCTTTCTTCTTTCAGAAACTTTAGTTCTTTAAAAGCAATACAAAAATTTTAAATACCAATGAATTTCTAAAATAAATGTCATTATTTCACATGCAAAAATAAAATATTGATAATAATAATAAACCACAAGTACTCATCATCCAGGATGACCATTTCTCATTCTTATTTATGTTCAAAAATTCTCAAGCATAAAATGACTAATATGATAGTTTTGAAAACCGAAGTATCTAATATTTAATATGAAAAGCTCAAAATTCTGCACTGACCATCACGGCTTAAAAGACATGATTACGAAGCACTTGAGATGAACATCACCTTGCTGTGGAGTCACAGAAAAAGAATGTGAGGTCATTAAAACAATTCCTTGAATTCAGTCACACCCCATCTTCCAGCCCAGGCCCTGAGCAAAGGATAGTGGTAATTTGAAGCTGGGGAAATCGAGATTTAAGACAGTTAGATTCCAAGTTACACAACTACCTCTGAAGATTTTGTTTACAGCTAAATTCTTGGCATTTTATTTTGCTCCTCCCCCATCTGCTGGAATGTCAACCACTTTTTCAGCAGCAATTTCTAACCCAAGACAGAGGCAAGAACTGTAAAACCAAAATTAAAACAGCAATTTAAGGTAATAGGGTTTCGTCTGGTTTTATAATATTCATTAACCTCGGAAACACTCCTTAACAAGTGCTTCCTCCCTGAGCAGAGACCAGCAATGACATTACAACTACTTTTATGTATTTTATAGTGTTTTAAGTCTGACATTTAAGATGCATCAGTATTCCCTTTAGGAAACTAATATACATTCAAAATCAAAAGCATACTTACGAGATAATTCTATCAATTTCAGGCTACCTAGAAAAGTGACATCAGTCACACTGCATATTACACTTAGAAAATATTTACCATTGGTTTTACCCTAACATGTTTCCAAAGGCATAGCTGCATGTCCCCGAAATGCAGCCAGCACACCCCTCTACCAATGTCAGAGCCCCTCTGTTCAGTGTCTGGCATTAACCACTCAGCAACTGAAAGAGGAAACCTGACTGCATGGGTGTCCGCCATGGAGGAGAACCAGGCACTCAGCTTTTAGTATGCCTACCACACTAGAAAGAGAGGTGGGAGGTGGGCAAGACGTCTGAAGGCTCTTACAGAGCAATTACACTCACATCTGCTCACTTGCTGCAGGTTAGACACGGTTCCATCCTCAAAGAGCTCTTGCCTTGCAAGGGAGAGAAATGCCCTTTCTTGCCTTCATAAAAATTGGCTTGAGAGGAGGTTACCGGTGATGTGCAAACTGGGATACTTCTGTCACAGGAGGGAATACTGATCTGTTGTGGGGATGGTGATGAGTAAGACTGAAGACTGACAAGACTAAAACAGAGCACCCCATGTTTCTCAGAAATGA
Organism: Solenodon paradoxus; assembly: GCA_004363575.1. Lineage (NCBI taxonomy): Eukaryota > Metazoa > Chordata > Mammalia > Eulipotyphla > Solenodontidae > Solenodon > Solenodon paradoxus. The sequence goes on along the minus strand of RJWH01000622.1, from coordinate 214,882 downwards.
TCTTCTGTGCATGCCCCAGAGGCAAAGGAGAAACTCCAATTCTTCTGAACCTTTTAACTCTTCCCTTAATCAAAGCAGTCTACTGTCCCCTGGCCTCTGCCCTTTCCTAATCAAGAAATTCCCTGTTCTCCAGAGGAATGTAGATAATTACTTTCATAGTAAGAATGAGTCATTCCTCCATGACTTGTGGTGACCCATTCTTCTCTCCTCTAAGGCCCCAGAACCCCTTTCCGTGCCTCAGCCCGGGATATAAATCACAGGTCAGCCCCAGCTTCCTCAGAATTTACCACACTGTAATTTCTTCATACAAATGTTATTAAATGTGGGCTTTTCTCTTAACTAATCACAATTAATGATAATTTGTTCATTTGTCCAGCCTGCAAAGAAGCTCAGAGAAATGGGGGAACTTTTCCTTTGACCCCAACAACTGCTTGTAGAAGAAGTTTCTACGTGAAGGATGAAAGAAGAGGAGAGGTGACTTTCTAGAAAATGACAGTCCAGGGAAAGGTAATTATCCAGAGTGGTCTTTAGGACCATGTCACTCCTCTCTCCAACTAACTCAGCTCACAGGAGAAATACAGGCAAGAGCAGGAGCCACGAGATGTCTGTGGAAATGCTTTGCAAAGACAACCAGGTCCTTTCTAGAAGTAGGGCTGTGACATCAGTGTAGAAGGTGAATTCAGAGGGAAGCTATTACTACAGAAGTCCTATTGAAAGGGAAATTAGATTATCAAAGCAGGAGATTACATGAGCCAGTCTCTGAACACAGCAAGAAGAGATTAGAGGAGGGGTCCAAGGAGGTAGAAGGACACAAGGCAGTTTTGCATGGGCCTTGGGGATAGTTTCATGATTTTGCGGTCACTGCGCACTGCAGGAGATCTTGAGCAGCAGAAAGGAAATAATATGAAATACGCTGCGTCCCTGAATCCAAATATATTACTGCTGGAGATATGAAATGTATAAGCAGCTCCTTAGGATTTTATAATATTTAATCCCTACAATTCATAGGAAAATTCTATTGGTAAAGTTAACAATGAAAAATTACCTTTCTTTTGTGTATATTTAAATGCTGTATTGCCTACAAGGAATAGGAGCATTTTTTGTGAGGTACTTTATAAAAGCAACAACATCATAATTCTTCAGCGCAGGGACGGAGAGCATTACCGACTTAAAAAGAATTAACTCATGGATTTGAGCACAACAGTGTGAATGAGGACATGCAGGCACCTACAGTTTCTACCTGTCCAAAAGGAGCCGGTCCGTAGACAGAGCAAATGTGGGTAAATGAAAAAAACACTCCGCCATAAAAAACAGAAAACTAAGACTGACATACAAATAAATAACAATGTCATTTTTTAAGTACTGAAAGAATCTAGCTATGAAAATACTTTCAAAGTTTAAATATGTGTGTCAGTGAAAGGCATTATTCTTCTGAGTAGTAAAATATATACTTCAAGCTCATGAATTTGTATATTATATGCTTAAAAATCCCACAGAGAGCTCCATTAGCATTTATTTCTACTAGTGTGGGGAAAATTACTAGTCATGAGTCATTCTTTTTCACTTTAAATATGTCAACCCCCAGCGAGGATCACTGTGAATAATAACTATGTCCAGGAAAGAAAATGATTTGGGGAAAGAAAGGGAACTCTGAATCTCTTGCAAATACTTTTCTGTTATTCAGTTTCTTCACAATGAGCAGTCTTTATCTCTTACTTATATAATTAAAACGCGTTTTAAAAACAAACAGGTCAACCACTGTGCTCCTAAAAAATATCATAAATTGACATTGAATCAAATATCTACTGTGCCCCATGCCTGAAAGACAAACAGAACTTAAAAGCGTAAGTAATTATGCATCAGATCACTGAAAAAGAGAAATAATAATAACATGCAAATGAATATTTACTGTAATTATCTTATATCTTTTGAAGAGGATATAAAATTTTCCTAAATGAATTGTTAGTAGTTATTAAACAAGCAATCCCTTCAAATCAAATAAAGGAGCAAGTATATTCCTTAATATTAAAAATATGTTTTAATAAAGAAATTACATAATTAGGGAATACAGACATTATCAACAATTTTGAAGTTAAGACGCTAAGTGTGCAAAAAAAATTATCAAACATTATAAATCTGCTAACTTAATATGAAAAAATAAATAAATCTAAATATCCAAGCCCATGTGTCTGAAATAGGATATTTTTAATGGAAACATTTTTGGCATGCACTCCAACTGGCCACCTGAAGTGCCTGGATCTGAGACCTCAGTAACAACCTACCAAAGTCTAAGCTGGATTACTGTACCTACAGGAATCTCTTTTGTATTTTGGAAGAACTTCTATTCTCTCTAAATTTCATATTAAAATATTGGTACACATTTAGCTAATCCCAAAAGACAGTTTTAAGAGTCAAAAGATTAACCTTTGGGTTAATCTTCAGTTGTAAATTTTCCTAACTGCATCTCAGATTTAAATTTGAAAACAAAGTAATGATCTTTTGAAAAGATGGGAAATTTAATTTTTTAATTTGACCCAGCATTGCTTTTGGTCCTGTTGACATTGTGGCAGGGAATTCTTCTGTGGCAGGGCTGTCCTGAGCATTAGCCAGCATGCAAATAGCACCCTCTCCCCTGCTCCACAATTATGACAACCAAACATGTCACCAGATATTAACAAATGTCCTGGGTGAGGAGGGGGGTGGAAAATTGCCTCTGGTGGAGAACCACTGATAATCCAATAATCAGACAATAACCAGCACTGCCAGTCATGGAGAGGGGTAATTCTAATTTTAAAAGTGGGAAAGAATTACAACTGAGGACAGACAAGGGGAAGTATATCCATTTATAAGAGCCTAAACCACAGATAACAAAGTCTTCAAAATTAATGGCTTATTCTAATGAGCCCTCAGTCTAGAACTATAGCTTACACATACAGAAAACTACCTCCTTCTGCTACTAACACACACACCCATCCTTTATTCTCCTGCTGGTCACTCATTGGAGCTGTCCACTGGGTCAAAGAGCTTCTCTCCAATTTGAGTGGTCACCACTCACCTCATCTTGCTGGGGCCCTTCACAATGATCTGTACAGCCTACCACCCCCTTCTTCTTCCACATGTTCTCTGACCTTGACTTTAAAATATAATTTTCATAAATTTTGTCTTCATTTTCAATCTTTTCACTTTGAAGCAACATCCTTATATAAATGTGCTCTCTCTCTCTCTCTCTCTCTCTCTCTCTCTCTCTCTCTCTCTCTCTATATATATATATATATATATGCATATATACACAATATACATATATCACATTTTATATATATATAAATGTATACAATCTCCAAATTTAAATCCATTACTGATCTCATTTCATTTGTGGAAAATATTTATTGAGTACCTTCTGTGTACTAAACACTTTCTAGATATATTGTGGAATACATCAATGAGAAAAGAACATCACACAAAAGACCAAGGCAAGGATGCAAAAGGATAGGGAACCAGTGGGGAGAGATTACAAATGTTTCCTTTTTCATCAAAACCTTTTTTCCTATTAGAAAATCACGTGTTGAGACAACCTGGTCACACTAAGCTGGTACTAGACCATGGGCGTAAACTGTGTAAAGCCCAAGGACTGGTTTGTGATGGCAGATAACCATGAATAACAAAATAAATAAAAGTGCTTCTTTCTCCTCCTCCTCTTTCTTCCATCCTTCAAAAAAAAATGCTTCTTCCCCCCTCCCTTCCTTCCTCTCTTAAAAAAAAAAAAGAAAAGAAAACCACTTCTCTGTCTTTCTCACAGGCAAAACGTTAAAATTCCAACTATGTTATCTAACACTGGTTTTACCACTTTTTTCTTGCGATCTCACACTTAGCCCTCCCTCAGAAGCTCCACCGTTGCTTCCTCTGTCGACGCTTTCAGATGTAGCAAAGGCTCCTGTTTCTGAATTTCCACGTCCCTCGAATTAACTGCTCTCTCAAACAGACACTGCTGACGACCTAGTTCAGATTTTTAATTCCATATATACAAACCTTACAAAAGGAAAACGAACAGCTTCAGGGACTAAGCTATCTGCCCCTTGCCTCCACCTAGGTCACTCCTGCCACTAACTGAAATGCCACCACAGTCTCACCATCAGTCTACTTCATGCAGGCTCCTCATCCTTGAAACATCCTTTGACCATTTTAAGCAACTTTCTCTTTGTCTTCAAGGTCTAATTAACCCTTACTATGAAGCCTTTTTGCAAAGCAAAAGGAAATAAATATACTTGACAGCACATTAATAGTATAGAATGCCTTTGGAAAACAAGTTGAAATCTCAACAAAGTACGTAAAAAATGTGGGACTAGAAAGGATGCAAAATACTCAAACAAGAGATATTTAAGACTTATATGAGAAATACTGCTTTACACATAATAAACTCCTTTTGGCCTCTAGATTTACCTCAAAAGCTCTGAGTTTGGGGGCAACTTCTTCAAGCAAATGTAGGTCTTTGGAAACCTTGACCTTTAGTTTATTCCACTTTCCATGAACATCGTCATATTCTTCCATGTATGTTTTGGCTGCTTCTGGAGAAGCACTTTTTTCCAAAGCCTTTGTTTCTTCCGCAAGTTTATATAACGTAGGTTTCTGATTCTCAAGAATTTCATCCAGAAGCTGGAAAAAATACTTTAATATCAAAAGCATGCACTATGATTTTTCTGAACAGATGAAATAAAGGGAGGGAATATAAACATTCAAAAGTCATCTTTTTTTAAGTATTTGATCAAAAACAATTCTGAAACACTCATGAAAAAAATACAATCAAAAAAAGCTAAAGTTTTCCTGAACTGTGTGTGGACCAGATATAATAATATATTCTCCACCCTAAAAGGCATAGAACAACACAATCTGCAAGGACAAGTATGAAGTACTCAGTGTTTGTTTGCCCTCTTTCATCTGATGAAAAAATACATGTCCACAAATCCTAAGATCAGGAAGACATTTTTATTTAACACATCAATTCAACTGAGAGTTTCATTTTATTAAAGATATTTAATCAGATTCTGAATAGGTTCAGAGTTTTAGCCTAATTATAATAGAGGAAGAAAATAGGATTTTATTTCATTTAAAAATATTTAATAACACTTTTTTTATTCAAGGTGCTATATACCTTAGTAACTAACCACGAATTATAAGAAATCTGTGACCAATTCTGACCAAAACTGATATTTCTAAGTAGCTAAAAAAAATTTCAAAATAGGTGATTTAAGATACTAGAAATTACTCTGCCCTTCTACGACCAAAAATGTCCACTACCTTTCTTTCTTGAAGGGATTTCTCCACCTTTGCAAGATCATTCAAGACATTTAAAGACGTCTGGACCTTTTTTTCTGAATCATTTAGCGTATCTTTCAGTGTTTTCAAGGTTTCCAAATATTCATGTCCAGGTTGGTTCATCAGTTCTGTGTATTTAAAAAGACTTACTTTGAGAAAATTTTCAAACTCATTATTATTAATATTATATATGTCATTAGCCTTCTTCACTATATAGGTGAATTCTGACACATAAAATGTTAAATTGCTAATTAAAATTTAAAAGGGCCCCTGTTATTACTAAAATCAATCATTCCATCGGCATTTCTGAGACTCAGATGATGACTTCATTCCCGTGGATGCTGATGTCAGAAATACTAAGTATCATTTTTTTTCGTCATTTACTCATGATGAAATGTCTCTTGGAAGATGGCACAACAGTGTTCCTTTTGTTTCATATAATCTTTTTCCCCAAAAAGGTACACAAAAAATAAGACAGAAATCCTCTCAGCTCGACTTTATAGACATGCTGCCATCTGTAGAGCAGAAGACATTGTCCAGGAATGCTAGCCGGGGCCCCAAAGGTCTGAGACCCGACGGTTGCAAAGCTGACAGGGCCGCTTCAGTGACACTTGTGAGTAAGGAAAGCACACCTATTTGAGGCACACAGAGGTCAAAACCATGTAGCAACAAAAGTTAAGAAACTGGTCACTTTATTCACAGTAACCAAAACAACCCAAATGCCCATCTCTGAATCAACGGATAAATAAAATGTGATTTATTCTTAAGTGAATATGACTCAGCCTTAAACAAAGAAGGGAATTTTGACAGATGCTATCATATGGATAAAATATGAGAAACGTACACACTAAGTGGAATAAGCCAGTCACACACACACACACACACACACACACACACACACACACACACACACACAAAGCTAACGCAAAGCCAAACACTCTATGATTTCAGGTATCTAGAACTGTCAGACTCATCGAAGAAGAAAGTAGCATTTGCTTGCCTGGGGCCGGAGGGAAGGAGGAAAGGAGAGCCCTCATTTAATGCATCTAGTTTTAGTTTCACCAGATGAACATGTTCTGGAGATTGGTTGCACAACAGCGTGAATACGCTTAACATTACTGAATTCTAAGCTTAAAAATGGTTAAAATGGTAAAATTTAAGTTGTTGATCACGATTCAATTTTTTTTTTAATTTTAAGTTAAACAAAATATTTAAACTATTGCCCTTATCAAAACTGAGAACATATTTTGTAGCAGCAAATTTGGAAAAAAGGTACTCTCAAACAATTCACATTCTGTTAACTGAGTTCAATACATAAAGAGCATGGAGTCCAAAGGTCCTTCCAGAAGCAAGGAAACCTGACATATTTGCTCCCACACACACACAGATTCCTGCAAGTCAGTCCCCTCTCTATACACGGTTAAGTATCAGCTTTTGAGCATGTACTTCTCATAACACTCCTAATACAATCCCGGCTTAAACAGCGCTAAAGGGACAAAAATATAACACCTGAGGGGTAAGCTCTTAAAACTTTAACAATTAACTTTCCAAAGCCAGGTTCATTCCACAAACAAAACCTTTTAGGTTTTCCAGACTTTGAAAGAGTAACATGATTTCTTTCAAGAGGGGGTAATATTGCTAAAAGAGTAACCAATTTGAGAAAACAGACTATATGATTATTCTTCTAGAAGGTTTCCTTCAATGAAGAAGTCATACCCCTTAAAAATTAAATTAACATAGTGGTGATGAAGGGCACTAGCACTCCAGGAGTGGGGATGGTGGGAATGCAGACAGACCGAGATGCAAATTCACTGTCCTGAAAATCACATAGTAATGTAAACAAGAGATATATAACAATAAAAATAAAACTCCTTAAAAACCACATGCCCCTAGATCCTAAAGCAGACTGAAGACTGTTAAGAATTTTACCACAGCAGTATCTAGGACACGAGGCAGAGTGACAAGGTACTTCCTAAATAAATTGCATTATGGTGGATTTTTCTTAATCTCTTGACACATTGATACAAATCACATCCAGAGTCTGTTATCAGTTACTCTTTCGGAAGAAGAATCTGAATATGCAAATGTTTTATATTTTAAAATGGTTATTTTATATTCTGTAAATAAATATATATATATATATATATATATTTTTTTTTTTTTTTTTTTTTTTTTTTTTTTTTTACCCTCTCCAGAACAGTTCTAATAAAGGTACAGAATTACAGTGTCTCTGCTGGTTATAAATTATTGATGTTGTGGAACTTATTATGGTCAGGTGGTTATGTGAGCAGTTCACAGGTTATGCCAAAGCATTCTGACGACCTGTAAAGATTCTCTAAAGATATTACTTCATGGGGGGAAAAACCTATTATGTCCCATTAATACAATGTTAGAGCATGTGAAAGCTGTTTGCATTTTTACAAATGAATGTGAATCCAAAAAAATAGTCTGAATATACTTTGAAACCTAGAATCATATTGGGGGCAGAGGTAAATAGAGTGAGGTCTGTGCAAAACAAGTAAGGACACAAAAGGTCTAAATTAGGAGTGACTTTCTTTTTTGCTTTCTTTTTTATTTAATTTATTTTTTAACTTACATTGAACCTACATTTCATTAAAACAATGTCTGTCCATTCTACAGCAACTGAGAGAGGAGATATTAGAATCCCACAGTAAAAAAACCGAACAATGTGTTTACCGTTCTCTAGCTGTTGGTGACGATCTTCTAATTCCTGTTGCAAAGCTTGGTAGCGTTCTTGAAAGCCATCGAAACCCTGCTGAAGAAAATCAGGAGCAGAGCGCCAAGAGCTCAGGGCTGAGCAGTCTGCACGAACCATTTCAATTTGGGGGTGAAGGCCAAGGAGATCGGTCAATTCCCGCTGTGGAAAAGAAAATATGGTCACAGAACTCACTGGTGAGGAACATCCTCACAGAGACTTAATCAGAGCAGAATTAATCTAAAGTTCAGGCTACACATAGCATTTTCTTTAAATAAGGGACTGGGCATACACATGGCCGAATGGCTGATTTTTTTACCTGACAGGTGTCCTTCAAACTTGGTAAGGACTTCTGAGGAGATTCAGAAAAGGGGGTGTGTTTCACCCACTCCTCCTTGGCCCTTATAATCTTTTCAAGCCCATCAAGGTGTTGGAAATAAGCATTTATATCTTCCTGCAGCTGAATCTTTCTTGCCAGCTCTTCCAAATGCTGGGACACATTCTTCCAGCCTGACAATACCTTCTCCAGGATATTTTTTATTTCTTCAGTAGGAAGACCTTCTACACAGACATGGAAAATAAGCAGATGACACTGTATTACAAAACTTGTTTTGGAATTGTTATAAACACATTCAAAATAATAAGGCAATGTCACATATAACAATCACTCCCTAAGTTCCTTTTAATATAACTAAAAAATTAAAATAATGGGCTAAGAAATAACTATGTTTAATTCCTTCACCAAAGTAGGAGAGAGGAAGCTTGAAATCACACTTCAGGACTGGTTCGGCATAGTCAGTATTGCCTTTTCTATGAATGTGTGTTTCTGGTCTCTGCATTCTACCATGCTGCTAGCTTCTACTCTAGGTCAGAGAAATAAAATAAATTGTCTGGACTTGTCTGGGTTCTGACAGAGAGAGTAGGCCCTTAGTTATCAGGAAAAGACTGCTGACTAGAAAAATTAGGAGGCAGCTAGAGTACTTGGTAACCAAAACACAGTGACCTATGAATCACAAAAAGAAAGGCAAGAATTCCTAGTACCCAAAGCAACCTCGTGAGTGTGTGTAGGTAGCAGTCAGGTCTAAGAAACATCAGCAAGCCTACAGGGCACACTGCTCAAAAACCAGCAAATACCAAATATCACTGCAGTAGTACAAGGATCTACTAGGGAAAAAATGCCATTATGTTATTATTGACATCCTGTAATTTATTTAGTGGAACAATCCAAATGTTTTATTATTATATGTATATATTACAGTATCAATACTTATTTATCATATGTGTATACATACATCCATACAAATAATTTTGTTTATTTCATATTTATGAGAGGTAATAAATGGTCACAGAAACAATAAACTTACATATATAAAATAACACACTTTAGCACAGCCTTTAGTATAAAATACCATCAAAAATCCTTCAAATTTGCTAAGAAAAATTATAGGAAATCTGCAAAGGAATATATCTCCTGAGCACAAAATACCTGTCAAAAGAGGGGGAGGGGAGAGAACTTAACATGTTTATTATTTGAGAAGAAGGGCAATAAAAACTTGTGCTTCATAAACATATACAATCAACTCCAGGGTAATGAACGATCTAATTAAAAAAAAATCGTTAAAGTCACTTATGATTCACCAATGATGCAATTTTCTCTAAAACACATTGCGCCCTCTGAAAATTAGAAATGTAAACATGACTTAATTTCAATATATCACCCACGCCAGTTGCTGAAGTTCACTGTCCATCATCATGCAAGTAATAAAATATCAGACCCAGGCAATACATTCACATCACAGTCCTAGTTCAATTATCCCTCTTAATAGGGTCATAAAAAACAAATTCCTGTTTTCCCAACAAACTATCTGAGCATTGGAGCTTAGGCTGTTCTGTTGTATCATCTCTATTCTAAGTGGACAGAAGAATAACAGCTACTTTATTTTAATTTCAGGACAATTTATGATAAACAATAAAGAAAAATAAGCCATCAAAAAAAAATGTTTACAGAAAAATGACCACTACTCATCTAGCAGTAAAAGGTACTCACTTTAGGGGCTAGGGAAGCTGAAAAACTTCTATTATTTTTCTATTCAATGAATGTATTATACAATTCATTAATTATGTCCCTTCAATTTTCAAAATGTAAATCTCCCCTTCTCTAAACTTGAGATTCTGTAGACTAGATTGATATCAAATAATTAAAGCACAAATTGCACCTTAAAAAAGGAAAGCTACACATTGTCTTCTAAATAAGTGTTATGTTCCCAGAGATTCCAGAGTTATAACTTTTCTGTATCTATAGAACACGGAACTCTCAGATGACCAATCAAATGCCAAAGTTAATAGCTTATCATTACATTATCTACAAGAGATAAAATATAACATTCCTGCCACTTACTTAATTTTATGCTTTTTAATCTATCACTATTAGAAAAAAAGGGAATGTTTACAAAATATAGGACCATCAACAAATGTCATAATGTTTTTATACTCTGCCAGTCATAATGAGCATCAATTTATAAAGTCACTTTAATCAGTGTTCTACTTCTATATTATACCAGTTGACATATTCTAGGAACAAAATAAAGTAACCAAGAAAACTAAAGTATAACATCTGTGAAAGTCAAATGAAACCAACTGCTTTTTTCTAAAAACATTCACATGTGGAATATAAAGTAACAAAAGGAACAAACTAACAAAACACACACAAAAATTCTTTTAAATCAAAACTGTTTCTCAGAAGGGTGGAGGGGAAAAGGAGAAGGGAAATGCAGGTAAAAGAGATCAAACGGATGGTGGTGAATGACTCTAGAACTCTGGTGGTGGGTGCTGTGTGTACACACATCAAGAGTGTCAATCTATTCTATTGAAATTTACATATTATAAATGAATGATACATCAATTAAAATATTTTTCTGCTACATGAACTGTTATAAAACTTAACTCAAATGTATGAAACAAAAAATTCTCTCAGATTTTACTGTGGGAAGATATTTGATGAAACTACTTTGAAGAAACCAGTGACATAATTATTTGAACATCTGTTTCACTAAAGAGTTCAATATATTTTCTTCTTAACCGAACTGAATAACTAATATGCATCCTTAAGTAGGCAGACTCAGGCTAAATTACACTTCATAAAAAAATTACTCTGTTAATTTATCCGTATTCTAGGATTTATTTCAGAATTCTTGGAAACACAAATTTCCAATTATGTTTTTGATTCTTTCTGTTCAATGTTTCCAGTTTTACAATAGCAGGTAAGTTAATAGAGAAATAATATGCAACACCATAAAATTAGAATGACAGATAAAATGGATTATGGTGGAAGAGATTAAATAATTACTTTTGTTTCCTCACTAATAAAGAGGCAGGCACTGCCCCCAAAGTAAGAAAATGAAATGCGGAACAATGTAGAACTCTATGCAGATCAATGTTATCATTTCCCAATTTTCCACCCCATCCTAAATTTTTAATAACTTGTATGTCTTAATAAATAAAATAAAATTAGGGTCCTATAATGAATGCATTTCTACTCCTAACAATGCTAAAGAAAAATGTTCATGCAAAATATAAAAGATTTCTTATGAAGTTAGACATTAGGTCACAAAATTCATTCCTTTACAAAATATTGTATCTTCTTCAATATTGCTCTTGATCTTTTGAAAGTAGTAGCTTCAGACATGAACTCATGTTTACAAAGTACATATTTCAGGATGTGCCTATTTATATTAAGATTTTTATCAAGCATAGTTTCAGTCAGTCACTGAACTTTCTAGATGAGAAAGTAAAGAAACAGAAGGGTCATGTGATCACCCCAGGACACAAAACTACAAAAAGCTAATGGGTACCCAAGGTCGGCCTTTTCCAATTCACCGCTACTCCGAATTCTTCCCTAAGAAGCCTTTCCCTACAGGCTCAGCACACTAATTCCCCCATAGTGACTAAAAGGTGACACAGAAATAAGGGTAAATTCAGTATTCTGACTGTACCCCCACACCAAATAAAGAATCGCAAACATAATTACTGCCTGTCTCTTCAAGTAAATACATAAAAAAAGTTACCTCCAAGTCGGGTGCCCAAGCCCTAAGACAGTTAGCTAGATTAGATTTTTGAATTAAAATACTATTCTATTTATCTTTTAAAAAGATAAGGATAGAGTGAAACAAAAGAGAGAAAGACAGAGAAGAAAAAGAGAAAAAGAAAAAGAAGGATTGGAAAGAACAGAGGGAGGAAGGGGATGAGAGGATGAGAGGAAAAAAAGGGGGAGAGGGAAGAAGGAAGAAAGGAAAGAAGGAAGGGAGGGAGGAAGGAAGGAACTTAGCTGTACTAATAATCTGACAGTGGTACAATAACATAATTTCTAAATAAATGACGTAGACACATTTTTATATATGTCTGTCCCCAGTATAAATGCACAATAAATCAATAATTTTTAAAGGTGAATAGAAAAACAACGTAAGGTTTTCTTTAAATGTGGTTCTCCGGGTGTCGAGGAGAGTGAGTGATCTTTAAGGGACACCAGGGAACTTTCTGGAGAGATGGATTATGTGATATGTGTATGTCTGTGTATGTGTTGGGGGCGGGGCAGACAGCTTCATACATTTCAATATGAGCAACTATACTTTAAAAAAGATTATTAAATATAGTCATTCAGGGAACAAGAAGCAGATAGAGATATAGATAATTCAAGAACAGAGCACCTTAAATACTGAATCTGGGTAATTACAAGGTGCAAGGAGGTTCATTTTACTATTCTACTTACTTTGTATCTATTTATATTTTCACAATAAAAAGTCAAAAAATAGTAAGACTGAAAACTACAGCTTTGCAGATTCTTATGAACCTAATAGTCCTAATTTGTCCTGAGTGTCTGCGGCTTTTCTTAAGAAAAGTTGCAGTTGACTTTCAAAGTACCTACCATCGTTGGAATAAGGAATGGGACTTACAAGAAACGTCTTTCAAGGCTAAAAAAAGAATCATATGCAAAATTGCATACAAAAGTAGTAAACTTTTAACTCTCCTGAGTCACAAAGAGTTATGGCACAAAAATAAAAAATATTTAATACTGGCAAAAAATTCAAATACAAGTAGCATCTTATCAAATTGAACTATAAAAAATACCTGCAGCAATTAATATTACTAAAAATAATCAAATAACCTTAATAAATTTACAGAAAGTAATTTCATTACCCAAATACAGCCATGGTAAAATTTTCTTTTGCCTTTACCTTCCAAAAATTTCCCAATATGTAACACCTCAGAAAAAAAGATTTTAAAATCTTCTACATCCGTAGATTTTAACAGCTGTTAGGTGTCAGTTTTATTTACGTCCCCTGATCCTATATAAAAGCCTAACAACTTTGCTTTTATCTCTTTTATACAATTTTCAGCATAAAATTGCATTTGAAAAAAGATTCTGCTTTCTGAAAAAATGTCAACCTCTTTTCTAGCAAAAAGAGGGTTACAGTGTTGAAACAAATATTCTATGTGTCAAATCATACGTACTGTTCAATATCATAATTTAAAGAAATATGAAATAAAAACAAGGGCCTTACCTTTACCCATTTGATCTAAAAGGTTCTGTCCAGTTTGGGTTAATACCTCCAGTCGGGGGCTTCTTTCTCTCTGTTCTTTTTCTAATCCCTGGAAATAAAGTCCCAACATAAGAATACTGCAAACTTTCTGTCCAACATAATACTGATGCTAACTCAAGGTTCAATGTTTCATGTCCCTCTCATCTTCTCTTTTGGTATTACTCAGTTTACCTAATCAGGCTACTCTCCAGAACTCCAGAGGCAAGATTTTTAAATGTCAATTCTACCAAACAATATAAAACTTTGGTTTATTTTATAAGAAATAAATCATACATTATAATCATGAGTTCTTATCAAGAGGAAATCATCAAAACTAGTGTTTGAGATACAGAACATCCAGGGAGCCATCCATATATGCCACACCATTAATATAACGGTCTGAATCAGAGGAATGCCTGTGTTATGACATTCAAATCTTAATGAATTAACAGGAAAACAAGCAATATGTCTATACTCAATTATTATTTGCTTTTCATATTCAGGTCTAAGGGTCTAACGCAAACTGCGACCACAGGCAAACTTTATACATAATTTTTAACCATGACAATACACTATAGGAGCAAAATGAAAGCATTTTGTTAGTTATGCTTAATGAATGGCTCTTAATTTTACTATTTATGTCTCTGTAGTTTGATATTCTCAATGTCCCTAATGTCAGGGATAGGAAAAGACAAAAATTTTCCAGAAGCAGTAAGAAAAGTTTCAGTAAAATCATGAACATGAACACACACACACACACACACACACACATACACACACACACACACACACAGAGGTGTGCGTGCACTCAGTCAGGATTTGAAGTTTCTCCACTCCTCAATCCCCAATTAACAGTTATCTGCTAATTAACTACCTAAACAGCACTATGAAAATTTCTAGGAAACCCATATTATCCCAACAAGGCAACTTAAAGAAAAATCTCACTTCTAACTTTCACATATATAAACACCATCAAATAAATTTAGCTATCTTATTTTGATCCACACAAACTAATAAAACTATGTAAAGTACCAATTTTATAGTCAAAGACAGAAAATACTAATAAAGGATTGTAAAGAAACGCCATCCATTTTTATAAAGTCAAGTTACCATCAAAGTGGAGAAAAATTGCTTCATACAAACAGAATGTGTTATTCTTTCTGGTGGCGGTAGACTCGACTAGGGATTCACTCCCCAGATTTTGTATCAGTTGGAACAAGGTGTTTTTAGAACAAAATAAGCTGCTCTCCCCCCATTTTGCAAGAAAAATTCAAGATTAAAGAAATGGCTAAATTGTCTTTATTTTACATTTTTTCCAACCCACTGACATCTATCACAACTTGTCTGAAACAACAAAGTAAATAAACTAATAAATATTATAGGAACTGACAATTGTGACTTACATAAATATAATCATTATTTTTATGCCCTCAAATATTACAGTAACAAATTCTGGAACTGAAATTGTTCCTAGGTCAGAGGATAGAATTTAACTTCTCAGTATTTTGTGGGGCTTGTTCCTCAAAGATCAGGTATCTTTCAAATTCTCTGCTACTTCAATACCTGTGAGAATTGGGTTATGGAATGATCACTGGTATCATCTACTGGTCTTTCAGAACTTCACTGAGTGCTAAAAATACAGGGTTCAATGGAAAATGATCCTCACTTTCTAAGCACTCACGTACGTCTATAAACACATAATGACATAAATGCAAGAAGGGCTTTCATGGAGGTATGGTCAAAGCAATATGGAATCAAAAGATAAATCACAAAGCTTTTCCTAATGATGCTGAAGGAGTTACTGGGGTAGCAGGCATTTCAACCCCACACCACGGAGGCATAATTAGTAAAGGACCATTCTGAACATGGGCAGCAGCAAGTAAGGAAGGCGGGGAAGCGAGAAAAAGGCAAGAGTCAGGAGGGCTGTAGCTCAGTGGGTGGGTGGAGGAATAAGAGGTGATGAGAGGCAGTAAGAGTGACCCCAGCAAGGCCCTTGTCTGCTGTCTGTGGAAGCGACAAATGCTGCCAAGACGCTTTGACGAAGACAGAGATGCATCCTTTGGATTTGGAAACCAAACGGTTGATGGTGACCTCTAAGTAAGAGTAATTAAGCAATGGAATGATACAGCAGAAATCAGTCTCAACTTCACATCCAAACATTCAAAGTCGGCCAGGGTCTGAGGTCAAACCACCCCTCCAACATCTACTCTCTGCTACTTTTAAGTGCACACCTAGTCCAAATAAAATGAATTATCTGCTTCAATGAGCACAACACCCTTGCCCGCCTCTGTCTCTGCTCGAGGGTGCCCCCTATCTGGAGTGCCCAAGTCACCAGGACCAAGGACCTGCCTTCAAGTTCCAGCCCAATGCCATTCACCCTCCAGGCTTCACCAGTTTGCAGACAGCTGCAATCCAGGCCTCCTCTCAGTATCTATGGTACCTCTCAATTTTTAACTTACATCATCAATACTCAATCAAACACATCTGATTTAGAAGCATTACTCGACCTCTTTATAGACAAATCCCACTGCAGATATAGACAACAGTGTAAGCTTTCTCTAGGTGCCCAAATAGTTCATGAGAAACTGTGCAGAGACTTAGGGAACATCAGCAACAAAAATCACTACCACCTCCTGTCACAATTCTCCGTCACACAGAGGAGGGGACAAAGTAGCAGAGCTGGAGTCCCATGCATTTCAATAGTATTTATTTTTAAAAACTGTGCCTCTTCTCCTAAAATAATATATTGGGAAATTTTGAAATTTGAAGTAGTTTTTAGTATTTGGAAAGCGAAACATTTTCAGCATACATAAAACTCATAAATTATTAGGGAGCATGTTAAGATCTAAACGAGCCAAAAAGTAGAGATCGTAACTGGATCACCAAAGAAAGCGCTCCTTTCTGCACTTCTTAATGGTTAAGGAAGAAGGGGGAAAACCTGCTCCCATAGGGATCTATGCCAGTTAGCTTGAATCCATTCAAAATTTACTACAATACTTTTAAAAACTACCTTACTGCTAAATTTACTTTACAGGAAGCACTTGGACACCTTCACATCTTTATGCCAAGAACAACTCTGTGCTGATGACACATTTTATTCACTAGAATGTTGTTTTATGTTTTACCTTCAACTTCTTTTTCATTTCTGAGGTCTCTTGCATCTTCTTATATTCTTTTATCTCTGTGGCCTGAATGGCAGTCATTGATTTCAAAATCCAGCTCAACAGCTCTGCACTTACAGCATCGAACCTGATTTAAGATTCATATGTTATCATTTGACATTCATTTTCTTCTACTGTTTCACTTGATTCAAGAAAGAGGACAACCAATACACCTATCAGACGTGTGTTTTTAAACACCCGCCCCCAAAACAAAACAAAATGAAAAACACCTGGCAACCCAGAACTACAGCAACCACGCAAAGTAAGGCCATATATTTACAATTAAACATACAGAAAGAGGAATAAAGTTGTAATGTTAATAAATAGAATAATAAGATTTAATTTTTTTAAACTTTAAAATAAATCACATATGTCTTACTGAATTCTAATAGATAATGAAAAACACGTGGCTAGATCATAACAGAAAAGAACAAGTACAGATACCGTTAAAGTTAGTGCCTTCTTTAATTCGATATGCAATTACTGAGTCTGCTATTTGCTGAACTGGTCTCTTGATACGAAAGTAAAGTAGACATAATCCCAGTCTTCAGGGCACTTCCAGTTTAGAACAAGCAATGGAAAGTAGTAGTAGGCACAGGAAAGAATTTGCTAGCTTCAGGAATTCACAGGCATTGCTCCTAATCCAATCAGGGGAAATGGCTTCCTGGAGTCTAAAACATTATTATGTCTATGTTTTCCTTGTCACGAGGGAAGACAGAAAGGGGAGACATTCCACAGAGAGGGCCAGTTGTAACTGGGATAGTGAGTACAAGGCAGGGAGGGACAACTGACAAAGTGGCAGAGAACCACAGGACCAGGTACTAAAGGGTCCTGTGAAGGCTGGAATTCACAAAAGGGCAACTGAGAGCTAATGCAGGGTTGTAAGCATAGGACAGACATGATTATACGACTCTTTCAATGTTGATGAAGGAGAGAGAATAAAGAGAGGCAAGATGAAAAGAAGGTCTGGGGTAATACCAGGAGTCAAATAGCAACCACAGGAAGGAAGAAAATTAGAGAGGTTTGAGAGGCGATAAGAAGCTAGGCCAAAATCACAGTAAGGGCATGTCCTGGTGGTTTAGCAGTTAAGTCTGCTCCTCCAGGTGGCATAGTCCAGATACCTCCCAAGGGCCCAGGTTTGTGACCCAGAATTGGGAGAACCACCAAGATGAGTGACTAAATAAAACACTTCTTTCTCCTCTCTCTCTTCCTGCCTGACTGCCTGCTTCATTCCTCCACTTTTCCTTTTAAACAAAAACCAAAAGGAGGAGGAACAAGAGGGTAAATACTTATTGATTGCTGGCCACCTACCAGTCCCTTTTTTAAGAATTTTGGTTGTATTTTTAATTCAAGCTATCTTCTCAGATACCCTACGAAGTACTTACCATTCTCATCCCTTTTAATGGAGAGGAAATTGATGCCACTGAGATTGTAAATAACTGCCCCAGGCTACAAAACTAATAAACTGAGAGTTTGGATTCAAACAGAGGCAGTCTGTGTCCGCCTACCCTGTACTCAGGGGGTTTCCCCAAACAACGGTGAGTATTTTAGGTACTTGACTGCTATTGCTGATGATGGTTTCAGGAAACACTGTCTAACCTATGTCTAGTGAATTATGAATTATTTTCATCAAGTAAAATTACTTTATATTTTGTATGGGGTTTTATGACATTCTAGGCTAGCTATAATAAAATAATCAGAGGTTTAGGTATAATTCAAGCAGCGTTTTTTGTTAAGGAAAGGTGCAGGCAGGTAGCTAAGAACAGAGAGGAGGAAGACGCACTTTATTTTTTATTTAGTTGTTCAATTTGTTTGCTCCGCCTCCTATCCAGGACACCAGCTCAGGTCCTTGGGATGTACACAGATTGTGCTCCTTCAGAAGCGGCTGACCTAACCACCACTCCACTGAGGCGTGCCTTCTCCTATCACCTTAACACCAAACTTCTACTTAATTTTCAAAGGCACCACTCAGAAAGACCTAGGAGATTTCGTCCATTTCCTCCCTCGACATGAGCAAGAGAGCTGGGAAAGCTACCGAGCAGTAATGATGTCAGGTCACATTAACAGACATCCAAAATTATAGGAAATAAGTGTTCCTCTATACTGTCAACTGGAAGAGACAACCACCAAGAAAGGGGGAAATAGACCACCATTTTTGAAGCATGTCTTCTAAACGGTGCTAAGTTGTTTTTGAAGGTTCCTGTCTGCTCAGCCCAGAGAAACACAAACCTATAGTGGTTTCTATCGAAAACTAAAGATATTAAAGAGCCTAGAAACTGAAGAGACCTACTGGGAATGGTTACAGATACTCTGGACTTGAGAATGGTAAAAACCGGAAGGAAATCTATCCTCAAATACAGAAGAAGCACCATATTGAAAAGGGGTCCTATGACCCTACATTGCCCCACTGAGCATAAAGAGCCCAGTAGACAGAGGGGCTGACGATGGCTGAACATAAAAACAACCTTTCTAATAATGAGATTTCTGTATTTTATTATAATAAATTGGATGTGCTCAAGGCTTTATTTGTCCAGGAATTCACTGAAGGAATTTCTGTAACATTCAAATCATTAACTAGAACACTACGGCGTTCACAGCTGATTGCCCACCCAAAAGTCATCCCCTCCTCGTCACACTTTTTCCTTGCTAGTCAAGTCCTCCAGAGGACAGCTCCAGACCATACAATCTGAGCTTACTACACACCCAGGGCATGGACAAGTGACTGAATCCTGGTCAGGGAGACCATCTTCCAGGAACTTTCTCCTTATTAAAAACAAAAGACAAAATAGACAAAATAAGGAAAAACTGCCCATTTGTCTACAAGCAGGTTATACAAGTATTTACACCCAGTGCCACAGCAGCATGTTAGGACAAGAAAAAGTGAAATCTGAGGGTGGAAGCCAGCATGCTGAGAAAGCAGAGACTTCCAATGGCAGGAAGTTAAAAAGCACCATTGCATTAGAAATGCTCTATCTCTGGACTTAGGTAATGTGAGCTCATCAATGACCTCATTGTTCAAGTCATTTGGGGGATGGTATTCTGCTTCTTGCCACAAAATGCACCCTATACAATATGGTCTTGTTTACATGGAGAGCTTTAAAATGACGCCCTCTAGTCTTTTAGAACCTTCCCTGCTTCCAAATGCACAAAGCCAGCAGTGGAGACACGTCACCAGATCTGCCTGGCAGAACAGAAGCCCTCAGGAAAGGAAAGATCTGTGGTAATATTAACTTCAGAGGCATCTTCCTCATGTGCAGCCTTGGTTCAAAAGGGAAAGTTCCCTAGTGAACTGTTGGCAACTTGGAAGTAACTCTGGTCCTGCAAGGAGATGCTTTTAGGAGGCAGAACCTTATTATCAAAATGAAAATTATCTGGTAAATTTGGAATCATGCTTTGTCCAACAAAAGCTAAATTGGGGAAAGCATATCATTTTTATTCAAGCCTAACATAATAGCCCATTTACCCATGTACTGGGATTCTGTCAAAGGGACAGCATAATAGTGCTACTCAAGTGCTGTTTTAAGGATTAACAGCTACAGTGCAGTCACAGAAGCTGGGACACAATATAGTTTAAAACAGTATGCAACATTAGCAAAAGTTCAATATCTGTCAGCTGCGATTACTCCTCATATAAAGATCCCGAGTTTCTTTTCAATCAATAAGACGAAAGGACATTTTATGCCAAAGGTGGATCTGTAAGTCAACCAGGAAGCAGCTGTGAATGAATCTGACAAAGTAATTAACAATGGGAAAAAAGAAACATGAAAAAAGAATGAGGGAGGGGAGAAGGAAGAAAAAACCTAACTAAAAAGGAATGCCCTCCCTGAATTAAGTACGTTTTAATGCAAGAAGGGGAAGGAGCATCGCAAAAAGTAAGAGATTTATCTAAAGTATAACTGTGGGAGTTGTGACAGTAAAAGAAAGAATTAATGAGGAATCAGGACATTCATGTCTTTCCAAGATAAATGATGTGTGGGACGTAAGAAAGAAGGGATCTGCCTCACAGTTTTCTAAATTAAACTCAGGATATATAAAACCATCTAAGATAATTCAGATGCTTCCTCAATATAACATAAAATATTCAGAGGACTCTTGGGCAATGAGTTTTTCAGCAGTTGAATTTCCATAACAATAATTATGTCTAAATTTGCATATGAGTAGTGATTAGAACAAGATAAGTACCAAGTACATAATACATTATTATGTGTAGTATTGGGTTTGGAAATTTTTTCTATCTGTTCTCACTTTTTCTTAGCTTCCATATCCAGAGGGATCTGTCTCTTCTTTGGGGGAGGAGGAGGAGGCATTTCCTGCTTAGATCTTTTTGTAGTTATTTGTTCTCTTATTCGAACAGTCTCTAAAAGATCCTTCTGAGGAATTTGGGACATCCCCAGCTTTGCAACAGCCTGAGTCACCTGAAAACAAAAATAATAATCCATAGTTTTAATATTTTATAACATCTGTATTGAGATATAATTCAGATCTTATCTCTCTCTGAAAGTGTGTATTTCAATGGTTATAGGTATATTCAGAGTTACACATACAACTATCCCTACTTTCTAATTCCAGAACAGTTTTTTTATCCGAAAGAAACCCAGTACCCATTAACAATCATGCCGCATCCTTCTCTTCCCCTAACCCCCAGAAACCACTAATCTACTCTGTCTCAGTGAATTTGCTAGTGTGGATATTTCATATACATAGAATCATAAAGCATATAATCTTGTGACTGGCTCCTTTGACTAAGTCTATGGTCTCAAGGTTCATCCATGCTGTAGCATACATCCATACTTTGTATTTTATTGTCAAATAATATCTTGTTGCATGGATATACCAAAGTTTGTTTTGCACTCATCTATCAGTAGACACCTGGGTTATTTTATTTTTGAGGCTCCTATAAACAATGTTGCTACAACCACTCACGCACTAAGCAAAGCTGTATTTTTTATCAGTTCAATAAAGTATTTTTAATTAATAAGATTATTTAAGATTTAAATATCACTTTGGATGGATGGATAGATGGATGTTTGTTGTCAGTTACCAAGAGTTAAATGGCTGGATATTAGTAAGTTTTTTAAAGATCTATTAACACTTACTTGAGAAAAATGAAGATATTCCCAAGACAGTTTTTCAATTTCACAGTAAACTGGGAATAAGGAACTAGTATTTTAGTTTACCTACTACTCTTTGATTTCATAAAAATTAAAATTAACCTGAATATTAAATTTCCACTTAATGGCACAAAAGATTATCCAAAGTCAAAGGTACCTGGTTTGAGGAATCTTCTAGTCTCTGAACCAAAGAATCCCATCTCTGAGTCAGTTCCTCTGAGTCACTGTTGATTTTCTTAGATGCCTTGGGATTATCAAGTAATTGACTCACATCCTGGCCAATCTCACTCAGCTGATCCAATGCTTGACGTTTCATTTCCATGTCTTCCTTCAAAATCTAGTATTTCAGATATTTATTAGACAACTCCTTAACAGGATTTTAAACTCCTTCTTTTCCCCAGTTAGGAAATGAAAATATGTACATTTTATAGTAAATGTATTCACTATGCAGTTCATGTACGCTAAAACATAGATCTTTGGTTCTAGATCATCACATGACAACATTCTAATGCTGGGTAGTGAGTCATAATCCGTGTTCAGGACATTGCATGAACCCTTGGTGTGAAACACTGAACTGTCGTGATGTCACAGACAGATGTGGACAAGGGTGTCACTTACAGCCAGTCGCCGAACACTGACACTTAGTTCCTTCTGGTCTTTGAAGTTGCTCGTCTGGACTTTATTCAGCGCCTCTTCTTTTTCAGTTAGCCAAGCCTTCAATAAGCACTACAAGCAATAACAAAAGTTAGAGACACATTTGGGGTATCATCTGAAGGACTTAAAACACCAAAGCCCAGAAAGATATCATTCTTTAAAATATTACTCTTATCAGATTTACAACAGATCGAGTTGACATTAATCCCACACCAAGGTAACTGTATCTAATTCTCTCGGAGGGAGAAGAATCAAAAAGGCTAAATTCAACTATCCAAGTCTCCAAAAGTGACATTATACCACTCCAGAGGCAGAAGGAAGTTCAGAAATTTTGTCCAGTCCCTTATATTAGGGAGGAAGGAGAGAAAAGTCAATTACATGTTCAATACCACTTAGCTATGACAGAGCCAGATCAATCACCCACACCCCAAAGTCAATAGCTTTTCCACAGCCTCAGGCAGGAAAGTCACATCAACTCACATGCTAAGTACCATGATGATACAAGTTCAAGCTAAATGCAAGAGAAATTACAATGTCAATCTAATCATGAAAATAGTATATCTAAAGATGAGCTTCTAAATAATGAACAGATCTAATTTGTTGTTGCATTGGAACCATATCATATGATCTCTATGACTAACCTATATGGTTAGCTACAAAAATCAATAGAAATTTGTTTGTAAAAATGATACACAACTATTTGTATATTTTCTTAAAAAAAGAAAAAGAAAACAAGGCTACTTTTCTAATGCCATATTTAAAGACAGGTTACTTTTCATTTCTCATTTAACCCTTTATGGATAATAGTCTCATACCTGTTCTTCCAATAATTCCTGCCACAATATATTGATTTCTTGTAACCTATTCCAGCGTTCTTCAGTCCAGCGGCACACTGCTGTCCAGCGTTCACCGAGTTTCTAGTAAAGAAAGAAGCCATCTTTCTCAACAGTCTTAACACACAGTTACCATCAGTCCTAAAGAAACTCACAGCATCCATTGTTCTTTACTATAGGAGATACTTTTATAAAAATTGATTTCAAATAATATAGACAAATCCCATAAATGGGCACCAGAAAAAAGCTTCTTTCTTTATAATTTAATTATTTCACATAACAAAGCTAGAAAGTAACACAACTAGAACTCTAGCTTTACTTCAAATTCCAGCTCTTTCTGTTTCATCAGATTTTTTATAAGAACTTGATATTTTCATATATATTTTCATATAAAGTAAAAATATCCATTTTTTGTGCTTCAAATTTTTCAGGCAATAATTATCTTAAAAACAATTTCAATCCATCAATTATTTCTTACCCACCTTTTAACATGCCAAGAAAATTTTCATCTGTAGTGCCGATGTTATAAAAATATTTTAACCTTAAAAATTAATTTTGAATGAGAGAATTTCTATAAAATAAAAAATGCTTACTTGATTTGTTCTGTGTACACTTCAAGATCAGTTAAAAATTCTACAAAAATTAGCAAGAAAATCTTACAAGATTAACAATATAAATAAATTTGAAAAAACAACTTGTAAAAAATAATTCTTCATAATGATTTTGACAAATTTTATTGCCACTTTATAAATAATGATTAAAAATGTAAACTCTTATTTCTATATTAACTATATATGAAAAATATTATTTAAGTCATATTTTATTTCTTAGAGACTTAATACTAGCTATATATAAGCTATGTAGAATGTAAAAAGTAAAGAAATTAGAGTCAAAAGATCTCAAAGTCATAGGTCGCCAATCTCAGCATAGCTTTTTGTCTATTCAAATCTCAGAGGCATCATTTAACCTCCCTGAATTTCAGTTTCCTCACTTTCAAATAGGCAAGACATGAATGCCTACCTCTCACATTACTGTAGAAACTAAATATCACTGCACCAAAGTCTCAGAACCAATGGCAGACCAAATGTTACAAAAAAAATTTCATATGATGAAATTATAGTCTGAAAGTTAAAGAAAATGATAAAATGACAGCATATCAGATAGTGTTGACAGCATATGGAGAGAGTGTTCAATTGAAATACCAACAGATCTCTGTATAGACTTGTTATACACTGTGTAAAAAACTGTGTTGAGGTATCCAAAACTGTTGCTGAAATTCACACATTGATCTACCCAAGAGGCATCAGCTGAAATTCTCAAACTTAAATATGTATATGCATTTTTTCAGTGTAGAGTCATTAGATCTCAATCCCAGGGATTCCACTCTACATGGATTCCAGGAACCTGTATTTTAGCAAATTCCTTAAGTGAAGTCTGTGGGCCACTTAATAACATCAGTTCCTGTGCTTCCAAATTCTGTTAATATTATGCACAAGGAAGGAAGCGAAGAGCCTCAAGCAACCCAGTCCATTCACCCTAAGGCTGGAAGTGAAGGAATAAAGATGTAGGTCCTCCTGCAACCCTCAGGCTTGGGAGGAAGTACATCCTAACACAGGTCTACTCTTCTAATTAAACAGTGAGAAAGGACTAAAGAATATCAACAACACATAAGCAGGTTTCAGACCACCGATGCCTTGTACTACCTTACTCTGCAGGGTCCTTACCTGTAACTGATCTTCAAGAACCGCGGTTGCACTCTCACCACTGTTTTCATCAACAATCACCACCATGTGAGTTAGTGAATTTACCTTCACCTGCTCAGTCTCAAGATCATTTTGCAAACTCTAGAGAAAAAATTAAGACAAACCATTATTTCTACTCTTTCCCATTTACCTAGTTAAAATACACTCAGTTGTCAATAGTTATTAAGGACACTTAATGAGGCATTGGGCTTAAATTTCCAACCATTACCCCAAGTGTTCTCCTAATGAAACAAACCTGTTTTAAAACTCCACATTTCATTACGAACCAAAAAAGTTTGAAAATGGCAGTATCGTAATGGATTGCATGTGAAACATCATCACTTTTATTTCAATTTCTAGTGCCCCAACAACAACAAAAAAGTAGCATAAAGGAGTCTTTCCCAGAAATTAAAAACATAGAATTAGCAAGTGAAGAATGGTCTCAAACTTAAATAGACATAATCAAAGATCAATTTTTCTAGGGCAGCAGGATATAAAGTGAAAGATAAATCAAACGCTATTTGATAGCCGGAAGTTTTTCTGATTAGCTACTCAGGAAAGCAATTAAGGATATACTGATGCCTCCCATTCTCACCTGCTTCATAGAAAGAGCATGTTAGGTCATTAGATAATATGTAGGTAATTTATTTAAATAATATCAAGTGTTATCAGATGTTCTTGAGTTGTTTTTAATATCCCTAAAGCCCTATCCATCATTTATCTAGATATTTCACTGACCAATTAAATTTGTCAAACTATTTGCAGAGAAGTTATTTTATTCTACCTTTCCTTATCTTGACTGAAAGATTATATCCTAAATTTGTGACCCTATTTTTGTTCCTCATCTAGAGCCTGATACTTTTAGGGATGAAAGAAGAAGAAGCAAGAGCTTTCCTTGAAGGTCAGTACAGAAAAATCTGTGAGTTCCTTTCCTTGCCCACATCCAACCTTAACACCAGCACACAAGTCCTTAACCACTTAAGGATCAAAAAAACCCTTGAGAATTTTATGAGCCCTGTGTACTTACATAAGAAAACTATATACACCCAGATAAAAGGTGACCTGCACTTTCATGCTCTGGCTCAGAAAAGTCCCATCCACATGAATTCCATCTTATAAACTGCTGACCTGTAGAGAGCACTGAAAAGTGTCTCACCACCACGTCAATGATAGAAGCCATCAACCCCTGAGATTTAAGTGCAGCTTTTTCATATTTGATAAGGTATATAAGAAATATGAGATAGATTTACTTTATGATCTTCGAGAAGCTTCTGTAGGGATTTTAAATCATCATCCAAGGGACGTGTTTCCATCTTCTGAATACGATCTTCTGTGAGTGTTAACCAGGTCGAGAGCTGCTGCAGTTGCTTCTTCTGCAATTCCATCAGCACGTCATGCAGCCTGCCATGGGGGACACAGTATTAGACCTACTGGTGTCGGCCTTTTGCAAAGACACCAAAAAAATGGAGCAAGAGGACAAAGTCTTGTCTAAATCTTTCAAGCAGCAATTCATTTTTAAATATAGAAACCACCCCCCCCCCCCAAAAAAAACCCTTTATTTTCTTCCTGAACTTAATTAAAGGCAGTCAAAGAATGCAAATACCAGCACCCTTTATGTGTATCAGAATCATTGTTTCTCCCATCAGGAATTCCTACTTATAAAATAGGTGGAAATGGCGATGGAATGCAGTTTGAGCTTTACTACACAATACAAGAAATAAAATGAAACATGGGGAAAAAACTGCGTTTAAAAAACTACAGAATGGATTTGTAGATGAACAGCACTCCTTAGAGTGATGCTATGATTGGCTGATTTGAATAGTACAAATAGGTGTCCTTCTGAAACATCATTTCCCTTTTTGCTAGTTGCTCTATTCCAACTTTTACCTTTAGATTTGGCAAACCCACCAAAGAGGAAATAAAGGTCATAGAAAATTCCAGAAACAATACAAAAAAAAAAAAAAAAAAAAAGGTGGTTCACCTTTTACAAGGCAGTTTCTGTAATTATTTTGTTTCACGGACACTGTCTTTTACCCCAACTACCCAGGGAAATGCAGTCTATGGAATTAAGTGTTCATGTCTTTGCTTCCACTCACCGGGACTGTCTGTCCATACTCTCCACCCTAAGTGCCTCCCATCTAGCATTCAGCAGAGTCATTTGTTCCTGAATTTCAAACTCCTCTTCATCGGACAGAGTCCCCTGCGTGATCAGCTGGTTTCCCGCCTGCAGGACACCCCCCACACTGCTCTGGTGTGCAGTCAGCTCCATCATGAAAGCCTAGAACGGTGGTACATCGTTAAGACAGTGCTCACTGCACAAATATGCTTACAAACTGTTAATGCCTAACACTCACTGCTACAGAAAAAGGTTGCCTAACAGTGCAAATAAATAGACTCTGACCCAACATTTTAAGTAAATGCTGATTAGGTAACTGACACCTTGTGAACGTGGAATGATGAGAAAATATCATATGCAAAACACCTGTTCACCCAAGAGAACCTGCTTAAGCAGTGCTGCCTTTCTATGATTTTTCAAGCCAAAACAGCACATAAGGCCTGTCAATTAATATACTGACAAACACACACAGGGATAAAAAAAAAACTGCTCAATCAAAAAGAAATCTCTATAATCAAATTCACTTCACTGTACAATATATTCTCGAAAGAGTAAGAAACTTTCAGTATAGAAAGCTGCATGGGTAAATACTGATTCTGACATTTGCCTAATCATACAATAAATATAATCACTTCTTGAGGAATACTCAAAACCTAAAGATCTGTCTATTGATTAGTCATTTGATATTTTAAATATAACAAGATGCTTCAGAAATAAGCAGGACGTTGCACTGATTTCTGTCAGTGGCTCCACAGATAAAAAAGTTACACTAAGATTAAAACCCAAAATCTACTTCCAATGCATAGTTAATCACCCACGCCAATTTCATAACAAAGCCCTACGTAAATACCACAAGTGTGCCAGATGCCACGATCTTTTTGTGGAGCAGAATTATGTAAACAACCTAATGCAGAGTTCAGCCCCTGATTCAGGCACAGGCACCCAGTGGACAGAGCCTGCTCATCAGCTACAGAGTGTTTACTTCGTGAGTGGCAAACTGGTCTTTGACTTCTTCGACATCGTCAGAAATGTCATCCTGCTCCTGGAAAGTGTCCTCGGCAGAGAGCAACCAGGTCAGCACTTCCTCCAAGGCAATCTGATAGCTGTCCAGATCCATGCCGACCGCTGTGACCGTGCTGGGGGCTTCTGCTCGGGGACTCTCCCGCTCCTCCAGCGCTGAGCTCTGAAAAAATACAGCCAAGAAAACCACAATCATAAAGACAAGAAGAGGCTCAACAGATACACCGCGGGGAGAGCCGGAGGTAGGTCCCACCATGTCGTAGGCATTCAGACAATTCACTGCTCAGGAGCTGGGCAAGCACTGCGGGGAACGAGTCAGACAGCATTTATTAAGGCCGCTAGCATGGCAAAGAGTACAAAAGTGGCATGCACGACAGATTCTGTACTCAAGGAGCGTCAAATATAGTTAGAGAGCAATACCCCACATGAGTCACTTCTGAACAAAAATACAACGGTTATTAGAAAAGTTATAAATTCCATGGTCCCAACAAGGGGTACTATTCAAGTTCACTGATGGCTAAAATAGTAGTAAAATAAAATAAAACAGAGGAACTGGAACATAATTGGCCTTGAAGGGTAAATGTAATTTAAAGAAAACGGAAATTTGACCCTTACTTAAGCTGCTTTTACTGAATTACACTTAGCATTGCATTTTAGACACAAAAAGACAGTCACATATACAGGCTGATGTACTGATCATTTATTTTTAGGGACTTACCCCCCAGTTTACTTGTCGGCCTTTAATTTTTTTAAGGAATGTTTATATTTAGTATAAATAAATGTAACAAGTTTATCTCAAGCTCTTCCTAAGCACTGGAGTATTTTCTTACATATTTAAAAATCTTCTAACTGAATTACCTCATTCTTTTGTTTCCTTTCAGAGTAAATCTTTAAAATTTGCCTACAGCTGGTCTCTACTTTATCATCTCTCATTCACAATTAAGTCTTTCAAACACAAAACTGTATAGGAAACAATCACGTATTTAATAGCTTCAATGTTATCAATACTCCTTTTCTCTACAATCTAGCATTTGTACCCAACACTCAATTGAAAAGGCTCTTGCCAGTGTCTCCAATAACTTTGCCATTGACAAGCCTACTTTCCGAGAATCATCTTTGAGGTGACAGTGAATTAATCAACAAACTGGAACCTTTTTGACAATAACAGTGCTAAGACAACACACATAAACCAGAACTGACTTAAACAATCCTGGAGATCTGGTCACCCGATGTTTCTTGCTTAAGCTCTCAGCTGTATGACTGCTGACCACTTCCCAACCTCCTAAACCACCCTTTTCCCTGCTTGAATAACACCATGCGGATTTTTCTCCTGGCTCAATAGCATTTGCCAACCTATAAGTAATGAATCTCCTCAAAATTTAGTTCTGGGTCCCTTTTTCTGCTCTGTAAACTTTGCCTGAGTGGTCTCATCCCATACGATTTAAAGACCCATTTACATTCTGTAGATATTTAGCTTGATATTTCTGGTGTCAAACTCAAAACTCCTATGTCCAACTACCTTAACATCTTCACTGGAATGTTTCACAGGCATATCAAACATCATCTATATTTAAATCCTTCATCGTATCCCCAAATCTGTTGTTCCTACTCAGGCTTGTCCATCTCAGTAAAGAGTTCTTCTGCATATTGAATTCCTCCACCTAAAACACAGGGAGCCAGGCTTATTTTCTCTCTTTCTTTCACGTCCTAGATTTAACATGTAAATAATTCCTACCTTTAAAATTTATCTTAAAACCATTTAAACCTTTCCATTTCCACAATCACCAACATCTTTCCCCAGCACTACAGCAGCTGCTAACCAGCATCTCCATTCCCTCATGCCACCACGCTCCTACCTCCATAATCCACTTCTCACACAGCAGCCAGAAGGATTCTGTGGAGATGTAATCACAGCATAAGACTTCCCTGCTTAAAATCTTTGACTGTTTTCCCAATGCTCTTAAGATACAATTTAAAATTCTTAACATAGTTTGCAAGAATACTGTGACAGCAAGAAACAGAGTAAGAGTGTGTGGGGAAGGGGGTTGGATTTCAATAGGTTAATCAAGGAAGACTTCTTTGAAAAATGCCATTGAAACTGAGGAAAGATGGCAGCTTGCCATGCAAACAGTGGGTAGAGGAACACTTCATAGAGAGAAGCCCACATGTACAAGAATCTTGGGGAAGGAGAGGAGAAAGTCTACCATGACGGTAGTGTAGTGGATAAGACAAATAGCATATGGGGTAGCTGGGTCTTTTAAACTACAAGAAAAGATGAGATCTTTCAGTAGTATGAAGGCTGAAACAAATGAAATACACAAACACACATTTGGAAGAAGAGTCAAACAGGTTCACTAAACTGAACGCAGAAGTTAAAAAGTGAATCGTGAGCACACATATAAAACACATTATAATCAAGAAACAGATGTCAAAGAAAGAGAAGGGAAATGAGGGAAATTCCAAATCTATGATCCTGAAACCACTGAGCCAAAGTAACCTGGAAATCATTTAGTACCCCAAACTTCTATAACAGTAAGAATATCTGAGAAGCAGAAAAGTTAATAAACAAAGGACTCTTAGATAGGTACTAGGATCAATGAGGTAGAAGAGAAGGGCAATATCTAAAAGCAAATGTTCAAAAGGCAGTCTGTTAAAAAACAGGCCAAAGGGAATTGACGGGATTATTTGTTGACTAATACTATACGTTTATAGAAAGATTGAGAGAACAGGGCTGACTATTAGTGTTCATCAGAAAACAGTGAATGGCAAGCTATGTCAAAGAGCAGATGTTTAAAAACTGATCACATTTTATTTCTTTAACTAGCTTAATTCAATCTCTAAGGCACTAATGAAAGCATGCAAATCAAAAGGTTAATGTTAACACGCTTATTCTTAATCAAATAGCAAATGGCTTCTGTAGTTCTTACCATGCTATCCTGAGCCCTAAACAGAAGTGATTATTTTATCTACACATTAGAAAGGCAAATAAAATCTTCTTCCTTTTTAAGAGAGAATCACCATAACTATAAGAGCGAAATATCCTATCTTCCTTTAAAAAAATAAAAGTCTAATAAAGAAATGATTCTAAGGTCAAAAGGCAAACTTAGAATATGTGAATCACTTTAGGAGGATACATCATTGAGACAGGATAATAGCTAGATTATTAGAGAAAAATGTTTCTCAGCATTTTCTGTCAATTATAAAAATTTAGGGCTTTTCCTCAACTTCCTTTGACTTTTAAAAATAGTGAAAAGAGCCCAAAGTTCACATTCTGGCCTGTCTCGTGCCTCTTCTCCTCAGTGTTTTTTTCATGTTCTATAAATCATGCTATTTTCTTAAATTAAGAAAATTAAAATGTTGGTACTTATTACCTAAGGAAAATCTGAAATAACAAATAAGTTCTCTGAACCTTGAACAAAGAAAAAAAATGCTATGTCAATTCAAGACCATTATCATGAGAATTAACTAACATTGTAAAAGGAACTTGTTGAATGAAAATGAATGATAATGCCAGACAACAAATTAAGAAGGAAAATTAGAATAATGATAGCTACTGCTTATTGAGTACTTACTAATATCATTTTAGACTCTCTGAATTCACTATCTTCAGGAAGTGGGTAGTTTCATCCAGATTTTGCAGATAAGACTATGGTTAAGAGGGTAAGTAACCAACCAAAAGAAGTAGTGACAGGGATGAAATTTAAATTTCAGAGTGCAGGCTTCTGCCTCTCTAAAACGTATTTCTTATCATTTTGAAATCCATGTGTATCTCTTGGTAGCTAAAATGTTGGACCAGGTGATTTTAAAGAGCTCATAAAAATATTAAATTTTCTCATAAAGAGAACTAGTTGGACTAAAATAAAATAAGATATAATATCCATTGATCAAGGCAGAATAATTCAGGAAGAAAAATTTCATGAAAATTTATATCTCGCAAAGAACAATAAACAAATAACCAAATAAAAACTCATCCCTATAGCCAATACCATGGTAAGCCCATAAGTGAAAAGCTCACCAAATAGCATATCGCCATTTACTCCTTCAGAATAAAAGGAAAAATAAAGCTTTTCTGTGGATAGTTCTTTTGAGAATACAGTGATAAAAAGCCATTTTCTAGTAGCAAAAAAAAAAAAAAAAAAAACCCATGAAAATAGTACCTAGAATAAAACTAGGCTAACACAAAATAAAACATGTTCAACACATGACAATAAAGATGAAAGATGAAAACCAATGAGAATATGTAGTCTCTTAAGCAAGTCAAACAGCAGTATGATCACACATCTAGACCCTAAGCCCAGACTTACTGTATGAGAAAATATATTTTCCTTCTTAATAAAGCCAGTTGTCCAGGTTTTCCATTACACATAAGTGATGTGTGATGGCATGCTAACTGATAAATTGAACATCTTATGCCTAAGCAAACTGAGAAACCAAGGTGTTCGCAGTCACCAAAAACTTCTCTAGCAGTGTTTTTATTCCTCAGAGAAAGCAAATATGGCAAATTCAACTCCCTAATAGAAAATGTACCTGTACTTGTATATTAATTTCTCCATCTTCACATTCTTTCTTATATTTCCTTGGGAGTGTTTCTACTTCACGGATGGCATCTATAGTGACTTGCTGAGGCAGCACCTCGAACAAAGATGTTAAATACATAATTATGGATTTCTTGTCAGGAAGCTGAACAGCGACATCTAAAAGTGGGAGAAAATAAGAACCAGCTTAAATTGGATGTCCAAAATATGTGAAGTGCTCAATATTAGATATAAAATAAGCCTCCTTAGCTCCCATAATCAATACTAGAATATAATCTCTGCAATACCTTGGTTCATTCAATATCTATTTCAGGTAAGAATATAGGAGACAAAGGCAAAGATGATTACTTATATTTTTGTTCACTATCCATTTCTTAAAAAGCTTACCTAAAAAATTATCCCAAGTGCTCAAAGATGTAGTAGCTACCACTTAAGATAATGATACAGGTTTTATTCATATTATAAAAATAAGTCAGGAATTTAACCCTGCAACATTTGTAACTAAAGTTTCACATCAGATGCAAGAAAAGAATGTAAACACAATTCAATGACTAAAACACCTAATCGTGCATCTAAAAATTATATTTTCCTAAAATGTCAAGTCTTATTCTGATATCGATTAACTATTCTTCCATGATGTAATTAAATTTCTATCCAAAGAATCCCACAAATTGTTAAGTAGAAAAGTACTAATAACTGGTCTGCAACAAAATGGCTTGCATCTACACTTACTTCAAAAGGAAAAACAATCCAATTTACATAATTATTTCTGTAAAGGGAAAAGAAATACTGCCTTTTGATTGTTCAAAATTAAAAAGTAAAATCAAGATCGAAATTAAGCACTGAACAATACCTTCAGGATCTAACAACTTTTCAATTCCCAAGTAAGTTTGAGCCTTGCTGAAGGCATGTTCAAGTCTCTCGATTGGGGACATTTTGGTAATTCTATCCCAGCTGAAGAGATCAGGTCTGAAATCATCATACAAATAAAACAGAATGTCATTTTTTATCATCTAATACATTTCAGTTTTAAATTTATTTTATTTGTGAACTTGAAAGTTTAGTTTTTATATACCAAAGCCTTATGAAATATGCTATAATTTAAAATAATATACAAATATAAAAACAGGTAAAAAATTCTACAGTTCTTGTATTGGTTTAATATGCCTATTAAAATTTCTGGAGTAACAACTAAAAGATGAGAAATGACATGCAGTATTTCCCAAATGAAAGAAAAGGATGGGTGTAGAGGAAGAACCTATCAATATAAGAAAGAAAGCAGATACAGAAAAGTTAAGAGAAATGAAAGGCTCAAAATAGGTGATAAAAATGAAACTAAATACAGCAATTGTCATCATCAATATTAATAACTAAATTCTCCAATTAAAAGACTTAGATTAACAGAGTAGAAAATCCAGCTCTCATCTGTTCATAGGATACTCTTAAAACAAAAGCCCTGAAAGTCCCTCCACACTACTACTGCTCAATATTTCATTTATATCTTAATTTTCTCTTGATCCCACAAATTGGACATTATGCTGCTTACTTACGTAGAAATCAACCATTTTCTTTGTACCCTTATCTGTTCTTGCACCTTTGACCCACCTACCTTCTGGGATGAGCAACCCTCACACCCAGGTTCCCTCTCTGACTTCATCTCCTTTCCCTCCCTGGACTCACACTACTGCACTCACTGGCCTCTCACAGACCAGACATCTACTCTGCTCCTAACTGATATATTTTTCTTCGGGATACTCACCATTGCTAAATTCTATACAAGTGACATCATAATTTATATATTTTCTGCCCCTTTATTTGAATAAAAACTCCAGAAGGACTGGTATTTTTGCCTGGTTAGTTCTCTGCCATATACTCTGTGCCTAGTCCATAGAAGGTAATCTACACATAAGTCTTAAATTAATTAAAGACTAGAAAAAGTGATAAAATCTCTTAACCAATGAGGAACAAAAGTTAACCTCCTTCAACTGATAAAGGAGAAATGGAAGAAGACAGGAGTTCATTAATCAGATAAAAAGTAGAGAAAGCTACCAGGAACATCAGCTTTATGGGAAAACATTAATACCACTCCCTTCATTATCAAGAACAAAACATCCTGCTCACTATCACCTATTCAAATGAATATTGTACAGGATAAAGCACAAATGAAGAGGAGAGAGAAGAGAGCTGTTATAATTCATGGATGACATTCTACCTCCCCAAATCTACAGAAACAAATTAAATTTTTTTAGGAATTAAACAAGTTTCCAGACAGAAAATGTAGAAAAGCCAATATATTTTTATATATCAGCAAAAAAAAAAAAAAAAAAAACATACAGGAAACAAAACTTGAGATGACAAATAATTTGCAACAGCAATAAAACATAAAACCTATTTTATCTCCCGCATTCAAATACTTGATGCATTTGGATTTGGGAGGGGTAGTAAATTTATACACTGCAGTATTTTTCTGTATCTTCATTCAATATTTACACTGAATTTGGTTAAAATGGTATGCAATTCTCTTATTTACATATGGCAACCAGTTTGTCCCATACCATCTACAAATCTGCAATATTGGCTTAGCTGTATATCAGGTCTTCTGTGTGATGCAGCTATTTCTGAGTTCTTTCTTCTGAATTAACATCACACAAAGCTATGTCAAATAAGTCAAATACTGGCAACTTCAGATGGTTCAGCCTATTACCATATTAGTGCATTTATTTATAGTACAACATAGTCTTAAATAGCTCCGTAATTAGTTTGGTTTCTGTTTGGAAAGTATTTCAGCCTTGTACTTCATCTGTAGGAGCACACTGATTCTTCCTGATCTTTGGTCTTTTATATAACTAGAATCAGTTTGCAAATTTTATGAAATAGGTCATTTGTCTATTTTTAAGTGGAATTACATTAAATTTACATTACCCTTTCAGTATGAGAAGGAAAACTAACACAGTTCTTTGTACATATTACTGGTTAGTACTGAATGAGTGGGCTTGAACTATGTGAATCATTTTACATTTTTTAACATGAACATGTAGATGAAACCATGGACATTGCACTGTAGAATTAAAATCCTAGGAAAATAAAGACCAGATGGAAAGTTTTCTTCCATGATATTTCTTAATATTTTAGTAGAGCATGTGCAGAGAGGAGAATGGTAGTAGTGGGGAGGGGGCTTTAGGAAGGACTAGTAAGGGAGGGGCAAAGAAAAGATTCAAAGATGTAAGCCCACATCTAAGTACAGTCTTGTCTCACTTATGTCGGTGGAGCAGGGCATTGAAGGCGAGTCCATCTGTCCAGCTGGTGGTGAAGTTGAGCACATTGACCTGGCTGTAGGGCCCAGTGGACTGGCGCACCCAGCTAAGAAGAATTTTCTCGCTGTTTGTCTGCTGCAGGTCTGACATGATGTCCTTCATGACATCTTTCACCTGTTCGAGAGAAATCACGTTGCCAATAACTTAAAATGGTTACTGGAATCAACTCTGAATAAAGTATGTAAGCTAATTAACAATATGCATTGGGTCGTTGGTATTCTATTGCATGTCCAAATGTACCTTTTAAACACAAAATGCATTTGTAACAGTGATTATTTGGAGGTACTAAAATTTAAAGGTGAGTTTTACTTTACCCTTCTACAATACGGTATTTTCTATATATTTGCTTTGTGGGTCTTTTGTGAGGAAGAGGGAGGGAGGGAGGGAGGGAGGGAGAAGAGGAAGAATTATTAATTGTTTGTTTATCCTCCCCTCCCACCCCAACCCTGGGGCGTGAACCTTGGTCCCTGGGCTTTACCTGGACTACACCAGAGGCACAGGCTTAGCTTCTGAGCCACCAATGCACATCACTTTCTGTATCTTAAACAATAGTTACACTGGGCTTGGCTAACATGAGCAGCACTTTCATAGTCACCAAAAAAGTAATATTTTAATACGTTTACAAGAATCTCATCACACGAAGAAAATTTATTATTTTTTTCTGTAACCATGAGGAAAAGAGGAAGAATCTTTGACAGACTACAAAATCAAAGAATAAAGTAACTTTCTAATGGCAATAACAATAAATAATCTAGAACTAATGTTTTATATTACTATTCTATAGTACATACATTTTAAGAAAGTGCTTAAAGAATATGAGCATATCAAAAGCACACAAATGCCAACTTAAGGGGGCTTTTAGGGGCCAAATCTAGGAAATCTAAGCATCGAGACAGATGACAGTGAAACCTATTAAATAAGTAAATATACATGAGTGTAAACAGATATATGAATACAAAGATGGATTGGAGGACGGGAAGGAGGGAAGGAGGGAGGGAATGAGGGAGGGAGGGAGACAAGGGAAAGCTCTTCCTTTCCCAGTAGAAAGCCAATAAATAAATGCAAAAGAAATGATGAAATTAGAAAATCACTCTTTATCAGGCATCATAACTATAATTCATCAGGCAACAACTATGAATTAACCTTAAAAAGAAAGGACACAAGTTTGATAAGTCACGGAATATCTACACAGTCACAAAGAATATCCCCACTTTCTTGTTTATTTTTGTTATTAAAATTTTCTTTATTTAATAACACACATGCAGACACCGCTGTGTACCCAAACAATGAAAGTTAACACAGTCAAAAAAAAAAAAAAAAGCTGACAGATAGCACATGCTTCCTGATATGGTGCATTAAGAAAAGTTCAACATGACTTTGTGGCATTCTGGCCAGAACTGAATGGCACAGGAAATATCAGCTAAGTCCACATGGAAAGACATTCTACAAAATAACTGTCTGGTATTCTTCCAAAATGTTAATATCATGAAATATAGAGAAAGACTCAGAACTATCCCAGATTAAAGAAGACGAAAGAGACATGAGAAGTAAATGTAAAGCATGATTTTCATTTTTCTTTTTCCGTAAAGACTATATTGGATCAATTAACAAAATTTCCTTAAGATTTACAGATTACATAATCAGATATTTTCAGTATTATTTTTCTGAATTTAATAATTATGTTATTTGTTAGTATATAGTAATTACCATATTGTATATTAATCATATTATTAGTGTTAATTATATATTATACATTAAGTTATAATACTAAGCCTATATGGTAGTTACACAAGAGAATTCCTTGTTTTTAGGAGAATGATTTGTTTTTAGAAAACACACATTGAAGTATTTAGACAAAGAGAAAGAAAGAACTACAGAAATATAGACAACTGCTAACATTTGGACAATCTGAGTCAAAGGTATCTAGGAATTCTTTTGAGTTATTTTTGTAACTTTTTTATACCTGCAATTATGTCAATTTTTAATTTAATATATTTTTAAAGATACTTTTTTTTTTCTATGCCAGGAAAACAGAGCAGTTTATCAGTCTCTTCCATTCCAAATTGCTATGAGTTGAATTACGTAGCCCCAGATTCATATTTTGCAATCCTAAGCCCCATTTTCTTATAATGTGAATATATTTAGAGGAATGGTCTTTAATGAGATAATGCCTTTGGTACAACTGGAGGAGATCTGGAAACACATCCAAGAAAGACTACATGACAGTGACCATCTTTAAGACCAGAGGACTCAGAAGACATCAACCTTTCTGACACCTTGAGCTCAGATTTCTAGCCTCTAGAACAGGGAAAAACTTAGTTTTTATTTCTGAAGACACCCACTCCAAGGTGGTGGCAGTCCTAAGAAGCTCATCTACAAATGACACATGTTCCACTTCTGCGAATGTCATTGAAATTTCCCCACCTGCCAGTGCAGAATGATGCTCCAAAGTAGTCCCAGAGTCAGCTTATGGTTTCCATCCACAATGTCAGTTCCTCCTATGTTCACTAAATCCACCTGTGAGAATGAATAAAGTGAAAATAAATAAATTTTAAGACAATTTGCCTAACGAAACTCCAGGTTTATGTTTTAACACATCTGATCAGCAATGGGAGTGGTAAGAGAAATTTCCTTCTAGAAAAACAAGTCAACCTAAATCTCCAAAATGCATAATTTAAACAACAGATCAATAAAGTAGTCAGGAAAAAAAAAAAAAA
Organism: Solenodon paradoxus; assembly: GCA_004363575.1. NCBI lineage: Eukaryota > Metazoa > Chordata > Mammalia > Eulipotyphla > Solenodontidae > Solenodon > Solenodon paradoxus. The sequence continues at coordinate 176,077 of RJWH01000622.1, read as the reverse complement.
AACATTCTGTTGCCCATGGAAAAGATTCAATACTTCTCATAAGAAAATGTTTCCAAAGGTCAGTCGATGCCAGGGCATAGACGAAGTGCCTGGCCTCACTATAAATAATCCTGATGGCACCAAAAACCCCAAAGGGCACATCACAAACTTACATTGTTCTGATGTAAAACCTGCAGCACTCTGTTGACATTATTTAAAGCATGTACCCTTGTGGAACCACGCTCCTTTGGCTAGAAAAGAAAACACAAAATCAAGTGAGACAGTTCCCCCATGTGACTGACAAACAATGACACTGACATGGACAGTGGACAGCCACTCAACATGCAGGAGCCCTCTGTGCACAAGCAGTGGCTGGTTTCTCAGTTCACCTTGTTCTGACAGTAAGCAGACTATCCGACTTACTACTTGAAACAGCTGTTCTCTAGCTGTCTTCACGTTGGAATCTCCTCAGGGGAGGAGCTTGTGTCCAACTCTCCCTACCCTGCATGCAAAGACTCACTGTGCTTGGGGTACAGTTTGGGTTTGGAAGTTTTTCAAAGATTTTCCTGATAATTCTAATGTACAAGCAAGTTTAGGCACCAATGCACTACACTGTTCTAGACACAGAAGTCAAGTCATCTCCATTCCTCACTAATGAGGACAGGGCAGGGAGGATGTGAGGAGCAAACCCAGGTTCCTGGTAGCACCATGAGTGCCCCCTGGCAGGCACCTGGGAATTGTGATCAGGGAGGCTTCTTTCTATCTCACTGATCAGGGAATCTTATCTGCCAAGAAAGGGACAAGTCTCTCCAACAACTGCCTGCCCACCATCTGGAAAGCAAAAGAGAGTGTAACACCCCACACTCTGGCAAGTAAGGAATTCATCTTGAGGAGTGCATCCTTCTATACTTTCCATCATAATTTTAGCTCTGGTTTTAGACCTTGTACTCATAAAATGCATCTTCTTCCTTAGCACAGTTCTTTTTTGTTTTTGTTTTTAAAGAAAAGGTATAGGCAGGAATGAAGACAAGCAGAGACAAGCAGGCAGGCAGGAAAAGCAAGGAGCAAGAAACATTTATTTTATTTCATCGCTCATCTCAGTGTTTCCTCTGAGTCTCATGCGAGGGTCCTGGGGATGTGTGCAGACTGCAGTCAGTGAACTTAACCATTAAGCCACCAGGGCCTGCCAGCCTAGTTATTTCTGTGAGTATAGATTACCTTACATGCAAAAAGGCTGAATTCAATGAAGAAAAATGACAAAGAAAATACTGGAAGCTTGAGTAAAAACTAATGTTTTTAACAATAGGGTTTTATTTTTTCAATATTTTTTCAGTAGCTTTTAAATGTGTCTCTATGTCCCCCATTATTCAAAATTTTATGCATATCCATACTTTGTAATTCTTTGCTGGGCTGTATAGGAGCGAAAAACAAAACTTTCAGGTACTTAAAGCTTTGATAAAAACTAGAGCTCTTGAGAAAATCTGAATATTGTTCCATCAATGAATTCTTTATAACACTCCCTTTTAATGATCCTATTTCAGCCTTTACACTGGAAGGACCCCCCTCCCCACTCCCAGAGATACAAGAATCAGTTCTGATGAGAGACAGTCCATTAGGCTGGTTCTCAGAGAGGACTCCTCTCACCAGCGATGTTCCTGTGAGACCTTCTAGAAGATCCAAGAGTTTCCTTCCATCTCTGAGGTCTGTGAACATATCACTGACGGGTGGCTTTCCACTCTATAAAATAAAAAGTAAAATATCAGTTATTTCAGCAGGAGAAATTGAGTGTGTGTGTGTGTGTGTGTGTGTGTGTGCGTGTCAAATTAATGAGTGGTTTCATTTTTTTCCAATTAGGTGTTATGGTCACCAGCAGACTATTCAAGTTTGTCTTATATGGAAAGAACAACCACAAATTTAAAAAAAAGTGATAACACAAATTTTTTAAGTTGAAAGGATTAGGGCATTTCTTAGAAAGAGAGCAAATAATTGTGATTAATATCAATATGCCTTGACCGTAGTATATATTCCTGAAAAGGAATGATAAAGAGATGTACTAAAAATTGAATGTGCATATAACACTTAGGTGCTAAGGCCAAGGAAAAGTGAGGATTCTTGTTCCCTTCTTGCTAAAGTTACATTCACAGAAAGATGATATCTTTCAGATCCCCATTATGAGAGCAGGCCATTTCATCATCAATTTCAGCTCTCGGGGCCTAGAGCTATAATTTTAGCAACTGATTTCTGCACAATCAAGAAATTTTGACTCTGCATCTAAGTCTAGTCCCTGTACAGTATTTTGAATAGCAAAGCTTACGGAACACCTAAACTCTTATCCTTGATGGATGAATAGCATCAATTTCTACTGATAAACTTACTCTAATGTATAACACCAGGAAATCCCTGCCTGTATGAAGTGATGGTTGTTATAATAGAATGGTTACTGCACAGAGATCAGGAAGCCTCAATTTTAATACCAGTTTGACCATTAACTAACTAGTGGACATAATTACTTACCCCCTATCTAAATCATAGGTTATTGTAAAAATCAAATGATTACTATTAAATAAAAATGTCCAGAAAACATAAAGCACCATGTAGAAAGAGTTCTATAATTATATTGCATAAAAGCATTCCCTTTTAATATGAGGTCTCCACAGAGATTAATAGTCCTAGCCCCTGCCATTAATAAAGATATTCCAAAATGAAAAATGATATCTTCTGTATTTCTCTTAAATATATATATGAAGCCAAATTTTACTATGTGTTTGAGATAGACGTTTCCTAAAGCTTTTCATTTTCATTTTTCTTTCCCATTATTTTTTACATTTTTTAACTCAGTATACTCTTAAGTCAACTATTTCTAACTTGTGGCTCTTCCACAGTTCAAATACTCTAAATGAGGAAAAAAGAATGGTAGTTTTCACTAGAGAATTAGTGAAGAAGAAGTCATTTAAAATCTCACTAAAAATAAACACCCAGGTCCAGAGGATTCACTGGGGAATTCTACCAAACATTCAAAAAAGACCTCATCTCCAACCTCCTTAAACTCTCCCACAAAGTTGAAGAGGAGAGAAAACTCCCAAATACATTCTACGAGGCCCGAATTACCCTCATTAAAATTAGACAAAGACAGCATCCCCCAGAAAAAAGCTACAGATCAATATCACTGATGAATATGATGCAAAAAACAAAACCTCAATAAAATCTTGGCAAATAGAATTCAACAGCTTCTAAAAAAAAAAATTATACATCATGATTAAATGGGGTTTATTCCAGCGATACAAGGACAGTTCAACATATGCAAAGCAATCAATGTAATACATCACATCAACAACTGAAAATGAAAATAACTATTTGATCTTCTCAATAGATGCAGAAAGGGCATTTGACAAGATTCAACACCCATTCATGATAAAAACTCTCACCGAAATAGAAAGAGTAGGCACATATCTCAACATAACATAGGCAATAAATGACAAACACACAGCCAACATCATAATCAATGGTAAAAAATTGAGCCTTTCCCCTAAGATCTGGAACAAGATATGGTTACCCACTATCACCACTATTAGTCAATATAGTTCTGGATGTACTGACCAGAGCAATAAGGCAAGAAAAGCATATTAAAGGAATCCAAATTGGAAAAGAAAGAGTAAAACTATCATTATTTGCAGATATGATATTATACTTAGAAAACCGTAAAGACTCCACAAAAAAACTGACTGAAACAATAAATGATTACAGCAAAGTGGCAGGATATAAAATCAACATACAAAACTCAGTTTTGTATGTTGATATATACAAACAATGAAGTAAAGGAAAAACAAAGAAATTCCATTCACAATAGCACCAAGAAAGATCAAATTCCTAGAATAAACATAACAAAGGAGGTGAAACACCTCTATCATGAAACTACAGGAGTTTAATAAAAGAAATAGAAGACACAAAAAGATGGAAAAACATTCTATGTTAATGGACTGGAAGAATTAACATAGTAAAAATGGCCATTTTACTCAAAGCAATATATAAGTTTAATGCCACTCCCATCAAAACTCCAGGGACAATCTTCAAGAAAATGGAGCAAACAATATTGAAATTTATATGGAATCGCAGAAGGCCTTATCGTAAGAGGGATAAAAATAACAGTGGGGGATCACACTACTTCAAACTATATTATCATCAGCAGCAATCATCATTAAAAAAGTCTGGTACTGGAACACAAACAGACACGCTATCAGTAGAATCATATTGAGAGCCCAGAAATAATATGAACAGTTAATCTATGACAAAGGTGCCAGGAGCATACAGTGGAATAAGGATTGTCTATTTAACAAATGGTGCTTGGAAAACTGGAAAGACATTTGTAAAAAAAAAAAAAGAAAGAAACTAAAATACTCATTATCACCATACACAAAAGTTAACTCGAGAAGAAGTAAAGACCTGGATATAAGATATGAAACCACAAAATACCTAGAAGACAACATGGAAAAAACACTCAACAACCTCAACTTCAAAGAGATCTTTGGGAAAGGAACAGCTATGGTAAAAGAGGTCATAGGAAAACTAAGCAATTATATTACATGAAAATGAAGAGCTTCTGTACAGCAAAAGAAATCACCACTAAAACAAAAAGACAACCCATGGAATTGGAGATATTCACATAGCATGTATCAGGTAAGAGCTTAATCTCCAAAATATAAAAAGCGCTCATATACCTCAACAATAAAAAAACAAATGACTCGCTCAAAAAATGGGCAAAAGAACTGAACAGACACCTATCTAAAGACACACAGATGGCCTACAGACACTTGAAAAAAATGTTCTACATCACACATCAGAGAAATCCAAATAAAACCTGCAATGAGATACCACCTTACACCAGGGAGAGTTGACCTATATCCAAAAAAAAAAAAAAAAAAAAAAGAAAACACCAGGGGTGTGGAGAAAAAGGAAACCTCCTACACTGTTGGTGGGAATATAAATTGGTGCAACCTCTTTGGAAAACAGTATGGAGATTCCTCAAAGAAATAAAGATGGATCTACCATTTGATCCACCAATTCCACTCTTGGGCATATACTCAGAGATTACAAAACACTCTAATCAGAAAAAATATCTGCACCCCTATGTTCCCACCAGCACAGTTCACAATAACAAAGACATAGAAACAACCTAGATGTCCAACAACAGATGGCTGGATAAAGAAAATTATGGTATATACACTTTATGGAATTCTATGTGGCTACTAAAAAAATAAATTAAATTGTTCCCTTTGCAACAATCTGAATGGAACTGGAGGGGATCAAGTGAAATAAGTCATAAAAAGAGAAATGGAGGATGGCTTTACTCATATGTAGGATGTAATGAAATGAAACAAACATAAACCCCAGCAAAAACTGACAAGACACAAGATGATGGCTCTGGAGAAGGCGGTGAGGAAATGAGAAAAGGAAAGAGGAAAGGCGGTAGTGAAGGACCCTAGAACTCTGATGGTTTGAAATATCAATCGATACATTGTCAATATTCAAAAATGAATGTAGCATTGTGAACACAAGAAATAATAAATATCAATGAAATAAAATTGAGAAGAAAAAGAATCAGCGAAGATTAAACTCTGACTCATTGGTATCTAGAACAAAGCTACTTTGCATATTCCCAGCTGCCACTCTGTTGAGTAGCCATTATCAGGACACACAGATCATCTCCATCGATCACAGTAACAAACAGATGTGCATGACGCAGTGGACACGTCCCAGCGGCAGTGATTCAGGACAAGAACATAGATTAAGCTCATGGGAGAAACAAAGCTAATTGAACACAGAAAGGATCTTAGGAAATACTGATGACAATGACAGTTAAACAATGGGTAGCACCTAGTGCTTCTGCTCCAAATATACACAAGGATGAAAACAGCATAGTGTAAAGAAAATAAAAAACAAGTCCATGACACACAACTGTGAATGTGCAGCAATGTTCTCACTATAGACAAGAGTCCTCTTACTAGTCATTTAACTTTGGAAAAGTCACTTAGCCTTTCTGCATCTATTTGCTCATCTGTTAAAAATTTAGATGACAGCTTTTCAATAAATGGCTGATTTTATCAATCATATCGCAAGCAAAAAATTAGTGTTGTCTACTGTCATAAAATGCCATAAAATTTCAGCAATATCTGATGTAAAAGCAGGTTCTGAACCTGAATACATGTTAGCGTCAATTCATACAAAAGGTATTCTTAGTCCCGAATTCACTAGTATGCTGACCTGTAGAGATAAATCTCATTCCGAATTAAGTAAGAAGACACTGCAGAATGCCTGGCTTTAGGTACGAACCATGAGACAAGCTAATTCAGCAGCAAACTTAACAAGATTCTTCACTAAGTTCCATTAATGCTACTGGCAAAGTGGAGGCATTAAGAGATGGCATTATTTATCCTGGATAAGATCCTCTTTCCTCGTGCGTCCCGGTAGCCTAGCAGATAAGGCTACTGGACATAATCCACATACTTCCTAAGGACCCCAGTTCAAGACCCAGGGCCAGGAAAACAACCAAAATGAAGAACTAAATAAAAATAAATAAAATGCTTTCTCCTGTCTCTTCCTACCTGCCTGCCTTCTTGCCTTCATTCCTACCTGCACCTTTCTGTTAAAAAAAAAGAATCCTCTTTTTTCACTCTTTTGTCCAGCTCATTATTTTGTTTACTGACCAATAAATTGTGGACAAGATTCCCTGTGAATTACTGGAACACAATCCTATTCTTCCGGAAGTCAATCATTTATACAAGGGTATCCAATGCCCTTATTTTCTTTAAAAAGAAAAAAACTCTACAATAACAACAGATTGACTGATTTTTTTCCTTTCCAAATTTCAGATAAATATCGATGGTTATCAATAAGAAAAACATTTTGTGCTGTATCCCCTTCCCCCAACACTGTCCCACTCATCATGGTGTTGTGGATGTCATCTTCCATGTGGTACCTTGAGAAGGACCATGTAGACCTACAGACTGGTCAAGGTGAAGACAATACATAGCCTGTGAATCTCCTCACTAGAAAGAGTGAAGGAAGGCACTTAGGCTTACACAAATCCAAAACTATGGATCCAAACTCACACAGAATGCACACAACCACACTCATCACACACATGTCCAAGCACTGTAAAATACTACCTCTTCCTAACAAAACAACCAAGGAATGCCCCCAGGATGGATGAAAAGAACCAACCCATGCCAAAGATGGCATTCTACCTAATATCCAGGAGACTAACACCTATAATTATGGTGACTCAGTGCTTTGTGCTTTCAACAGAGGTTAGAAAATTTCTTTTGTCAAGGTCCAGAGAGTACCCAATTCAAGTTTTGTTGGCCAGGTGGACTCTATCCCAAAAAAAAGAAAGAAAAAAGAAAAAGAAAAAAAAAAATCAACACTATTGTTATAGGGTGAAAGCAGTCACAGACAACACAAATGAGCCCTCTGGAATGATGACAGATTCCAGCAAAGTCAGTGCTATTTGTGAACACTGAAATTTGAATTCCATGTAACATCCACATGTTATAAAATAATCTTGTTCTTTTGGCTTTTTATAAGCACCTGATAAGGTAAAAGGCATCCTTAACTCGTGGGACACACAAAAACAGACACGGGAAACTTGAAATGTTCTTAGATATAAAAATATCCGGTACTTACAATGGATCAGGTTATGTTTTTAGAGCTTGATATCTCTAGCAATTATTGGATGTATTATTTACATGCATTTGGTGTTTGCTTTACTGTGTGCTAATAGTAAAACATAGTTTAAGTACTGTATTACTGGTTTTTGTATAGTAGTATTTTAAGGTAAGGCATCTAAGACAAAGAGGTGACATGAAAAGTGAGAGGCAGAAATACGATCTGATACCACAAAATCTGATATTAAATTCATGTTCTCAAAGTCTGTCCTAAACTGCTACTAATATTATGAGGGCACGAGATTTCGACATGAAGGGCAGGCAATATGTAATCAGTCAAGGGAGCGGGGAAAGGAGAATTATACTTAATGACTTCTCAAAAAGGACAAAAGATATATATCACATATAAATGAACTCTATTTTTCCAAATACATCTGGTGTTTTCAAATCATAGACTCCAAACACAGGATCCATCCTGGGAAACTATTTGGAAATGTCAGAAGTCATCATTCAATGAAAAATAAAAAATGCCTCAGCCTGACGGTTTACTTCTTATTTAGATTTTTAATTCTTTGCAAAGAAGTATCTGCAGATCCTTCTCTGACAGAGAGAATATAGTTTAATAATTCAATTGGACAATTTGATTAATACATCCTTTGTGCTTGGTACTGCAGAAATGCCAAGTTCAGATCACCCTCCCCATTCACAAGGTTTCCATAGTTTTCCAATAAAAACAAAGTAGTACAAATGAACAGTCTTGAACTTGGGACACCAGGCAAGCCTTGGGTTGTATTTAACCTTAGAATATCTACATAAGCAACATGATATGAGTTCAGATGACAGAGGCCCCAGGTGACCTGTGTGGCTGCCCTCCTTCTCATGCCCTTTTTCCCTGTTCTTCTTTGTACTCTCCTGACCAGTTCTAACTCCATTTTGACAGGCGGGACAAGCATAATAATACCTATAGATCAGACATGGAAGCTCCTGAATTTAAAAGCAACTGAGGACAGAAGGAGAATGTCATTGTAATGCATGAGGAGCAGCTGGGGTCTGTGGGAGGTCGAGGCCTATAAACCCCAACATGTACACATGAAGGTCCAGGGAATGAAGCAAACTGGAGAAATCCCATGATACAGCCAGCTCTACAGGACTCACTGTCAACCAATGGTGGCCATGTGTGGAATCTAGTCTTTGCTGCAAGCACTTCGAGTACTGCAAAGAGAGTTAATAATCTGAATTTATATGTGTAATCAACTAATATTTGCAAATCGCTAAAACATTTTGTCAAGCGAATCTCATCTAAAAGCATAACAGATCATAGGGTAATGGATGACTGATAATCTTAAAGAAGCTCATAAGCCAGCAGATTTAGGCATGAGCATATAGCATCTAGTCCTCCCCAGGGCTCCTGGGGGTGCCTGAGATATGGAGGGCGAGGGGGGCTGGGAGAGCTGCATTGGCTGAAGTCTGGTACTCAGGGGACAATCTGGTGGAGTGCAAACACATGACCCCTGGTGATTATGGACCTGGCCAAGGTGATGCTGCAGGAAAAATGTACTCAAGATCATGACACAAACACTGGGGAAAAGTAGATGCAGAAGCTACAGAGACAACAACAGCATTCACTACAATAGGGGTAGGCAAAAAACATCAGGGTTCAGAGTTATATCACAAAAGCAAGACTCCCAGTCATGGGAAATAATAAGGCAAAGGATGAAGAGCCTGGGGAAGAAACAAACCTCACAGAGAGTCTCTGATAGCGGACAGCCTGCCCAGTGGTACCAGGGCACAAGGAGCCTGAGGAGAGGGTTTTGGGGCAGGTGGAAAGAGGACAAGGTCCCAGTGGAATGAGTAAGAGCCCAAGGATAAATTACACAGGATGCTGCCATAACCACAAGGCAGCTAGGGGAATCCTCCAATCCCACACCCTTCCACTATACTGCTCAAGAGCCACAGTACATGCCACCACAAATGCCATCTCCAGGCTTAAAGAAAGAAGAGAGTCTCTAGAAAGAGTGGACATTCAAGGCTATCTATTAGCTCTATCCTGTGGGTGGAAGCAGAACTGCAGCCTAATTGCTGATAGTGAGTCAACAACAATGTGGTCATTATCCTTTAGACTTATGATGTTGGGGGAAGGCTCTGCATTCCCCAAACAAATTCCAACCCCATATGGGGGCACTCACGGGATCCAACACATGGTCCGCTTAAGAACTTTAACAAATCCAACCAGTAATGATGCCACCATACTAAAGATTTCCAAGATCCAGACTTATTCAGTTCAAGTCAATACCCTAAAAAAGGCCATCACGACAAGGAAACATAACACAGAGAAACATAAACAGGAGACCAAACACAGTGAAGACCCAGAGAAATATATGCCAAATGATGGAATCAAAATACAACAGACATATGCAAACTACCTGAGGATAAATTCAGGAAACAGTGATAAACATATTCACGGAAATCAAGAAAACAATAGAAGAAAAAGAGAACAAAAAAGAGAGAGAAGAAATGAATCAATATGTCAACGAAGTGAAGAACAAGGTATCTGAACTAAGGAACTCCACAGAGGGACTCAAGAGTAGGACAATTAAAGCCTCCAAAAGAATCAATAAACAAGAAGATAAAGCACAGGAATGTACTCAAGCAAGCCAGCAAGAAGAAATAAAAGTGAAAAAAAAAAAACAAAGATAGCATTCAAAAGGAAAAACATTTGCATTATTGGGGTCCCAGAAGGAGAGGAGGGAGAAAAGGGGGCAGAGACTGTATTTGAAGAAATAATAGCTGAGAATTTCCCTAACCTGAGGAATGAAGAAAGCTTCCAGGTCCAGAAAGCTCAAAGAGTTTCAAACAAAAGAAATCCAAACAGACCCACTACACCTAGACACATTGTCATGAGAATATCAAAAATACAAGATAAATAACCATAAAAGCAGCCTCAGAAAAATGAGTCACATACCAAGGGGTCCCTATAAGATTGTGAGGGGATTTCTCAACTGAAACTCTACAGGTTGGAAGGAAATAGTATGATACATTCAAAGGGTTGACAGAAAAGGATTTTCAACTTAGGAAACTATACTCCGCAAGATTATCATTGAAGGAATGATAAAAAGCTTTGCAGATAAGCAAAACTTAAAGGAATTCATCACCACAAAACCAGTTCAAGAGTTAATAAAAGAAGCTCTATAAAATGTAAAGAAACACCACTTAAAAATATTAAGACAGCAAAATATAAAACATGGGAAGCAGCAGAGGAAACTAAAAATGTAGACAGTTAAAATTAGTACAAGATTGTTCTCAAATAAAAATAGCAAATAAACATAGAACACAACGCTAATCTCAGGCTAAACTAAAACACATCTCCATGGAAAAAGCATGAAGAAAACAAAAAGAGAAACCAATCAAAACAAACTACACCCAACTCACACATAAAACAAGAAAAACAAAGGGACTGTCTGTAACAACACCTAAAAGACAAATTACAAAATAGCAAATAGTTACTTATCAATAATCACCCTAAAAGTTAATGAATTTAACTCACCAAACAAACTGACACAGTGGCCAAATGGATTAAAAAGCATAACGCAATCTTCTGCATTCAGGAAACTCACCTTCTTTCAAAATATAAACAGACTCAAAGTCAATGGCTGGAAGACAATCCTACAGTCTAAAGGAAACCACACACAAAAAAGAAGAAACTCCCACACTTACATCAGATAAAACTGAATTACAACTAAAAAGCATTAAAAAAGACAGAGATGGATACTATATACTAAAGGGGTCAATCCAGAAAGAAAACATAATGTTTATTAAGATACATGCATCAAATGAAAGAATATCAAAATACATTAAGCAAGTATTACTAGAACTGATGAGAGAAATTGAAAGCAGCACAGTAATAGTAGGAGATGTTAATACTCCACTTACAACAATGAACAGATCGACCAAGCAGAAAATTAACAGGGAAACAGCAGCATTAAATGACCATTTGTAACAGTTAGGTCTAATATGCATATAACAAACACTTCATCCAACAACTACAGATTTCACTTTCTTCCCAAGTGCACATGGAGCATTCTCAAGGACAGATCATATGTGGGGACACAAAGTATGTCTTAACATGTTCGCAAAGATTGAAATTATACCAAGCACCCTCACTGACCACACTGGCTTAAAACTAGAAATAAATCACAAAAAGAAAGCTGGAGGACACAAATTAATTGGAGAAAAAACAATATGCTTCTCAATAACTTTTGGATAAAAGAGAAAATCAAAGAAGAACTTAAAAAATACTTAGAGACAAATGAGAATGAAGACACAAACTACCAGAATCGATGGGATGTGGCAAATTAGTATTAAGAGGGAAATTCATAGCAATCCAGGCCTACCTTGAGAAACAAGAAAAACTGAAAATAAACTATCGCAATCCTACATCTAAAGCACCAAAGGACAATTAAAGCCAAAAATCAGTAGAAAAAAAAAAGAAATAATAAAAATTCTAGCAGAAATAAACAAAATAGAAAATAAGAATCCAGAAGATCATGAAACCAAAAGGTGGTTCTTTGAATAAACAAAATTGACAAACCATTAGCTAGAATCACAAAGAAAAAAGACAGAACACTGTCATACGTAGGAACACAAATAAAAGGAGAGAAGTTACAACAGAAACCACAGAAATATAAAACATCCTAAGAGACTGCTATGAGCAGCTCTATGACAGTAAAGTACAGAAACTCGAGCACATAGACAGATTTTTAGAAAAACAAAATCTTAGTACTAACAGTGACTCTAGAACTGGAAAACCTGAACAGAACCATCACAAGCAAGGAAACTGAAGAGACAATCCAAAGTCTCATTAAAAATAAAAGCCCAGAATCAGATGGCTTTTCTAATGAGTTTTGTCAAACCTTCAGAGAAGAATGAATACCTGTTCTTCTCAAACTCTTCCACAATACTGAATAACAGGAACACTTCCAAATACTTTCTATGAATCTGATACCAAACGCTGATAGATAAGTCACCAAGAAAGAAAATTACAGACCAATATCTCTACGGATATTGTTCATCTAGTTCATCAAGTGAACAGAGATGCAAAAGTTCTCAACAAAAGATTATCAAACTGAATAAAACAATGTTATCACAAAAGGATCCCCCATCATGACCAAGTGGGATTTACCCCAGAGATGCAAGGATAGTTCAACATATGTAAACCTACTGATGTAATATATCATATCAACAAGAGCAAGGAGAAAAACAACAGCATCACATCAATAGATGCAGCAGAAGCTTTTCACAAGATTCAACACCACTTTTTTATGATTAAAAAAAAAAAAAAACCCTGCACAAAATGGGGTTTTAATAAAGGCCATATATGACAATCCCACAGTCAACATCATAGTCAATGGCGAAAATTTGAAAGCATTTCCTCTAAGGTCATCGACAAGTCAAGGCTGTCCACGCTCACCAAAGCTATTTAATATCATACCTGAGGACTTAGCCAAAACAATCAGGCAAGAAAAAGAAAGAAAAGAAATCCAAATTGGGTAAGACAAAGTACATCTATCATTGTTTGCAGGTGACATGATTATACATATTAAAAACACTAAAAACTCTGTCAAAAAACTACAAGAACTAAACAAAAACAGCCAAGTACATGTTATAAAATAAATGCACAAAAATCAGTTGCATTTTTATATATAACACTCTAGAAGAAAATGAAATCAAGAAAAATCACATCCTTTAAAGTAGATGTAAAAAGAATTTAAATATCTTGGAATATACTTAACAAAGGGGCATAAATATCTGAATAATGAAAAGAGTAAGTCCTTCTTAAAAGGAATAGAGGACACAAAGAGATAGAAAGACATTGCCTGCTCATGGCTGGGAAGAATCAACATTGTTAAAGTGATGATTTTACCTAAAACAATATATAGATTTAATGAAATCCCCATTAAAATCCCATGGGCCTACTTTAAGGAAACAGAACAAATATTCTTAAGAATTGTATGGAACAACAAAAGACCCTGAATAGCCAAAGCAACTACGAGAGAAAAAAAATAAATAATCCAGAGGAATTACACTTCCAGACAATGAGTTATACTACAGGGCATTAGTGATCAAAACAGTATGGTACTGAATAACAACAGAAGTAAAGATCAGTGGAATAGAACTGAATTATCAGAAACTATGTTACTTACATACAGTCAATTAATCTAGAACAAAGAAGCCAAAAGTATTTGACAGAGAAAGAAAAGTCTTTCTAAAAAATGGTATTGGGATAACTAGATAGCCACATGCAAAGGAATGAAGTGACCTCTAACACCATTCAATACATTAACTCAAAATGGACTAGAGACTTAGAAATAATACCAAAAACCATAAAATTATTGGAAGATAACATAGGAAAGACATTTCATGAAACCATTTTAGAGAGATCTTTAGTTATTCAACTCCAGCATAAAGGAAAACAAAAACAAAAATAAACAACTGGTACTACATCAAACTAAAAAGCTTCTTCACAGCAAAAGAAACATCACCAAAACCAAAAGGGTATGAACTGGGAGAAGATATTTGTGTTCCACATTTCTGTAAAGGGCTTAATATCTAAAACAAACAAAGAACTCATAAAACTAAATGACAAAAAACAAACAATTCAATCAAAAAAATAGGAAAAAGAATTGAAGTGACATTTTTCTGAAGAGGACATGCAAATGGCCAACAGGCACAAGAGAAGATGTTCCTGCTCACTGGCTACCATGGAAGTGCAAATCCAAACAACAATGAGATATCACCTTATACCTGAAAGACTGTCTATTATCCAAAAATCTGGAAACAACAAATGTTGATGAGGATGTGGAGAAAAGGGAACACTTTTGCACTGTTGGTGGGAGTGGAAATTGGTGAAATCCTTGTGGAAAACGGTATGGTGATTCCTCAAAAAATTTGAATATGGAATCCCATATGAGACCACCATCCACTTTTGGTTGTCTACCCAAAAGATACAAAAACACTAATTCACAGAGATTTGCACACTCCCATGTTTACTGCATCCCTATTCACAATGGCTAAGAATTGGAAACTATCTAACAGTGCCCACATCAGATGAGTGGATAAAGAGTGGTGCATATATACAATAAAATAGATGAAATTCTGTCATTTGTGACAATGTGGATAGATCTAGAGGGGATTATGCTAATTGAAATCTATCAAAAAAAAGAAAGGTAGATACCAGATGATAGGTAAAATGTGAACAGACAAAACAAAGGAATAGATGAAACAAAAGCAACTCTTGGACACTTGCAATATGACTGAGGTTACCCATAGGGAATGGGATGGGGTTGTGGGGAGTGGTGGTGGTGGAGTCCATTGGATAATGGTGAAGGACACTTGATGACTTGGTGGAGGGCATGGTGTACTGACATATATCGGAAGAATGTAGAAACAGTACATATGGATAACCCACACTTATGAGTTTAATTTGAAAAATAAATGTAATGCAATAAAATACTAAAAAAAGTTTTTTTAAATTAATAAATAAAATGAAGGGAAAGTTGATGGGGGAATTGAGAAACAAGACTGGCCACATGCATGTAAAATTATTGAAGTTGAGGTCTTGGAGCATAGGTTTATTGTGCTATATGCCTATATTTATGAATGATTGAAATAATTCAAGATAAATACTAAATTTTAAAAAATAATCATCTTTACATAGAAGATAATCACAGTTGGGGATATAAAATATCAGCCAACAGTGAATCCTCTGAGAAACTGATAGTCTGTGGAAAGGACATACATGTGAATGTGTGCATACACAGACACAGATACACACACACGCCCAGAGCAGAATATATTTGCAAAATACCAGCAGTCATTATACATACTCAAACCAAAAAACAAAGAAATCATAAAAAATTATTTCCCTGTCACTCATTCTCCACTTCTTATGCATTGTAAGTCCTGTCATTTCTACTTCCAAAAACACACTCCAAAGGTGACCATTTCTCCCCATTGTCATTGCTTGCTCTCTAGTCCATGTCTCCGGCACCAGATGTATGGAGCAGGAGTCAGAAGAATTCTAATTTTAAGGTGCAGCTCATATCATACCAAATCCCTGCTTTAAACTAACAATCTAAACACACCAAACTCCCAATAAGAGACCCTGAGTGATCTGGTTCCCACTTCTCTAAGCTGACATGACTATTCTCTCCCTACTTCCTCCACTTATTTCACCACAGGTCAAGTTTCAAGCACCAGTAGTAATAGTAGAGGGGGGAAATCGGTAAAAGATTGAGTAAGAAAATCAAATTTAGAAGATGGAGTTTGGAGTTCTTAAAATGTGAAATGCTAATTCTTTGTACCAACAACAGAGAAACCAGAAGTAGAGCTGGTGCTTGGACTGTCAGTTAGAAGATTACTATGCTTCCTCTCTGGGCTGTGCTCTCTGACACTAGCAAGTCTGAAGCCGACAAATGTAGTTCTTGCCTTCAAGGCATCCACATCTGAGCAGATGTAAACAGATCCAGAACCAACTCAGCAGGGGAGCACTGCAAGGGGGTCTTAGGAACTAGCTTGGTTCTGCCAAATTTGTACCCAAAAACAGAAAGAGTAAGACACAGGATCCATCCTGGGATTTACTGATCCCATTATGAATAATCGTTACAATTGTGAATAAAAGGAGAGAATTGAAAAGATAACTGTTTGTAAATGCTTTCACATCTAACTCAATTACATGTCACAAATAAATGTGTGCTCCTTAAAACTCATTTTCAAAATAGGAACTTTTTATTGTCTCAACAAAGAACAAAAATAACTGTGGTCACCTTTCTCCCCCCACCTCCCACCAGCTCCCAGGCAAGCTCCGTTAAGGGTTGGTGGAAACTGCAAACTGCAGCAACTGTAATAAAAAACTTCCTGGGCTAGGGAGGGCTGAAAATGGGTCCAGCGTCTCCTGGTTCTGTTAACAGAAAAAGCTTCTTTAGTCCAAACCACAATCCTCTCATTTTAGATTATTGGCCCATGTTGGCTGAGGTCTACACAATCCCAGACCAATCGGAGTCTGCATCTGAAGGAGGAGGTGGTAGAGTCACCCAGGTTAAATGGAATAACTCAGGTAAGTGGCTCTGCCACTTTCTCAGTGAAGGGTGAAAAGTTATTTCTTCTAAGCAGATCAACCCCCAAATTGATCACCCTAACAAAGATTTAATATATGTTACCAAATTTATTTAACAATTACAAATGATAATGGCCTTAATTCAAATCATTTTAAGTACTCAATATGTATAAAACACAGCCTATGAAATAATATTTTTAAACTTTTTGTACTTTTAACCACAATGACTAGGTAAAACTCATTTCACAAGTATTATGTTTAGAACCAAAATTGAAAGAAAGAAACATAGTATCAAAATGAAAACAACAACAAAAACAAACTTACATAATAAGTATAACCAGTGAAAATCTGGAAGCTGTTTAGGAATATGGAATGTATTTTATTGCTGACTTTTCAGGGGCTTTATTGAAAAAACGTTAATTGAAACTTCATAGGAACCACTTGAATGGTTTATGACTCCTAAAACAATTAGTTGGGTACCATTTACATATTCATAAAAATAAAGCGATGGTAGACACATGTGTAACTTTCAAGGCTCATATCTCTATTATAGATCCTATTTATCTTCACACATGGAAACCTGCAGTCTCCTTCATAACCCTAACAGAGCACTGAATCATCTACTAGCTGTTTTGTTGCACCTGCCTCTACAAATCAGTCTACAAACTTTTTCCACTATTTTTGTAATATCAACTTTAAAAAAGATGGCAAACAACAGGACACTAAGAGCAAGGTCCTATTATCCACAAAAGGAACAAATTTCAACAGTTCTTCACATTGAAAACTTTTTTTTTTAATGCTTCACAGAGTTCATCTTTTCATAGTTTCATCTTTTCTTATCTAGTTCAATTTCAAATTTGGAATTGCACCTTGTTATGAAAACTTGGTTCATCTCTGTCTTTGAAAAGCAAAAAGTAGGAACCTGTCCAAACTATAAAGTTCAGTATTTTTAGGTTTTCATATTCTCTACTAAGGTTTATTATACCTCTTCAGAGAATCATCAAACTGATTTTAAAAAAAAAGAGCTTCTGCAATTTGTTTGTCTCAGCTCTGCCAGAGGAGAAGCCCTGAAATGCAGGCTCAGAGTCAGAACACGTTTCCCAACTGTGAAGCAAGGAGGCCTTCACTGGCCCCCAAGGGAGGCCAGCCCAGCCCACTAACAACCAGAGGCCTTTCAAATGCAAGAGAACAAAGTACTCAAGTCTCACCCATCAGAAGATTGAAGAAAGTGGACTTAATGAGCCAAGGCTTCTTTCCATTTTTGTTTTTCAATGTATGTACAGCACAGACAAGAGATACCACAAGTTTGGGGCACCTGATAGGGTTTTAATTAAGCATTCCCAAGTAATTCCAGTCTCCTCCAATGTTTCTCAATAATGCCTCAATATTTCTTAACAATATGAGACTAGTAATTATGATCAAGTGTGGTTTATAGCTAAAGGAATAAAACTCAAATGACCAGAAAAAAATTGGTTAATAAGTTGCCTGAGGGCATAAATAAATGAGCAGCCTAAGAATAAGTATTTAATTTCCTAACTCTTAGCTCCTTTGGATAATTATTTCCTTCTGAGTCTTTCATTAGTTTTCAAAATCCAGCAACCATAAGTTATTCTGGACTGTGTGATTTCTCAGGATACCCAGAACTCCAAAGGATGGTGTCCTTTGTGACATTTATAGCTGAGTTCTGTCTTAGTTATAGGATTTAATATGTAGTTTTAAAAAATCAAAAGATGGTTTTAGAATCATTAAATAACAAGTCCCTTATCAAGGAATGAACTAACCCAATTTTAAGTTTCAAAGCTCATTTTTCTTCCATCTGAATTTAGTAAGTGGATCCTTTTTGAAGAATCCTATCCAGTAAACAAGTGAATGATATGTACTTTATCAATATGGTAATTTAACAATCTTCCCAGCTCAACTCCAAGAAACAAAGTAAACAGAAAAACTTCACATAGCTGGATTTTGTTTTTTTCTGTGAATAAATGCAACAAAAGCCTGCTGTGTTCACAGCCATGAAATAACACAATTTATGCCATTTTGCACTAAACTCCACACTCTATTCCTATCTTTTTCCAATATAACCAACTCTGGCTATTTACAGATATACGATATTAGGCATTTAAGTGCACGCCTCTGTCATTATCATTAACTTGTGTATAAAGGCTATAAACACTTATTGGACCTTACTAAATTCAGAGGTATATCAGTGAACACAAGTGTATGTGTGGAGCATACCAGTGTCTAGGAAAGAAGAGACAAATATTTTCAGATGCAATTTAATCATAATTATGAGCAGTGCTTCAAAGGACAACACTTTAAGAGTATAGAGCATATTTATCCTAGTCCAAGACGTCATTTAAGATGTCCTTGGGGGATTAACATTGAAGCTTAGGAACGAAGAAGGTACAGAAGTTGACCAGGAAAAAAGACAGAGGCAGGAGTAGAGGTAAAAACCCTGGGAGTCCCTTGGGGTGAACAGTGCAAACTGAGGGAGCAGAAATAAAGCAAATGGAATTAAGAGTAGCTGGGGAGTAGGGGCAACTACTTAGGCCTTAAAAGTCAATTAAGAACAATAAGCAGCCAATAAAAGATTTGACTGCAAATAAAGAGGTATTTAGGCTTACACTTTAAGATCATTCCAAGTAAGCTGTACAAAATGGAAGGAAGGAGATGGGTCAGATGAAATGTGAAAACCAGGGATAATTTTCAAAAAAAGTGAAGTGAGTAGTCTCATATAAAAGTAAAATTAACAAGTGTTAAAGATTTTACATCATTAATTAAGGTGAGAACCAGCCAGGTATTACAAGTGGCTCAATGGAAAAATTTTAAAAGTACATTTTATACAATAAAGAAAAGCTGAAATGAATTTCTAATACATGCAAAAACAAATGACAGTAATCGATTGCATTGAACTACTTTACATTTTTATAAATAAAAATCATTAGCATTACTGTTTTCTACAACTCACAGAGTTAGACAGCAGCTCAGAGAGCATAGAACGCAGGTAATCAGACATCTGCGCTGGAGGTAACCCATTAATCTACTGTGTCAATCACAAACATTCCTAACTCAGAGAAGCTCAACTGGGCAGAGACGTCCATGAAAATGAAAGAAATGGAGAATTTTGAGCAGATATGAGTACTGGAATCAACAACACTTGGTGTTTGACTGAGACTTCAGATGTAGAGGGAACCAGAAAAGAAATGTCTGGGGCAGGAATTTAAAACAAATTCCTACATGGCAGAAGATGTCATCAATATCTATTTGGCTTTCTCAGTACAAGGGCCCTAAAATGCTGCAGAGGAATCTGCAGGAAAGAAGCAGATTCAATCAATCATTCTAATCATTCTAGTCATTTTAAAGTCGACCACATATAACAAAGGGCATAGATAATATAGACATGAAATAAGATTCATTCCCTTCAACAGAATTTTTCTCCCTTGTGCCAGCCTCTCCATCAACTAGTGACACTATGCCCAAAAACCGTAGAGCTCAGCCAGAGTTAGGCTATGTGAGGAGTCTATGGAAATTTCCCATTCTAGAAATATGTATTTCTCTTCCCCAATCACCAGTGTGCATACAGCCTGACTTCTGGACTTAAGATAGGCAGGAATGAAAAAAAATAAAAAGTCACTGTCACTACCATGAGCCCTCCATTTATTTACATCCAAATAGTCACAAGTTAATTGATAAATATATTCTAGACTAATCCAAATCTTCTTTTAGACTTTAATCTCTTACTAGAAACATTTCCAGGGTCAGCTCTATTTTTAATACTTTTTCTCCAAACAAAGCAAGCTTTTAGTTTCTGTGTTAGTTTATTTAACGGGAACTGTTACTAAAAATTATAACATTACCTGGCTTTTTCTATTGTCTTGGTAATAAAAACAAGCTTCCTGGGGCAATTTACACGGGACTTATAGTCCCCATTTAATATTACAAAATAACACATATGCTATAAATGTACAAGTTGAAATAGCAAGTTCATTAAATAAATGTTCTGGTCCTACTGGAATCTGTTTTACTTGAGGTCATTTAAAAGATGTCAATGACCCACAATAAATGCTGAAATATCTTGAGAGAACTTAGGTACGTGACACAAATGATTCACAGACACAGAGAACTATCTGATGAGAAAAAAAGCCAAGGGACAACACTGCAGTGGGATTTTTAAAGCTCACAGAAAAGTACTTCTGCAGCCTGGGTTCGAGGTGTAGCTCTACTACTAAAAGTAGCATCAGTAACAAGGCTCTATCTGGGAAGGTGGCAGAGCCACTGGAGGGAGGCTCCAGGTCAATAATTTGCCACATGCTGTTGAGGATCATGTCTTGCCTGAGTCAAATTTGCAACAATTCTGATAAGGTTAAACACTTCTACTTATTCCTTCTTTCTTAATTATTATCTGATTCTCTTTCTTCCTGTCCTGTTGGATTGTCTACTTTCTCCATTTTCACACATCAGGGCAATTCACCCAGTTTTATATATTCCCCATACATAAGTCTACAATACTACAATGTTCTTGTCAGTCTTCAAAATCAGTTCAAAGGCAACTGTTCCCCAAAACTGAGTTTATCTGCTTTTTAAAAACTACATCTGCTTAATTTGCTCTATCTAGAAAATGACCATATTATCCTCAATAATAACCAATATAGATTATCTTATATATATAAAAGCATGCTTGAGTCCACTGGGATAAAACATCTCACATCTAGGCGCTCCCAGTTGCTAGAACTATGCTAGAATATGGTCACATACAAATGTATACTTCAATCATTTTAAGTAATGCTTAATCCAAAGATCTAGATATTACCTATGCCTCTAGAACAAAGCAAATTAAAACTTACCAAACAACACTTATGTCTGCTTTAGAATAATCCTAAACACATAAAACCAATCACATAAACACCTCTGTATTCTTGACCTTCCTGACAAAGTCAATTTTCACATTCCTTACATTCTCAGAAGCAAGATGGGAGAGCAGAGGCAGGGCGGCAGGAAATCCTCAACCAAAACTTGCAAAACCTAAGAAAACATTGCAGTCAAAGAACCAACTGCAACTGTAGGGATGGTGGAGCATTTTTTACATTGCATTGTTACTCAAAGTAACCCTAAAACATTCACATTTTGCCTCAAAAAATACCAATGTTTATTTTCCTGACCTCTACAACCTTTTAAAATAAAAAACTTCAAAAATAACTAAATTAAAAGTTTTCATATTATGTAAAAAGATCATGTTGGTGTTTCTCTCATGACCCTTTTTCATCTGCTTTAATATAGCCCCATAATCTTTTAACCTGAATATGCTCCTCCCACCTCAGCCAAAATCCCAACTTCAATAACTAGTGGATAATTACATTAGAAGTAAGTTAGGAAATAGCATTCACAGTTCCTCTTTTGTGCATGCACTACTCCTAAACAAATTTTTATAAAAACTTTGATTACTTCCCAAGTAGTTAAAAATACTGAAAAAGAACTGATACTGGGAAGTAAGGAAGAACATCAGAAATTAACCACAGGGCAGATAAACGTTCTTAGCCACACTCACAAGTACAAGAATCTCTAAACACTTTTGTACACAGCAGAGGGGATGCTTGAATGATAACAATTTTGGTTTTACCAGGCAAAATTAAATCTTCTCCTGTTTAGCTAAGTGAACACAAGTTTTCCCAATGACTTATCCATTTCCTAAATGAATTCCATATTCACAAAGTCAAAAGCAGAAAACTGTTGGCTTGATATCTGAAGAATGCTAGATAAACATAAAGAACTGCTTACACATGAATATCTTTACAGTGTGAGCAATTTATACCAGAATTTCTCTTTGAAAATATTTTAGAAGATAATAAAGGAAGAATAAATATTTCTGCATACGCGAATTTCTATTAGGTCATTTTTCATGGAAGAATTCACCGTACTTTCCAACCCAACTCCATCAATCAGAATAAGGCATGTGAATCATCAGAAAGTTTTTGAAACTCTCCGTTACCTTTGAAAATCGAGCATTTATCCATTTGGTAAAAGTCTTCTTCTGGACGTCATTGTGTTCATCTGTGGGGGGTCGGGGGGTGGGGGAGAAAAGAGGAGAAAGTGTGAGAGCTGTACCTTTCACAATGGTGCCAAATCAAATCAACTCCATCCTATTAGCAGCATTCAGGCAGCATGATGATCCACAGCTAAGGAAGGTGACGGAGGACAAATTCATCATTTGTGGAGCCAGCCTACCTACAACAGGTGGAGGTTCAGGAGCCTTTGCCAAGAAAGCTGGCTCTCACCCTGAGGCCTCAGCACACTGCTCCCACCATGGACTGCACGCTTGTGACCTACAGTCAAGACCTTAGTTTTGAACTATTTAATACATTCAGCTGCATTTTGTTAAGTAAAATTTAGCACAATAAAAATGTTAGCATGTTCAAAACAAAAATCAAAGTAATGCATTAAAAACTAAGAAATTTGATTTCCCTCCTTTTCATATAAGCCCTACACTTTCCAGAACAAAGAGTAGTATAAGGTTTATAGTCAATTCCACAACCCGCTTTCCTGTAGACTGACGTGACAAGGTGTTAATACCCTAGAAAAAAAATGATGTACGCATTTTACAAGAAGAAAAATCGAAGTCTTTTAAAAACTACTCAACCTTAGTTTGGATTACAGAGTTATTTTCCAAACCACAAGTGAAAATTAACCTTAAAAAGTGAAAGCACCCTGAATTTCCCAAGTAATTTACTTAGGCAGAAGGAAGCCCTCTGGTTTAACAAGAGCAAAGAGCTTTAATGGGTCACCTTCACCCACTTATTATATGATCTTGTGGAAGTCATTATAATACCACCTAGCCTCAGAGTCCTCATCTATAAAATGGGGACAAATAACAACCAGTTCACAAGGTTATTGTGAGGATTACTATCCATAAATAGAAAACACTTGGCAAAGAGCTGCTGTACAACCCTTTACTGTTCTCCTTATTGTAATAGTATAGTGTATGTATGAACAAGGCAGGTAAATATGCATTGTGTCCTTACTGTTACTTCCAATCATATCCTCTTCAGCTGCTCTTCAGTTCTCTAGGATAATCATCAAGCGTCACTGTTGATTTAATACCTACAAAACCACATGGAAACGTTTTGAAAATGTTCTGAAGTTACCTAAGGAGTATGTGGGTCATAGAGAAAGCTGTGATTCCATCTGTAAATATGTACAGTGCCTGGCCCACTACCATTCATATTGCCAGGCTGATATGACGTAATAACCACAAAATAATGACGGAGAAGGTTCAACCATGCTTGGTCCTCCATGCATCAATTTCAAAAGGCTGCCTTCAGCACAGACCTCCTCCCTCACCTCTAAAAGCAAAAACAGAAGTTCACCCAGTACTGTCCCAAGTCTGTGGAATCTCTGACCCTTGGCCTCTTCTGGAAGAAGAGTTTATAATTAAAAGGTTATTCTTAGAATATGTGTATATGTATATATGTATATGTTTATTTACCTGAACTTTACAACATTTTCAAATAAAAAAACTTCAAAAATAACTATTCAAATAGTTTTCATACTATGTAAAAGGGTCATAATGGTGTTTCTCTGATCATCCTTTCTCATCTGCTATAATATAGCCCCATAATCTATTAACCTGAATACGCTCCTCCCACCTCAGACAAAATCCCAACTTCAATATATGTCATACATATCAGCAACTCCAGAAAGAGTGCACTTCTGCAGATCCATAAAGGTCGTTGGAGACTGACTCTTGAGATCCAAAGGGGCAGTTGGATGCAAAACAAGACTATTCTTGAAGAAAGCTGATATTTATTGTGCTGAGAGGTGGCCTTCCTTCCAGGAAAGACAACACAGTGAGGAACAGCCCTGGTTTCTCCCATCTGATCAATGCCACGTGGTAGTCACTGATTAACCAAGAGGGCTTGCTTCCACACTCTACCTGTCCCCACCTTGACCTTCACACCCAAGAGGGACAGAGCTGACATTATCCTCAGAATATAAGGATTATACCTAGAATATAAAGGTATACTCAGAATGTAAGGCAGTCACACATCAATTACAGAGAGCACTAGACCAGCCCCATCAGTATGAATTCAATAA
Source organism: Solenodon paradoxus (assembly GCA_004363575.1). Lineage (NCBI taxonomy): Eukaryota > Metazoa > Chordata > Mammalia > Eulipotyphla > Solenodontidae > Solenodon > Solenodon paradoxus. The sequence continues at coordinate 151,237 of RJWH01000622.1, read as the reverse complement.
ACATGAGAGCACTTGAGAAATCTAAGTATTTGTTCGACTGCCTTGGAAAGGATTCATCTTTGTAAATTTTGCCATGTCTATTATTTTTTAATGTGATAGCATGAAATATATAAAGATCATAAGTGGTAAATTCTATTAATTTTGTAACATTACTAAAGCTTTAAAAATTTTGACCATAAAAAACTGGGAAAAATTCTGAGGGACAGATATTACTACATTTTAATTTTTAACCTATTTTCTGGGCTTTAACCTTATTTTGAAAAACATTAAAATATCAAATATTATAAAGCTCTCTTTCCAAATATCAAGAAGACAATATAATGAGTGCCTGTCAATTTATCAAAAGATAAGTAAGATTTCTCCATTTTATCACATATAGAATGAAATAAAATTTTAAAGACAGATTTCCACCATACAGAGGTGTTGAAAAAAATTAACAAGATATTTAGATAATAGTCTTTGATCTATGGGTCAAGTCAAAGTCTGAATATAACCAACTGATATGAAATAAAGGGTTGGCTTGTAAAAGATGAATCCAAATGTTTCAAAGAATACTCCTCAATTTATAAACAACTATCTATATTCACTCTCCTGAAATCCATTAAAAGAACAGGAATTAGCCTGAGGCTTTTCAAGTATGAGATTAAAAATGTAACAAATTCAGAACACTTACTAGTTTGGAACTGCCCTCCACACCACAACAATTGATCCAGATCTCTGTTTCAGGGAGATGAAAATATACTAGCAACGTGGAAACAGGACAACTAAAAATCTCAATTATGTTACTCTGATCAATCATTGTGCCTTCCTAGAAACTTACACAAAATTTCCAAAGTCTCAGATTCTTTCAACTCTCCATTATCAAGCCAATAAGTTATTTTAATTTCTCCAGAATAAAAAATGTGCAAGCAGACAATACAAATGTACAGAGTTTATTTGTATATGTATTAAATGAGTGAATATAATGTACATGCAAGAAGTAGTCTTTCGAGTCACCACACAAGTATTTTTCTTTAGATTTGGATTTTAGAAAAATAGTTCATTTCTGAAAGCCTTTCATGGCTTAGCAAATCTTATCCATTAAAGACCTCTCTCCATTAGGGGGACAAACACGGGACTGAATTAGGAGAAGAAAAATATGTTAAATCCCTTAAGGCTGATTTTCCAAATTCTTCCTCTAAATATTTTATCTTCACAAAAATGCTTTTGACATGCTCACACAGCTCCAAGGGTTTTTGCTGCTGCCTAGTCTGGAATTTTAGGTCTGTGATGAGTTAGAGATGTGAAGCAAGAAACACTGACAAACTGTCTGATACATAGAACTGAGCAAGAAATCTTAGTTTAATGCCTAATGTGGAAATGTGGCAGAAAAATTAGGAGTTGTATCTTCTCAGAGAAGAAGACACAAGTCTTAGAAATATATATACCTCCATTAAAACTCTACTTTTAGAGAGAAAGCATTATCCTCTAGTATATCTTTCAAAGCAACCGAAGAGTATCCAAATGACTGGCAATAACCTGAGTTCCCTTAAGTGCAGCTATTCAGAAAAGAAATCCCTAGACTTCAAGAAAAATGCCTGGTTGGATAATTTGAAACTTGGATTCACTTTATTAAAGCCTCTGTTATGAAATCTAACACACTCTAGAAAGCCAGATTCTCATTAGTAAAAGAGATCATTTCAGAAGCAATGAAAGCATTTCAGATCATATTCTCACTTCACCTTTTTCTGGGTACTTAGGTAAATCAATTCCAAAATAAATATACTATAAAGGCTTAGTCATACCACTCTCCTGTTTTTCTCATACCCAGTGTGTTGTCCTTTGAACAGTACCAATTCAATTATTCAAACAATATTATTAAAATGTCATATGAAAACATAAATATTATAGAATAATCTGTAAAATATTACAAATATTTAGGCAAGGAAACAGAGACAAGAGGAGACAGACTACTCTTAAGTTGAGTGTTTGAACATCTCAGTTTATGTAAAAATCTGACATTCTCCGGTGACCTGGGGGGAAAAATGAAATGCTTTCCAAAATTTTCAAAACTACCTAAGTGCACAGGAGTTCAGATAATTAACATTTCAAATTATATTTTTGCAAGTTTAACACATTTCCACATCGAAGTTATTAAAGCTAAAAGCTGAATTTGCGACAAGCTTCATTCTGCAAAAAGTAAAATCAAGTTGATGATCTCCTTAGGAGAAGTAAAGACAAACAGTGTGAAGGAAGAGGAAAACAACATCATTTCTCAAATGAGAAGACTGAGACTCAGAGACAGAAGTAAAATGAATCACCTAGTCATCTACCACGCAAATGGCAGTATCACAAACAGGATCAGGTCCGACCAACTCCTGAGCTTAGATCAATGTACTTCCAAGTTACTGAAAAGATGGAGAATTGGGTGGGGTGGTGGGTACATTTTAAATAGATCTTCAAGAAAAAAAAGACACTAATCGTAACATATATCTGCAATCCTCTATTCAGAGCACTACAACTTGCAATAGCCAAGACATAGAATCAAAAATGTCCACAGATGAATGGATAAGGAAGATGTGGTACATATATTCAATGGAATACGACTCAGCTCTTTAAAAATATTTTCATCTTGTCATTTGCAGTAACTTGGATGGAACTTGAGCTGACTATGTTAAGTGAAAGAAATCAAGAAAAAGATCAGATTATATTTCTCATATGTGAAATATAAAGAAACAAAATAAATGAACTAACAAAACACAACAAAATTCACTTAGACTCTGAAATCAAGACTGTAGTTACCTGATGGACAGAGAGGGCTAGAGGGAGGGCAGCTGGGGTAAATGGGGCAAAAATGACAGAGGTGAATGGCGCCAGAATTATGATGACAGGTGATGTAAACATTGACAGAGGTCTGAATCTATTTATCCTGAAAATTATAGACTGTAAATACATCACACATTATAAATTAGTTAGTAAACAAATAAAATCTCTATTCTATAAACACATGAACAAACAAAAGCAAAAGACAAACTTTTCAATGCAGAGAACACTGGAGGCTACAGAGCAGAGGAGGTTGGAGTAGATGAAATGGACAAAGGAGGTCAATTGCATATGATAGTTAAAACTAGATTATCATTGATGACCATGATGCAGCGAATACAAATGTTGAATTATAATGTTACACATTATATAGTGTTATAAACCAATGTTACCTAAAAATTTATTAATAATAAAAAATTATAATAAAGCATATCTTGAAGAAGAGAGAAAGTGTGGTTAAAGATGGAAACAAGAGCACTGTAGACAGAGTAAGACAAAAGAGAATAATTCCCTCTTCATTTCAAGCTGAGACTCAGTACCTGATAAAAAAGCTTATTTACTGAAAATATAATTGTTTATCTACTGGAAAACACAGAGGGTTATGACATATAATGATGTCAGAATAATTCTAAAATAATCCAAATGTCAGAAAGTTTTCAATCCTGAATATTGTTTATACTCACAAAAAAGAAGAGTACCAACCTAGAAATATGTGCTCCAAAAATGTTTCTGTATGAAAATACAAATTTGGCACAGCCTGGCTCAGGCACTAAGTTGGTAGCTGAGGCACAGACCATGTAGAACCCAGGAAACCAGGTTCAACACCAGAACAGGTGGTATAACCAGAATCAACAAATAAATAAAAACGCTTCCTCCGCATTCCTTCCTGCCTGTCTGCCTGCCTTCCTCTTTAAAAAGGAAGGAAGGAATGAGGGAGGGAGGGAAGGAGGGAGGAAGGGAGGAAGCGAGGGAGGAAGGAAGGGGAAAATACAGATTCTTTGAAAATCAACCTTGTTAAGCTTACAGAAGCTGCGCTAGTATTAGTATGACTCATCCACTCTGTTCCCAAACTGGCAGAAATTTTGAAGGCCCTGAGTTCCAGCAAGTCCACAACACCACCTGGACTTAAAATTATTAGAATCACTTAAGACTTTTAGGAGTATTTATTATTTCTGTCATTTTCAGCATTAGAGGAAAATGGCTGTTCCACTGAGAACCAATTTAACCCTCCAGAAATACCCACCTTACATCACAGAATCACAGTGTGTAAGAGCAAGAGGTACATTAAAGGACACCCATCAACCACCATCGAGTTAAAAAATGTCAAGCTTACACCACAGCATCCAGTTAGTTGGTGACATAAATCAAGCCAGGATTTCTATCTCCTCATTTAACACTGCTCATGCTCTCAAGACTGCCTTTTTTAAACATCTATATTGATATACTCAACACAACAATTCACCCATTCAAAGTTTGCAATTCAGTATTTTTTAGTATATTACATTAGTTCTTTAAAATGGTGATCAAAATACATTAAAAAAACATAAAATTTGTCATTTTGACCAAATTAAAGTATACAATTTAATGGTATTATTTACACTTACAATGACCATTATCACCTATTTCCAAAACATCTTCATCTTCCCAAACAGCAGCTCTAACCATTAAGCAATAATGCTTTCATCCCCACTCCCCCTGACCTTGGCAACCTCTAGTCTACTTTTTATGTGTATTTGCTTCCTTTAGATAGTTCAGATAAGTAGAATTATGTTGTCCTTTTGAGCCTGGTTTATTTTACTGAACACAATGTTTTCAGGGATCATACATTTTGTAGCAGAATTTCATTTTTTTCAATGGCTAAAAACCATTGTATGTATAAGCTGCATTTTATTTACCCATTCATCTGCTGACAGACACTTAGGCAGTTTCTACCTGATGGCTATTGTGCATTGTGTTGTAATGAAAACTGGCATAGAAAGATCTGTTTAAGTCCTTCCTGTCAGTTTCCTTGGGCATACATCTAAGAGGAGAATTGCTGGGTCACAAGGCAATTCTGTTTTGATAGATGAGGAGCTGCCAAACTATTTTCCATAGGAGGACACCATTTTATCCTCCCATCAGCAACGTACACAGGTTTAATTTCTCCATAGCCTCACCAACACTATTTTCCTTTTTTATTAAATTATCCTAGTAAGTGTGAAATGGTAGGTTGTGGTTTGGATTTGCATTTCTCTAAAGACAAATTATTCTTGACCACAAGACAGCACTTTGAAAGAGCAGAAGCTACCAAGCAAAGCCTTCCCAATTTTGAGACAATCCTGAAAACTTCCTAAACTCACCCAAGGGAAACAGCACGTTATCCAGATGCGGCTGGGTTTAAAGATGGCTCTCTTGCATTTAACCCACACGCTATTGCCAAATAATTAATCTATTCCCCCAAGAATTATTTTTTTAAATAAATAGAACCATTCATTCCGGAGCATCTGCTAATTTACCTCTTAACTGTTTTCTCCTTGAGTTCCTCCAGTCTTTTAACTCCTATGTGTTCACAGAAATATAGGAAGCAATGTTTTCCTACTTTTACTTTCTACAGCTGCCAAACTGAACCCAAAGAAGGTAAGACTTATAGACATCTGGCATTGTTTCAAACTTCCCTCTGGAAATATCTTTTGGAAAAACTCTTAACCTCTTACATAACAACACACTCCATGTGTTGCAAGTGCAAAAGACTAAGCCTCAACGTACAGAGGCAGAAACTGTAAACTACACACAAACACTTCGGACTTTCCTCTTGAGAGTGAAAGAGTTTTATCAAAATCACTTGAAATGTCATGAAACAAGGAGTGGTTATTTAGGAGAAGCTGAATGAGTCATAAAGATGATGAGTCACTCTCATGAAAAACCAAAAGAAAATCAACTTTTTCATAATCAACGAAAACTTACAAAAGGAAATTTCTGTGAAACTTGATTCTTTGATTCCTATTAAATATCTGTTATGTTCTACAAAGTGTCTATATAGAAATCTCAAGTGACTGTTTCATAAACAAATATCTCTAGACATATGAAAATTCATACAAATGAGTTTTCTTGAGAAATGGAAAAAAAATTGAATGTAAAAATAAATTCCAATGATCTGACTTCATTCATACTTTGTCTTGACAAGTTCTACTTTCCAAAACACAAGGAGAAACACATTCTTTTAAGACTTCTAAATATAAATATTCACATAGTATTGTCTGGATTTTATTTATTTTATTACCTTGCTGGTGTTACGAGGAATCTAAAGGAATCTCTTCGATTCTAAGAGATTCCTCATAAATTCATATTAGAAAACAATAATACTATCCAAGAAAGAGTAATTCACAAACAAAAATCTTGGAGAAAAGTATCTGAAGAAAAAGAAACACTTCCAGTATCTAAATGTCTCTCTGCACGCTCATGTTGAAATGTTGTAGTTTTCAATAAAACCTTTAACTGATAGGTATTACATATAATCTATAATCATGACTCTGGGTCATCACACTCAGATACATACATTAAAAAAAGCAGCAAGTTTAGAATAATCAGAAAATGAGCATCACAGATGAAGCCAGCAACTCCAATGAATGAAAAGGTTTGGCAATATCGTTTCTTCCCTACTTAAATCTTCTTCAATTTAGTTCTGTGTGTCGGGGCACACAAACACCTGCAAGAGATGAAGATCCAGACTGCAACAATCCATGAAGGTAGAGTATTGCCTTCCAGCGAAGCAGGAGAGTCCATTCCCAGGCATCCCCGAAGAGCAATGCAACTTCAAGGGCTCAAGTGTCAGAGAAAAAAGTATCTCCTACTCATCAGAATGAGATCCTTACAAAAGTCGAGGCAACCTTAGAGGCCAGAATGAACATTCCCTCAAACAGACCAACCACTGGCCTTGACTATACCATCTGGAGAAACACTGAGGCTGGGACTCTTTCAGAACATCGGAACCTCCCTCCATCCGGACTCCTGGAATATTCTTTTTCAACACCCACTCCCTGGACCTGTCTTCTTCGTCATTTTGGAATTCTCACCCTAAAGTCTGCCTGGATGCCCCAGTCCTTGTCACCCTGCAGCAATTCAAATGCCATTTGAGTTCACCTCTTTCTACCGCTTCCCTTTGGGAGTATCTTTTTGCATCTTTTCTTTCTCTTAAAACTTTTCTACACGATGTCTCTGATATACTTTAAAACATTCAAAATATTTCAACATAGAAGAGGTAATGTTTTATTTGTCCTAGTTAAGTCAGAGAGTGCAAACATCTTTTTGTTCATGAAACACAGAATTCCCAAGTATATTTTTAAGCTGAGAATTAATATTTATGGTAAATTTAAATAGTTAAAATGATGTCATTTCCAGTATATTGTTAAGGAGTGAAAATTTAGCTCCTTAGTTAATAGAAAATATCTCCTCTATTGCCTAATTGGCAAAACTAGTTCTCACTGTCAAACTAATCAGCTAAATCAGACTTTCTGACACGAGAAGTATGACTTTAGTTTTCTATTTAAAACCATATTCATATGTTTCCAGGACAACAGCTAACTTCAGGATTCTCATTTTAGGAAGGATGGATGGATGGATGGATGGATGGATGGATAACAAGTAGGCACCAGGTTCTTCTCCTGGAAGCTATAAGGCACTGATTATTTTAATAAGTCTTAAAAGAATTCTTAAATTGTTCCCTTGATTTGTATCTTAGAGTAACGCAGCAGGATAATACTAGGAAGGGTAAAAGATTCTTTTATAAGGGAAATCCTGACATGAGAAAGGAGAAGGTAGTTATTGATTTGTCTCCTCAAGCTCTAGGCTAAGCACAGACAACATCAAGCTGGGAAAAGTGGACCACTGGGAGCAGGGCACACATTCCAGTGTGAAAACCATTCTTGGGGCTCACTATTGTCCCAACACAGAAGAAAGCTCCAGAGAAGGTATGCTTCAATTTGATTAGAAAGAGTAAACTCTAGAGGGGGCCACTACACAGGCATTGATTATCTTTTATCCCATTAACACCAGTCATCTAATTAATTTCAAGAATGTGAGAAATGTGCTTTTACTGTGGTCTGATAATTGGCATAATTAGAACACTAAAAACACTTTCTCACGATGAATTTAGTGTTATTCAATGAATGTGGATAGGCCAAAGTATTTTATAGACATGTCCCCAGAAGAATTCTAATTATCTGAGACTGACTATAAGTCTAACTAAATTCTCTCTCTAAAGGAAGAAATGTAATATGACCCACATACATAATGTTTTTCACTTCTAGTAACGGATTTTAGCAGTATGTCATCTAACCCACTACATCCAAATATATTATCATTTCAAAATATATACTTGATATATTTTTAGCTATTGATAAGGTATCTTACATTGTTTTTCTTACTAAATCTTTGATATCTGGTGTGTATTTTCCATTTACAGTGTATCTGAGTGGGACTTGTCACAGATCAAGAGCTCAGAAGCTTCCACAGGGCACAGCTCTGGAAGACTGTTGGATATGCTTCATTTAAAACCTTCTTGTCTCCAAAAGGACAAAGAACTGTTTCTTATGAAACCAGCAGTAGGAACTGTTCCTGACTCTGCTTGTTAACAACGATTGTTTAATGAATGTCAATGTGCATGTTAGGTTTGGTCTGAATCTTGACTTCATTGTCCCCATAGAGCAGGACAATGAAGAGCCCTCACACCCTGTCCTGAAGCACTGGGAACCAACATTACTGAACAAAACTTAAGTAAAAATTAGCCACTGAGCATGGCCAAATCTACTTGGCTTACTTGCCAATAAATAAGACATTATTCAAACTGGAAATATTTCCAATTGCTTCTCATGTTCATCACAATTCTTTGTATTTGCTACTCTCTTAAATAAAAAACTAATGCTTCATCTATTTTGCAGAAAACATTGTACAAAGAATGAGGCAGTAACATTTACTGAGCACCAGAGAGCATTTTATTGAGTACCTACTATGTAGGTCTCAAAAAAGATGTAGGTACTGCTTTCAAGGAGCTGGGGAAAGAGAGAGGTAACTATATAAAAACAGTGAGACAACTTTAAGTATTAATCACAAATTATTATTTGTATTACATTATATTATATAGTGCAAATACATTCATAAAATCAGAGAAAAAATAGCTTCTTGACGGAGTTGAAGAATCAGAGAAAGTTAATGGGAATAAGTGCATTTGACTAAGGCCTTGAATGGATATACATGAGGCATGTGAAAACAATCTGGGCATTTGTGGAAGAGAGAATAGCAGAAGCAATGTCCTAACAGCATTAAAGAAAAGGATACTCAGACAAAACAGTGGGTAGTTTCTTTGGCTATCTGGTTTTAATCAGAGCTGCAATGCCACTGAATATTGGAAATAGACTGCAAGTATATTTCGAGAATTTTGAGTAACTAAGGGTTTAAATGAGTAAATATGTGCCACTGACTTTTTGATCAAAGGAGTAACATGTGCACTGCAGTTAGTTTAACAAAAACAATGGATTCCTTGAGAGAGACATTGGAAGAAAGAAAATCAGTTGCTGGTTTACTGTAGTCACCCGTAAGTGATCTCTGAAAGCCACCAAGAGGCAAGCAAGGATGTTAGAAAGGTAGAGATGATGCAAGAGGCATTAAATCGTGCAGTTAAGGTTGCAAGGATTTGACTGTCAAAATATTTTAAGGGTGGTGACAGAGAGAGGAAGTCAAAAATATTCCAAGGCTTTTGGGTAACTTGAAGGATGGTAATGCCTTCTCTAAAAATAATTAATTAATTAATTTTTAAAAATGCATAGGAAAGAAATTGATTAGAAAAGGATGGAAGGAAGTTCTTTGTACCTAATGAGTTAATGATTAGCCATATATTCCAGTGAAAATAGCAATTCCACAAAAATATAAGACAAGAGCAGATAAGAAAGGGTCTTCACACAGAGGACACTATCTCAGCAGTTCACGATTTCTAAATAAAGGAATATTCAGCAGATTTAAAGGAAGCTATAGGAGGGGCTGGGGAAAATTAAGTTTGCAAAAAGTTAAGTGACCTTAACTCCTAAAAATCCAGCAGGTACATGCTGGATACTGTGAGGGGACAGGGAAGCTGGCTTTGAACTAGCAGTTATGCAAATTATCAGACCTTTCCTGGAGCAATCATCAATATCTGTATCAAAATATTTTACAATTATATAACCATTGACCCACCTAGAAATTCTAAAATTTTATCTTAAGGAAACAGACACATAAATATTTAGATGTATTTAAAGGGATGTTCTTCAAAGCATTCTTCATAAATGCAAAAAAAAAATCTGTAAATAATCTAAATGTCCATTTTTGTGTATTGCATAAAAGTATATTTTAATATATAAGTATTTATCAATAAAGACATTATATAATATATACAGATATTTACTAGGATGCATAACTTAAATCCATTTAATACTATAATGCAATATTCCAATAAAATTAAAAATAATAAAGCTATTAAAGCAGAATATATAAAGACTCAGGTAAGACTGAAATGTAACAGCTCCCTTGTCACATCACCCATCTAAGAGATAATATTAAAGATACATAATTGGAATAATGAGAACAGTGCGATGAAGATGCTGTCACTCAATGCACAAATTAATATTTTCTCATAATAAAATTGACGTATTAAATGTTTACTGTATGCCACACACGGGGGTAATCACTTCACACACATTTGCTCATTTAATCCTAACAACCTTACAAAGTAGAGATCATGCCCCGACAACTTTATTGAACCACTTTTTGATAGCAGTAAGCCTTTAACAACTCACTGAAGCTCTCTGATTTTCCTATTATGAGAGAAACAGCACCCCAAATGACTGTTGTAAGAATAAAAGACAATACACTCAAGTACGTAGCAAGGGGCACCTACTTAATTCTCAATAAAAAGTAACTCATCTTCAAACAGCTCATGTACTGCACAAATTCCCAGACACAGCAAGATAACAGAATCCCGAGATTTTTCTCAAAGTATAGATTCTTTGACCCCAGCCAGGCTTTTTGAATCAAGGAGGTGTCCAGTCATCCAGAGATGACGGAAACTCTAGTCTAAGGGACTGTCAACTACTATATTCTCCAGATCCTACAAAGTTTACCAATGTGTTATATACCAAGTCATAAGAAAGCCTATAAGACTAAGCCACACAGAGCAATCTGCCTTTGCTCACACAACTAACTGCCTTTCCAGAACCTGCATTTAAAGTATGTTCTCTCTGTGTGGAATCGCTTTGGAGGTCAATGTGGGGCATTGCCTCTCACCGGGGAGGCAGGGAACAAGCAGGCTGTCCTGATAAACCAGATTCATCTTCCTCCTAGACAGCAGTGCTATGTCATCCACCCACTGTGTCAGTCTTGGCTGCCGGGATTTTCAGAGCAAAAAGTGTACTACAATTTTCCGCCATCAAATTTATGAAGATGTAGAAAAGCAAAAAGAAGAAAATGTAAGTCACCCATTTTTCCTCCTCCCAGAGAAACGCTATTAACATGCTGGTGCCTATTCCCCTAGACAATATGGCATGCTTGTTTTTACAAAATGGAATGAAAACACAGTATTATGCAGCCTTCACTTAAAATACACTGTTTGCATGCTTCCATTTTGCTACAACTTTTTATTTTTAAAGGAAAGGTCCAGGTAGGAAGGAAGGAAGGAAGGCAAGTAGGCAGGCAGGCAGGAAGAGAGAGGAGAAAAAAGCAACTTCATTTTTCTCTAGTTGTTCACACTCATTTCTTCCCCCTGGACCTGAGACTTGCCCCCAAGGGTATGTGACCTTGTGCTTATTCTAAGGCAATTGACCTAACCGCTACTCCACTGGGACATGACAATACAATCTTTTATAACGTTATTTTTAAAGCTCCATAGATACTTTAGAATCTGAACTTTCAATAATTTATTTACCACTCCCACCTTGTTATTGCATATCCTTAATGCCATTTCTGATTTTTCATTTCATTGGTATTTCTCATAAACAGTTAAAATTGTACACACATATGACTCATTTATTCACTCATTCATTTAAAGAACAAATTCTTAAAAATGAAAGTCAAACATCTCAGTAAACTTCCATTTGGTAGGCCACTCCCTCAATAAACTCTTCTATGTCTTCCCATACTCAATTTCCTTCTTCTCTATTCCTTCACAGGAGGCCCTCTATAAGTCAAATTTCCTAAAGACTGAACTTGGGTTTCATCTCAACTTACTGTCTTAATAAATAGTCTCTCATCTACTATCATAGTATCAAGTATCAGCTATATGCAAGTCTTTATTTCCAATGTCATAATTCTAACCCAAATATCTCTAGTGAATTTCAATATTATGTGCAATTATTTTAAAATATGTTCACAAATTAATTGACAGTCCTCCATTCAATGTGGAGTTCAGGCATCCCCTGGTGGTGCAGTGGTTAGGGCTACTGCTTCCGGCTGAGTGCAGCACACATACATCCCAGGGACCAGAACTTGTGTCCCAGAGCTGGGGAGGACAACCAGGATGAAGAACTAAACAAGAATAAATAAAAATGCTTCTTCCTCTCCCTTCCTGCCTACTGTCTACTCACCTTCATTTCTGTCTGTGCCTTAAAAAAATAATAATGTAGAGCTTAATTCCCCTCCCACTTAATGTGGGCAACAGTGATGACAGGGGACCCATGGTCAACATAAGGCACTGTGGATTGCTCCTTACATTCACTCATTCTAGGTTAAGTTATCTGCAATGTCATGAAATCATTCAAGCAGCCCTGGGGAGAAGTTAGTATGGCGAGGAATTAGGGCCTCCCACCAACAACCAGCAAAAAACTAAAAGGCACGTACATAATCCATCTTGGAATCTAACTGATCCTCCAGACCCGGTCAAGACTTCAAATGACTGAGGCCTGGCCAACATCTTGACTACACTTTATAAGCACCTCTAGGTCAGAATCACCTAGCACAGTCATTTCCAAATTCATGACCCGAAACAGTATGAGACAATGAATATGTATTGTTTAAGCTGCTTAATACTGGAATAATTTCTTATACAGCAACAGATTATTAATATAAATCTGCTACTAAGCTTCAGAGTAAGCTGTTACTGCAAGAGATAAAGGACATGTCTTACTAAACAGTCCACTGAACTAACTACTCACAGATTCATTTCAATCCTAATACACCTAAAATGGAACTGTTGGTTTTTGCTCAAATCTGTTCTTTCTCCAGTCTTTCCCAACCCATACACAGCGCCTTCAACATAGCACTTGTTTCTACCAGGCCCCTGAAAACAATCTTTGGCATTTCCCCCCATTTAATCCCACAGTCTATCACCCGCTTCTTCTGGTTCCAACTCCTCCAACTCTTCAACTCCCAGTCAGCCCCCAATCTCAGCTACTGTCACATCCTGCTTGGAACCCAACAGCCTAAAGCCAATAACTTCACATTGTTTCTTAAATCCTGTTCCTGTTCCTTTCTAACACTACTCTGAATGGCAGCAAACTTGACAATAAACTTTGGAACCATTAAATTAACATGGTTTACAAAGAAAACTGAATAATCTCAGCCTTACCTAGCCAAATCCTATCTTATAACAGACTCTCTCTCTTCAAAATATTCCAGTCACACCAGTCTTTGTATTACTCAGATGTAACCACTCCTTTCCTGCCCCAGGATATCTGCTCAAGCTGCTGTGTCTGCTACATACCACTCTCAACCTGTTTAATTCCTATGGTTATTTCAGGACGTATTTTAAGCATCTTTTCTTCAAAGCAGACTTTCTCAATCTCTCAAAGCATCCTGGGTTTTTGTATTCTCTTGTACCTTAGTGCTTATCTCAGCTTGATTACATATTGATTTGTATAAGTTCATGAGGGCAAGCAGTGTTTACTTTGATACCATAGTACATGCAAATTCCATTATAGGTTGTCAATTCAAAAATTATTGGATAATTTTATCTAATGTGTTCATTAAAACTAAACACACTATGTGTTGATAATACATTCTAGACCTCTCACTTGTGAAGTTCAATAAAAAGAACATGAATCTATTATATCTATGCTCTTTTCTCCTTCTGAAAAAATTTTAAAGTCATGATCATCCAGATGACCTACTGATTTTCTTTCTGAATTGCTCTTTCATGCAAGCCTAAAGACCCTTTTATTATATTGGCAAAGAATGAAAATTTGACTTCCAGAAACATTAAAAAAAAAGAAATGCATAAAAATTGTCCCTAAAGGCAGACAAGAAAAGCAATTCTAAAACTCATTATAAAGCTAAATTGATCTCTGATTCATCTAAATAGGCACATTTTATCCTGGTGTTCGCAGAGTTTTGATGAATAATGATTCCCTTCTCCAAAGATTGGTGATTTTGTAAAGGCAGGAAGAGGATCACGACTCTGCACAAGAGTCATGCGTTTTAAGAGTTTTAGGATTTATTTTGTTTACATTACTATATGCATTTTAGGGTATTCCCATCACAGCTCAGTCTGTATTTTTCATACCTCACCCACTATCAGAGTTCTAGTGTCCTTTACCACCAGCTAGTTCCCTCCTTCCTTCCCTCCCCGCTCCCACCATGATAACCATAGTCTTCCAGTCTGTGAATTTTCTTGAGATTTACCTGTTTATTCTGAAGATTATTTTTTTGATGAAAAAATCAGGAACCAGCTAATGAGAGAACCATGAACTACTAAAAAGGGCAAATAAGAGCAGAACATAAAGCCACAGTGCCCGGTCTCTCCCTTCCAGGAAACACTACGCTGAGCTGCAGCCAGAGACAGACAGGGTCCAGAGCAGACAGTGTGGGTTATGAGGCAGCCACACAAGTGGAGCGGTATTGGCAACAACTAACCAGAAAAGAAACTGTGCATGGATCTCACGGCGGAAAATAATATAAACCATGCACAAGTCATTCCAATCACATTCACACAATGGACTATCGGTCCAGCACCAAGACTAAATTCCAGGATCGTGTAGGTTTATGTATAAACACATAATGGTGACAAACTTTGTGATAAACTCAATTATAATATGAACACATGTATACTATACTATATGCTTACACACAGACATAAAGAATATTTGCTAAAGAAAAAGATTAAAGTCTTGAAATTTAAACCATGACTTTGGTTTCCACTTATTATGACAAATAAACCACACAGTTTTCTTATCTATAACTCCAAGTATAATATTATAAATAATAATGATCATATACAAATAAACCAAGTAATAAAATTAGACCATTTTTACTGTGATGTATTTTTCACTTCACTAAAAGTGAAATTTAGGTCAGAGAATTTAACCAGAGGCAACTACGACAGTTAGATACATAATTCTTTCACCTGTGAATTACCTGAACTCACTAATTATTTTTTCTGAACAATAAGGCGTAAAAAAAATAAGTGACAAAAAACGTTTAGGACATCATAAGTATTCTAGAAAAGTTTAAATCAAAAAGGGAGAGATCCTGCCATTTGCAACAACATGGATTGACTTGGGGAGAATTATTCTTAGCAAGACAAGCCAGGGAAAGGATAGACATCGTATGATAGCACTCATATGATGGGTAAAGAGAAAACAAATAAATGTCATACATTAAATAACACCAAAAATGGGGAGAGAAAGAGAGAGAGAACAATACTCCAAAGAGCTACAGACTCTTAGAGATGAGAGACAAAAAGGCAGATCAGAGGGTACCAAAGTGATGGGGGAGAGGTGGGGAAAATGAGATGAAGGGAATTACTGTAAACAAAGGGAGGAAAAAAAAAGGGGAGGAATATCAGTAGATCTACTATGCTAGGTGTAAATGTAAAAATACCACTATGTTTTGACTTGTCAAAACAAGTCATTGTTAAATGCAATATCCCTTCGATAACAATAAAAAAAAGGTATTGGGCATAAAATAATAAAAACTTAATATTTAATAGAATAAATATATAATACATAAGTATATTCAATAAATACTAAATCACATAAATACAAGAAATTGATTTATTATGGGTCATGTTAAACATACTGCAATTTATAAAAAGATGGCTACACTCCGTGGGGTGGGGGGGGACACATGCCCTAACACTGCGCTGCAGAAGGTCGCAATTGTCTGAGATCAGCCTATACAATAAAACAGAAAAGAGGGACCCCAATAGGCCCCCAAACCAAGAGAAGAGCTCGGAATCAAAGACACCAACATTTGGGGCCTTCAAGGGACACATTCCATCCAGCAAGCAAGATCAAATCATCCAACTGGTAGGGCAGGGCAGCCCGGTGGTCTCCTGCTAGCTTTCATCCAGGTTCAAAGTGAAGAAGCAAATAAATCAGTCATCAGGCAAAGCAGACAAGGTAGAGACAGAGTAATCAAGGGCAAATCAAACAAGGTCACACAGCCAAACAAAGAGCAGGAGGGTGGTGGAGTGGGGGGCAGATGGTGGGGGATGGGTGGGGTCGCCGTGACATCCAGCCACAAGATAACTATGAAATGATCTTGTCTTGACATTGATAATAATGAAATTAGAATACCCTTCAACCTTTAATCTTGGGAGAATAAATCCAGAAATGAAAGCTACAGTTCAAATTAATCTTAGATCCAATAATAAGCAGATAATGTGCATTTTCCTAGCCATACTCAAATATTCTAACACGCTATAAACTATAATTTGATAAAGCTGACACACTTGCATAAGTATCATTTAAGCATTAAAGCCATGAAACACCCCCCAAATTTCACCAGTTAATAGTTCTACAAAGATCAGTGTTGAGGATATGGCCCATGTATTTAGCGTAGTACAAAAGCTATTCCAGATAATTGACTGAAGAAAAAAGCCAATTTTATATGCATTTTTATAAAATACTTTCAAAAATCATTGAAGTGTGATTATGTTAACATATTACGCTACTCTAAGTCTCATGTATCAATACAGCTACCAGCCAGAATAAGAAAACAACAACAAAACCCTCTTTGCTTAACTGTAGTGGGAAAACTTTGAAAGGAAATTTCATCAAGATTGAGGCATTCCTCTAGAATATCCTATTCTTGGTTTCTTTGCTTTCTCTCCAATACAGGAGTTCAAAATGTCCAATCAGATAAATCAAATGAAAGAGAGTAAAAAGAAAAAAAATCTATAAATGCCATATGCTCTGCCAAGAAGTACTTTATTTTATACTGAGATGCAGTGCAAGCAAATGGGAAAACATATACACCCAGAATAATTCAAAGACTTTCCATCACAGAGCCTGCTCACAAATGTAAATCTTTAAAAACATTTTGCAAGCATGAAACTGCAAGTATTCATATAATTTGAAGAAAAAAAACTAGAAATAATATAACCACATTATAAGCAATTATCTTCTGATCAAAATGATGCTCATCATAGCAACAGAAGAAGCAGTGAATTTATGCATCTCTTATCATGTGCGGGCATAGTACCAACTGAGAAAAAATTCACACGCTATTCAATCCATCCATTTAAAATGTACAGTTTAGTGGGCTTTAGTATATTCATAAAGTGGTACAGTGGTCATCATTATCTAATTCCAGAACATTTTCATTACCCCCACAAACCCTGTACCCATTAGTCATCTCCCACCCCACCCTTAATCAAGGTCTTAGGCAGCCATCGACTCACTTTCTATGGGTTTTCCTATTCCAGACATTTCACATACATGGCATGTGGTGTTATGTGCCCACGTGCTTTCATGCTGCATTATGTTTTCAAGGTTAATGTACGCTACAGCTTGTATCAGTATTGCTTTTCTTTTTAGGGCCACATAATGTTCCAGGTACGGAAACACTACATTTGTTGTTCCACTCATCAGTTGCTGGGCATTTGGGATGTTTTCACTTTGGGTTATTAATGCTGCAATGAACACATTCAAGTACAAGCTCTTGTGTGGACATATTTCCAGTTTCTTGAGCATATATCCTAGAGGGAAACTGCCAGGTTAGATGGTAACTCAGTGTTTCATTTTCAATGCCTCCCATACCCATTTTACATTTCTACCAGCAGTGCATGAGGGTTCTAATGTCATCATATTCTCAACAACACATGTTCTTTACATAGTTTTTATTATACCCATGCTAGTGACTGTGAAGTGGAATCCCACCGTAGTTTTGATTTACATTTCCCTAAAGACTTAAAGTTGAACATCTTTTCATAGGCTATTGACCATTTGTGTATCTTCTTTGAAGAGACATCTATTAAAATCCTCCACCCATTTTTCAACTGGATTATTTATATGTTTATTGTTGAGTTACAGGAATACTTTATATAATCTGGAAACCAGATCCTTATTAGATATATGATTTATAAATGTTTCTCAGGGCTATCCCTGTATTTGTGTTATCTTATTTTAATCCTCACAAGAACCATGAGACAGTATTATGAGCATTCTTCATTTTATAGAGGAGGAAATTTAATAAACTTCCAAAGTTTTCATAATTAAAAAGAGTTGAAGCAGAGATTTCAACCCAGGCCATTTGCCCCCACTCCACAGGTGGATGTACAGCCAGAAACCCTGAGCTGTTAGGTGATAAACAACAGGCATTAAATAAGCAAGCAAAATTAAAAATAATTATCTTAAAAAAGACAGTATTACTGATGCTACACACAGAAATACCAGAAGACCCTCCTCTTGTTTATACCAGCCTTGAGAAGAAAGAGTAGCTTAAAATAAAGCACATTCAGCCTTAAAAGACAAAACTTGGCCTCTTAACAGAGTCTATTCTTTTCAATTGTAGGAAACTTTCTTATTGAGTTATGTAGTCGAAACAAAGGAATTCAGAATACCAGTGGTATTTTTGCTGAAATTCAAGCATTGTATATTGTCACAGTGAGTGCTCTGTTAGGTGGAGGCTTAATTGTTAGCCAACAACCTCCTCTGTTCAAAACGGGTGCCTCCCCCATCCCTGCACAGCCACTCTCAGAAGATGAACAAAGCGGAGTTTTAGCATCTAAGAAGTCGCTCCACCCAGTCACTCCTCTCTTATTTCTGCCACCAATCATACTAAATATAAAAGACAATCTACAAATAATGTCAGTCTGCATAATTATATTCATACCAAATAAAGGGTGAAACTGTGGTTAAAAATATGCTGGCACTCTGTTAGTCTAGTGGGTTAGGGCACCGAACATAGTCCACAAAGATTGCAAGGTCTCAGGTTCGAGACCTGGAATCGGGGGGAACAACCAAATGAACTAAATAAAACATGAATAGATGTTTCTTCTTCTCTCTCTTCCTGCTTGCCTGTCTACTTGCCTTCATTCCTATAAGAAAAAAGCAGCAGCTAGATCTACCAATACTGGCATGGAAAAGAATTCGACATGTGTAACTAAAACCAAAAAGAAAAAGAAAGAAAAGGAAAAAATATCTGCAAAACAATGTAAGAATATCATCTTGTTTTTATTAACAATAGGCAATACGAATGCAAATTATACTACATATGTTAGATAGGCACAAAAAAAATCATTTTACGATGATGATTGTCCCACTGGGAGTAAATATTTATGCAATTAAACATATATACATAATACGTGTTTCTAAAAAAATAAAAACAATGACAACCACCAAGCAACAAGCAAGTATCCACTTAGAAAATCCTTCAAACCCTAAAAACCATTAAAATGAATAGACAAATATGAGCAAGATTAACCAATGTACAATATTCATGATTTGTCCCATTTCTGGATAAATTTTAATGACTTCACAAAGTTCTTGACGTTCCGAGAAAAATGATGCACTTGCAGAAGTGACAGGGATAGAAATTTCAGCTTCCATCAATTTTTAAAATGACTTTAAACACCAAAAAAGT
Source organism: Solenodon paradoxus (assembly GCA_004363575.1). Taxonomy (NCBI): domain Eukaryota; kingdom Metazoa; phylum Chordata; class Mammalia; order Eulipotyphla; family Solenodontidae; genus Solenodon; species Solenodon paradoxus. Next base: position 131,635 of record RJWH01000622.1, on the reverse strand, counting down.
TTAAGAACATTATCATAAAATAATACTGTAAGGTCTCATTTTATGAAAGATCAAGATAGAAATTAAAGAATCAAACAACAAAACAAAATCCCTTAAGCCAAACACGGTAAAGAGACACCTTCTAAATCATGAAAGAATTAGCTTCATTCCTACCTGTACTTACCTTAAAAAAATCTCTTAAGTACTGCTCTGTAATTCTTATGCTCTTACTCAGCTAACCTTATTGTTAACTTACGATCTATAATACTTAATGCTGAAGATATGTTTCTCTTTGCTTTAGATATGACAAAATCAACTGAGAGAAAACTAACTTTAACCACATATACAAACAAGTTATTTGGATTTTTTTCTTGGATCTATTACATGCCAGACTCCATGGTTCTTTAATTAATGTCATTCTTGTCTGTTATAGCCCCACATTTTCCTTCTTTCTTCTAAATGTTGCAGACTAAGGAAACTGAAGAGGGCATGCCCTGGTAGCTGAGACAGTAAGTCTGCAGCTCCGGCGCAGTCCAGGTGAAGCTCGAGCACCCAGGTTCATGACCTGGGTCTGGAAGGAGCAGCCAACATGAATATTTAAGTAAATAAATAAAATGCTTCTTCCTCCTCTCGTTTCCTGTCTACCTGTCTCCTCCCTTTCATTTCTGTCTGTTTCCTTCTTCAAAAGAAAGAAAGAGAGAGAGAAAGAAAGTAATACTTTATTATTCTTAAAATTCTAAATATAATTCATAATAATTGCATTGTATATACAATGATAACTGAAGGAGAGCTAAGAAAAATAATTTCTCTAAAATTAAAACAGTATCTATAAAATTAACAAGAAGTGATATTACTGTCTTGTATTTTTTTTAATAATTCCTTGACTCAGATATAACCCCTTCTTAAAAATGGATGTAAGCACACCCTGGTGGCTCAATCCATAAGCTCACGGGCACAGTCCACATACATCCCAAGGACCCCGGTTCGAGATCCAAGCCAGGGACAAAAACCAAGATGAACAACTAAGTAAAATAGGTACTTCTTCTTTTTCCTCTCTCTTCCTGTCTGGCTGCCTCTGCTCGCCTTCATTCCTACCTGCACCTTCACTTTAAAAAAAAATGTATGATGTATGTAGAGGTGTGCCCTGGTGGAGCAGTGGTTTGGTCAACTGTCTCCAGCTGAAGCACAGTTCACATACAACCCTAGGCCCTGGGTTCATATCATGGGTCAGGGAGAAAAACCAAGATGTACAACAGAATAAAAATAAAATAAAATGCTTCTTCCTCTTCTCTCTTTCTGCCTGCCTGCCCACCTAGCTTCATTCCTACCTGTACTTACCTTAAAAAAAAGTAAGAAAATGTATGAGATTTCCTGGAAATAATATTCCCTTAGTCCCGAGTAAATTAACATGAATCATACTAAAAGAATAGATAGATCTTTATACTCATGTCATAATCACACTGTCCAGGTCGTAATGTCTACAGCTGAATGCAATGAACATGAAACTTCCAGAATCTGCCAGAGTAATATTTAATTTACCTAAAATAAATTCCTTCAGAGGTCAAATTATCACTGAATCCACAGATGAACGAACATCCTGTTAACTAACCTATGACCTTCATTTTTCATAAAATAGGAGGCATTTAAATTCTACATTTAGTTTGGTTACTCACTTGTTTTATTCTCAATGCACGTCGACATCACATTGGCTTTTTCCTCTATTAACACTTTGCAAAATGACACTGAGAGAAAACCATCTAATCACATTAACGGAAGTATATGCCTTCGGGATAATGTGAAAAACAGTGGAGAATCATGAGTGGTGTATATGTTTTTGTCACAAAGGTTCATGACCCATTTCAGAATGACAGTCTTATGCCATCTCTGTAGTTTAAAGCACTTGATTCACTCCTTCCCTTTTACCCATCATCAAGCAAATACATGCTAAGGTAATACACGTGTGCACACACATCAGTAAGGAGCACTTTTCCTAGCATCATTTTTAAAAATTAATTGTAAGTCAGCTGCCAAACAAAAATGACAGAAATTGTTTTTTGGACAAGCAGAAGTGATTGGGGAATTATCCACTATGATAAATTACTTGTTCAGAAATTATTTTAAAAGAAATGAAAATCAAGAGCTATTCATGGCAGTAGAAGATATAATGAATTTCCACCCTCCCAAAGTGGTCTATGTCCTAATGCTGAGAACCCATGAAAATATTAGGTTACATTATCCAGGGGTAATTAAGGTTGCAGAAAAAAATTAAAACTGCTCATCAAGTGGTTTGAGAACAAGGAGATTATCCCGGATTGTCCTGGTGGGTCCGATGTGATCAAAACAGTCTTTATAAATGGAAGAGTGTCAGCCATACAATGAACTCCAACTACTACTTCAGGTTTTGAAGGTTCCATGAGCCAAGGAACTTGGACTAGAGGCTGAAAAACAAGGAAATTCATTCTCCCCTAGGATTCTAGAAGGAATCCATCGTTGCCAACACCTGGATTTTAGTACAGTGTGACCTATGTCCACTTCTTACCTCCAGAACTGTGAAGTAATAAATGTGTGTCATGTCAACCCATAAAAACTACACTAATTTGCTACAGCAGCAGTGGAAACTAACACACCCACTCACCCCTACATTTCTCAATCATTCTGCTTTGCCTATGAATCACAAACATATAAGCTCAGAAATAGCAGCACAAATGAGGAGAGCAGATCTGTACCTCTGGCCATCATCGAACAAAATACACACATCCACTCCTACAAACAAACCAACACAGGTGCCACCCCACACAAATTAGAACGCAATTTGGCTTAGAAGCTTCCTTTACCTTTCAAGGGAAAAATAACTGGAGGAAGTACAAATGAGATAGCAGGGAGAAGCAGGTGACAATCAGAATAATTTCTGCAAGTGTGAGCTGAGCTCAAGTAGAAACTATTGTTATGCAACCAAGGGCCAAATCACCCATACACAACAGCTTTCCATCACCATAACACCCAAGATGAGAGTGACAACTAATTCTTTCACATTTATTGGTTCAGCAAACTCACTCTAAACAACCAGGCACTCAGTAGGGCCTCAATACCCCTTTGTTTTAAAGCATGACAGTGCAAACTCAGCCTCACAGGTCTTCTATCGTGAGGTTCCAACACATCATCTCATCTAATGGAAATCAAATTTCATATCTTATAAAGAATGATGCTTCATTGCCCCCTTCTTCCTCTGCCTTGTTCCTAAAACCATCCAGGTGTTAACGCAGACCTGTTCACCACATCTTGGCAAGTTTGAACAGGCAGTTTCTCATGACCTTCAGGACTGTGTTCAACAATGAAATCATTTGGCTTTATATCCAACTCAGTTATCAATCACCATCAACAAAGGAAGAACTTTCAGATGGAAAATGTGAGACCACGGCTCAGCAACATTCAACTTGGGTCACTCTGGGTGGCCTTCGCTGACAGCTAAGGTCACTGAAGGCCATGTAATGACCTCAGCTTTTTAGAAACAACATTCAACATTTTGCTGGAGAGGAAACAAGTCAGCCATGTGACTTTAAGACAAGTGTTCCTGGAAGTCCATGGTCGGCACCAGGTACCCTGAAAGACAGGCAGATGGCAGGGTTTGAGGCGGGACACAGATGTGGTGATCACCTCACCCTCCCTGGGAGGTCTCTCAGGAAGCCAGGAAGAGGAGGCACCTGAAAGGGGACATTTGACCCAGCGTGGTTCATACCAAAGCCTCAGCTTGTGTCCCCACCCATTTATAGAACTTTAATTACTATCTTCTAGCTACATGTGACTTTAGAAAACAGCTCTGAAAAGCAGATTTGTTTAATTAGCAAAGCAAATATTGACAACATTTTTCATTTACTTTATTCATTTTCTTTTCTTTGTTTCCATACTATTGTTATTACTGTTTTATTTTATCGAAGGAACAGTGAATCATAATATTACTATTATTGATTCGGTCTTTGTTTTTATTCTTTGAGTGAAGAAGTGGCAACATAGTGAAAAATAAGTTAACTTACGCCTCAAAGTGGACTTCTCCCCTCATGGGCTCTGCCAAGCCCCTTCTGACAGCCAGAAACAGACCCATCTGGGCTGCCCTCCACTCCTGGATGGTTTTCACTCGAACAGAGCCCTCCAGACTAAGCACAAAATTGAAACTAATATTGCCCTGCTGGCCAAACTGGCAGCACTGTGAGCTAAAAATGTTTCCTAAGGCATTAATAATTAGCTCGCAAACAAAGACAAAATCAGGAGAGCAACGGATGAGGGTTGGGAGTTTTGTTTTTGCTTTTGTTTTTCCCCTTCCTCTCTCTATGTGGAGAAAGACAGATTGAAAATCAGTCTTTCTGAAATCCAGCAGGCCCTGAATCAGCTCATGTATGAAGAAAGTGGGCAGACAGCCACATTAAGCAGCAAGTCACACTAAAAGCCATCCTGTCAAGGCCTTAGCCCTCAGAGACCCTTTCCTGGACATCATCATAAGAATGTTGACCTATCTAAGTTATCTCTTGAATTAGTGAAATTAAACTCTGCTAACTTCCTAGACAACAAGTCTTCAACATGTTTCTTGTCTGATTTTTCCTCCTTTCATCAAGGTCAAAGGAAAAAATCAAGGTTAAAAGATCTTGTATCATTGCCTGGTTCCCCTCAGGAACAGACACTACAACAGGATTCCAGTAGAAGCAATTTATTTTGAGACGAACACAGGTGGGGAGTGAAGGATCAGGAAAGCACGGGTATACAATAAAAGAAACATTTTGAATCACATTATCCCTGAATCATAATCCAATAAGAACCAATACAATACACTCATGGTAAAGGGAGCTCATCGGAGATAAAAAAAAAAAAAAAAAAAAAAAAAAGAGTGGGCGTTCAAACTGCAGCAGTCATTGGTCACTGTTGGCTGGAGGCTGGCAATTCCTGCCACCCTTGGGTGTGGGTTTTTTCAGTCAGAGGACCCTGTCAGCGAAAGAAACGGACATGCCTGCTGTTGGAGGGTCCAGTGCATGAAGAGCTGAAAGCAGGGGTTAATGGCAGGGCACAGGGCACCAGAAGCCTCTGTCAGAACTCTAAGTGTGACTGTTTTTAAAAGGGAAAACCAGAGGCAACCATGTTTGCTGGATGACACATACTGCTGAAAATAAAGTTGAGTCCTTTTTCATGAAAATTATCCTTCAAAATAAAACCGGATGCCATGTTATAGATATAAATTCTGACATGTCCTGTTATGGGAGAGTGTCTCATTGTGAAAGAGGATTGGTTAGAACACAAAACTCTGAAAGGTCCTCAACCACACTCAACTTAGATGCTCTTAGATGCTCTTAAAGATCAAAGAAACTTCATTCTTCACAGGATGATTCTATGATGTAAGTGGTGAATAATAAAGCAGCTAAAGAAAAAAAGGAAACCAACAAAGTCCAGAACTGACAAAAAGGGCGATATAAAGAAGAAACACAGGAAACGCCTGACTAGTAACTACAGGGGACAGTGCAAATAAAATACTCTGTGGTTCTCACAACTGGACACTGACTGAATAGCAAGGTTACTGACATATTTATGGACCCCCGATGTTTAAACTTAATACAGTCCTTCTAGAGAGCATTTAGAAATACATATCTGAAACCTGAAACTACCTGTCCCGGAAGCGTCATTTCAAGGAACTTACTAGTAATAAATAACTAAAATAGGGAAGATACCAACAACATTAATAGTAATAGCAAATACAGTACTTCCTAGAGCACAGCCAGGCTATTTATATGTTTTCTACTGCTGTTCTCAACTGGAGGCAACTCTGCCTCCTCGAAGACATTTGGCATTGTCAGAGACACTTCTGTTTATCAAAACTTGTGGGCAGAAGCTAAGGATGCTGTTAAGCATCTACAACACACCCAAAGGACAGCAAAGATTTATTTGACACAAAATGCCAATAGAGCCATGGTTGAAAAATCCTGCTTTACATTTTATTTACTGATGTAATTGTCATGGCAACCCTATAGGAAGTATTTTTATTACTTCCATTTTAAAAATCAATAAAAATAATTTTTCATTGGCACTATAATCCATAATGTTGAAAAACTAGGAATAAACTACCCCCAAAAAACAAGGAAAGAGTTAAACAAATTAAATTATAATTACCTAATACTAAAAATGACTTATGAAATATAAAACCACAATACCAGAACAAATGATTAGAACAAATTACAATTATTTTTAAAAATGAATATAGAGACAGGAAATTTACTATTGTGTTGAGATGTAGTAATAAGAATTTTTTTTTTTCCTTTCCAGCATTCTTTGATATTACTATGATTTTTCAAAGAGAACACACTCAACCATGGAGATAAGAAATTTGCAATTTTCAACTAAGAAATAGTTATTTAATAACACAGGCATTAAGAACGTAGGTTAAGAAACACGGGTTAAGAAATTAGGGCTAAGGATTTCCATGGAATAGCAGCAAATGTTAGCATTTTAAATTCTGAAGTCACGAAACTACTGTTCAGTGTCAGAACAAATCACCTTTATTCTATACCTACCTCTCTTCCTATCTTTTAGTTATTTTGTGGTTTACTATCATCTGAAGAGACTGGGCCAAAAGAATCACATTTCAATTCAACTAAGTCGAACTTACTTTAGCAGCTCTATTTTAAAAGGTAACAAGCTATTAATTTAAATGTTTTAATAATAGTAGAGCTATGAATAATAGTAACATTATTATTGCTATGATTAACAACATTTATTGAAGGCTTTTAATGTGGATTACTACTATGTAATCTAATTCCTACAACATCCCTAATAGTTAAATGCTTCTTCAGCAGATGTCACAGAGGCTTAAATTAAGCAACTGGCCCAGATCATACACACTTAGTAAATGGAAGTCCCCAAATTGAAATTCAGGCTGTCTGACTCCTAAGCCCTAGTGCTCAAGTGAAAACATGAGTGTCTCTGGGGAGAAAATGGGGATGAGGGTCAGACAGTCTCAACCTTTCTCTTCCTACAGTCAAGCATTAAATATATCTGCTATGTGCATTGTAAAACCTCCCTTTCAAGTATGCTTATTAATTTGTCTGAATAGACATAGCAATGATTTAATCAACAGGATCTCATATTTTCAATAATTATAAATTATTAAAATGAGTTTATCACAAATGTAAATATGTTAAATAATTACTTTTATAATCAATCAATAGCAACAAATACAGGTTTGCCCAACACAGCTAAGTAGATTCAAAGGAGAAAAAATAAGACTGTCACAGTTTCCACAGGAAATCCTGAAATACAATGATTCTAATATGGGAGAGATTTTCATCTGATCTTCACAACCCATTGACTATTCTTACGGATTTGAGGAAATAAAAAAATAAGTCTCGATTCAGTTAACAGAAAAATAGATACCTTAGAGTAAGTAACAGGGGGCTGTGTAAACTATTTAAGTATGTGTTTCAACAGCACTGAAGATGAATGGCTAAGAATTTTAAATATAAAATTCTATTTGTAGATATTAAATTGTGGGGCTTAAATGCCTCTAGTCTAGTCTCATCTACCCAGAGCATATATTACAGAAGGAAGTCACTGAAAACAAAATGCTGTGCTCTCCTGTGATCCCTGAAGCACAGATTAACTTAACAAATAACTGGGATCAGGATACTAATAACATATCATCATGGGGAAATGAGTGGAATTTGGCATGAAACAAAGTACAGGCTCCTACCCTGCCTGGGCCGTTATCAACTCAAAGCAGGTTTCAGGCTGGTGTGAGGGAGGAGGAGGAACAACTGGTCTCCACATCCTACACTTAATGAGCTGTCTTAACAGACCTCCATTTCAAAGGATTAAAATGTCCCAAAGAAAAATGGCAGGTCAGGAACAAGAAGGAAAACGAGAAACCTCCTTGGTCCATAGAGCCCATGCTTTTTCCTACCATGTCTGACAAACTGTGAGTCAAGTAAATATAACTTTGCTTTTACTACATGTGGTGATTTCACTATATAAAGAAATCCTGGTGTGTCCTTCTTAGTTGTATGCTTTTAGATTTCTCAGAAATAAATGACGTAGGAAGATAACAACACAATCATAACCACCACAGCAAATACTTACATAGCACTGAGGAGATCAGTGAGAGGCTGTTCTGAAGACTTCTATCATGGGTTTCCCACCAGTCCTGCTAGGAGACTTAGCAATATCTAGAGCTATTTTTAAGCCATTTTAGACACGAGTAGGACTGACAGACATAATTATCAGTCATCATTCCTCCTGATTACTTGGACATCAATTTCATTGTTAGGGGCCCATGTAATATTTTAAGTATTTTAGAGAGTTTATCCAACAAAACCTGAGACGTCAGTACATGCTTCCATTAACATGAAGTACTTCAGATATATCAACTAAATGTTAGTAAAAAAATAATAATAATAATAACTTTCCCCCTTTTCTGGGTTCCTGAAGGCCACCTCGGGAGGGGAGCTCATTATTTAATTATCACAGAAACTGACCCACTTACTTCATAGATATACCTGCAAATGTGACTGCACATAAGAATTCAAAATCAAAATCCCAACTCATAAAAAAATCTTGAAGTTTTAAACATGTTTTAAATATGATTTCATCTACAAATCTGTTTTAAATATGATTTCATCTATAAATCTATAAACTTAAATCAGTCAATACTAAGGAGGCCTTTGATTCATGATATTACTAATATTAATTTAGTGAATAAGCTTGTATCAATACTGGTTCATTGAGACAGACATCAACACAGTAATGTAAGATGTCTGTAAGGGGAGAAAGAAAAACTGGGCGTAGGAACTTCGGTACATCTTTACAACTTTTCCGTCAATGTGAAATTATCCTGAAATAAATGTCTATTTCACACAAGGTAAAAACAAAGGTAATATCACAATTTCAGTTTCACATACATACAAGAAAAAACAATGGTCTGGAATCATTCAGTTGGCTGTTGACTACGCTGCTAGAGGCACATAATTCTGGCTGGAATTCAATCCCATACATTTCTGACCAGAATTTTATCACCAAACAAACCACCACCACCAAAAAATAAATAAATAAAAAATAACAGAACAAAACAAAAAGTAACCAAAATGTGCCAGAAACTGGGATAAAGTCTGAGGAGTCAAGACAAATAGAAATCGGCCTTGTCTGCAGCTCAGGATCTAAAGCCCACATTTTCAAACAGGCACAGTGACCACTGGGAGAGACTATTCAATTCAGGTTTCCAGGCTGCACCCTGCAGACAGACCACACTTTGAGAAACCCTGATCTATAACATCTGTCATAAATGCTGGGATTTATGATTTACACATCTAGGGATCTTGGAATTTGATCCTGGCAGGGAAGGTAAAGGTGTAAAGACCAAAAGTACCTAACCCACAGTTGGAGTCAGTCCTGGAAAAGGTGTACTTTGATGGACCAGAGGAGAGAACTTTTCGATAACCTCCTAGCAGAATAAAGGAGGTCACGCCCGCCTTCCAGCAAGGACTGCTCCTCCCAGGAACTTGGATGGTTGCTTCTGAAGTCACTGAAAACTGGCCACAAAGTACCTACCCAGCTTCTGGAGTACAGACCACTGGTGGGTGGCAGCCCACTCACCCGCAAAGAAAAGGAGGCTTTGTTTGCATTAAGTTGAGTCCGTCTGCTATGCAAACAGCATTCTAGGGCCTAATGGAAAGCTACAGCCCAGAAAGTCAGGCTGCCCCTTCACTTGCCAACTCATTTCTCTGGAAAAACTGTTCCACGTGCTAATGTGTTTTGTTTTGTTTCCATTTTAGCCCTCTTGAATCATAAAATGTCGGGCCATGTCGACCCAGGCATTGCTTTGGTGTTTTTCCATCTCCTCTATAATCAGCCTAAGAGGCGTATCTCATTATCAGTGTCAATTTTTAGCAATACTCAGTCCCGCTCCCCTTCTAATTTACTGCACTAGATACAGAAGCTGAAGCCCCAAGTCTGAATTGAGAAGCGGTCACTGAATGAGGAGCTAAGGCACCGCACTGATGCTCACTGCGCACTCAAAGGAGCAAAGCCCTTTGTAACCTGTGTCCAGTCTGCCGGGCACACGCAGTAACCCTGGGATATTGGTGAGCAGAATCACTAAATTTGAGGATTTAAAACTCCCTGACAACTACGACATGACCCAGAAAAAAAACAAACTTCAATAAAAGTTCTCTAGATCATTTATCTTGGGTTCCTTTTTATTTCCCCCTTATTCCTCATGTTTAGCCATGTGTGATTCCACTGAGGTTCAAAGAAAACTGAGTACCACTCAACACAGGAAGCGTAAGTAGATGAGAAATCTTAGAAAATGACAGAGAAATCGATGTTTACTTTCTTCCCATACAAACCCAAAATGATGATTTGTTCACCATAAAACGCTAGGCAAATACTACTTATTGAATGATTTCTAAATTATGGGAAGTAAATATCAACTCTTTATTACAGTGATCAAAGTAAATATCAACTCTTTATTACAGTGATCAAGAGGCAGCTTTACCTTCAACATCATTTACTTCTATGTGTAATTCTGCAGCATAAGGTCTCGCAACAAATTCAATGAATGCACAGAATGCAATCTCAAGGAAATTTTGGTAATAGTCCGCAGTTCATTTAGTCACAAAATAAATTATCATCATAAAACACAAATGTTTCCTCCATCTACGTGCATAATACCCATCCCTTGCAGCTTAAAATCCATCACTACAAGATGCACCGTGATTCTTTCAATGTATATAAGAGCAAGGACAGAATGTAATAAAATATTTAGTATTTTCGTTTCATAATTTTTTTGTCTCTGTTGCCAAATGCCCCATGTATTACTGCACCACAAATTATATTTTCTTTTTTTTCCAGCTATAACTTTACTCAGGCAATAAATGCGTTATTAACAACGAATTAAATAGTTCTAAGAGTATTGTCAGATACTAGATTGCATGGAGGGGCCAGACTTATATAGGAAAAAAGCAGATCTTCAAGGGAAATAAATGTCTTCTATCAAACACAATCTTGGAGTTTCTAGCCACGAGAGAGTCAAAGCAAAAGCTAAAGGCTTAAAGTTCAGGAGGTGAACAAGAAAACAGGCCAGGTCAAATGCCAGCAGACTCACTCTTGACAGCAGGTTCCTTGGAAGGGGTTGGCTGGGCCAGCAGAAAAGGTTTAGTGTTGCTGTGATAGGAGGGACTCTTCTCCGAGGGCCAAGAGAATAGCTCTCTGATGAAGCACTGATGCTCTGTAAGTGACCTGGAAGAATCTGTGCGAGATGCCTATCTTACAACTGCTGTGTAGGTCAGCCTCTCACAGTATCTGGATCGGTGGCATTCAATGGAAATCTATCATGTTTCTAAACTATTCTGACAGCTCTCCTCTATTTGAAGAAATAGTCCTCTCTGCAGACTAAATAAAGCTTTTTACATAAGGCACAAAAAGGCAAATAGGTCATACAGTATGGAATCATATGGGAGACTGTGTGCCCTTTTCTTTTGCTTGCCTGCCTTGCCTGCAAACAATAAAAACCTTTCTAAACAAATGAAAGTGAACTTTGAAACCAGCAAAACAATTTGGGCCCCCTGACATAAGCTTTCCTCCAAACAACTGCAGGCCATTTGCTGTCCCCTACGGCTTTGTATTACTTGTCATGTATTGGCTCTGTGGTTAAAGGAGCACACATAGAATTACATACAGCCTTGATGCTTTGATGTGAAAAATCACTGACATATCTGGATGGTAGAATGAGGACAAACTGGTACGTGTTCAGTATGACGGTACACATGGAACTACATTTAAACGAATGTCCTCGTTGAATATCTAAGTTGCCTTTTTCTTGTATTAACTTGAAGAGTCTAATATAAACAGCCAACATTTATTAAAATCCTTCCCACAATTTGCCAAGTAATATCCAAGGGTTTTTACATGCATATGCCTTTAAAAACTTAAAGCAGCATAATTATTTCCATTTTGCAAATAAAGAAATGGGATCAGGGATGCTGCATAGCTGGAATTCAATTAGTAAATCTAACTCCAGGGATTCTTCCAGCTAATTCCAGCATTTTTCACAAAGTGCACAGAAGATGAATTATTCTTCAAATAACTCTGAGGTTCACCACCCTATGAAAATAAGGTATCAGTATATAAAAATGAATAAAATAGTGACATCAACTAAATAATTACCAGTTTGATAACAGTTTCCACAGAAGCCAAAAGAGAAAGAAAAAAATATAGAATCTACGTTTAAAGACTCAAAACTCTGTCCCAGAGATCTGGAAATCATGTCTTTCTTTCAAGCTGGAAATTAATCTCTTAAAGCTCAAAAGAAGCTCAAATAAGTCATCTAAAATCTGCCATTTTATAGGAATCTCCTCTGAATCACTAAGAGTTTAACAGTTAGATAGCCAAACAGCAGAAGAAATAGGACAATGAATGAAAAGCAATTTCATTGAAGAAAGTGTCCAAAAAGTCAAGAAACAAGAGAGAAGTCTAATTTCACCCAAAATAGAAAAAGAAATACAAGTTCAAACAATTCTATAGTAATTTTTCATCTCTCTCTAACCTTGGCAAATAAAAATTTAACAGTAAAAGCATATTTCCCTAGCAACTATCCAAATGAACTAAGATACATCTACACAAATCATTATTTTTAATAATATCTTTAAGTGGCATGCCACTAGACTAGGATGGTTTCAACTCTGGTTCAAAATAGAAATCTTTGCTTGTGGGAACGTAGCTATATATATCTGTATAGTCAGGGAAAAAAGTGTGGCAGGACAAAGTTACTATAGATGGTTATGAGGAGAAAAGAGAATGACAATTTTTCACTTTGTATAATTTTTATTTTGTACAAAATATTATTAACGAGAAACCTGGTGACTTAAGATACTTTTTAAGATACTTTAAATACATTGCTAAAAGTAGATTGGGGATCAAACATCTGTAACCATAAAATGTTTCTTTAACATGAGAGCAACCAACCCTACAGAGGAGCCACACTCATTCCTGCCCATCTCACAATTCAAGCTTCAATACTCTTGTGATTGAGACAGAAAGTTTGACCTGTGTTCCTTTAGTCCTAGACTGAAATTTCATTTTGGCACAACAGTAGAACTGGGCTATGACTCATCTTCCTCTGCAAAACAATGAAAGTTCCAGTTCAGTGGGAAAAAGCTACTTGAGTTGCCAGTTCACTGAACTGCTCAAATCAAGGTCAAAACACTGGGACCAGAGTGAGGGAGTCACTGAGCCCAGCTCCTACCTGATTTTGCACCAGTCTTTCTTTTCCATGGCCTTCCAACCAAATCTTGAATTTGCAAATGATTAGACTAGGAAGCACCTGGTGCCCTCAAAGGAGGGGTGAGAAAAGTCATGTGAAACATGAAAAGGATCCAGGACCCGCGTCAGGAGCGTGCCTTTCAAGTAATGCCAGGGAAAAACAACAGAAAAAGTGACAGAGTGTACAGCTTCTGCTTAAATAGATTTTAAGTACCATAAAGAGCATAGTAGTTGATTTCCTATTCCTAGACTCTAAACAGCAAACAATGCTACAGACTAGAGTTTTCTACTTTTTAAGAACTTATCATTCCTTTTGCTTACTTGAAACTGTTACTAGAGCTTGCAGAGTGACTGCCAGCTCACTATTAATCCCAAACTTAGCCCCCGTGGATCCTACAGACTGGAGACCCACCTCAGAGATTGAGTGACTTCACAGTGGATGGCAGAGGAAAGAGAAACCCAACTTCCATTCCTTGACCAACTGTTCAGCACCCCATTCATCATACTTCTCATTTTCCCAAAAAATTCTTTTGTTACAAACAAGTCACTCTACCTTTTACTCCAAAGTTAACAATTTTCTCAAGTCTCTACAAATGATATTCCACCTGGTCCCCCTAACCACCATTCTCTTTATAAACACTGAGATCAGCTAAAAGCTCACCATAGGTCCTAACTAATTTTCCCAAACCTCACTGAACTACAATCACTCTAAATTCTGTGACACTTTGTTGTGATAGTCAACTGGCAGGTCAGACAGATGCTAATATCTGGCAAAGATAATTACACTCCTTTCAAACTAACTCTTGCATAGAGTCGTCCTTTCAGAACATTCCTAATAAGGTAACCAACCAGCCCACCCCATATTCTCTCTCTCTCTCTCTCTCTCTCTCTCTCTCTCTCTCTCTCTCTCTCTCTCACACACACACACACACACACACACACACACACACACACACA